>JAJEJO010000893.1:367252-454240 GCA_020662805.1 Glaucomys volans | reverse complement strand
TTAGAGGTCCACTGGGAAACATCACATTGAAAATTTTGTCAGAATTACAGCGGTGTTTCTGTTGATATCTTTGCCTCCTGTCTCACCCCATCTAGTCTATTCTTTCCTTGACTAGAGCTGTCTCTCTCTAATGCAAATCTCATCATATAACTTTTTGGCTCTAGATAATTGCCTTCACTTCCAGGGTAAAATGTAATTGCACATAACTAGCATTTGTTACTGTTTCAGCCTTAGTTCTTGCTAATTACCTCTATACTTTGTGCCTGTCTTTTTAGTCTGGTGGTCTATGCATTTGCAGAAATTAGTGCAAGCAACACGGTTTCTCCATTTACTGGTTATAAGCCTTTCAACAGTACTATAAAGTTAATTTTGTCAGGGAACATTACCAATTTTTCTGAAATAGAATGGGACTTCTTCGTAGAATGGGACTTCAAATATAGTCACTAAATAAGGCAGGGAAACAAATAAGAAGAATAGAAAATTGAAGAAAGGAAGGAAAAAGGGAGAGAGAGAAGCAACCACAAATTTTACCTTGAAACTAATACCAAGATAAAATGGTTTGATTCTCTCATATATGAATACTTAGCTCTTCTGGTGTGCTTATATAACAAAGACAAAATGAATGTGGAGAAAGCAATATGCTATTTCTTCTCTGCTAAAGTTGCCTAGGGCTACTATACGCCACTCCTTCCCTCACAGGCACACACCACTAAGCTGGCCATCAATTCACATGTAGTTATTAAATGAAAATCCATACAAACCCCTCAATCATTTAAAATCCTGGGTATGGAAGTAGGTCAGAAAGATAAAGGAATACTTCCAAATGAGGAAGCTGGAGGGACAGGAGTGAGTGAAAATCCCAAAGTCAGGAATTTTTTTTTAACACAATACCTTTATTTCATTAATTTATTTTTATGTGGTTCTGAGGATCAAACCCAGGACTACGCAAGCTTCACAAATGCTAGGCAAGTGCTATATCACTGAGTTTCACCCTCAGACCCCAAAGTTAGGAACCCCAAAGTTAGGAGTTTTGTAAAAAGGATCTCCTTCAATTGTTTCTTTCTGAATAACTCCTGAGCATGTCAGGAGCTTCAGCCACCCCAGAAAGCAACAGTCCCTTTCCTCGGAGTTCTCAGAAGGATGAGGAATATCAATTGAAGTTAATACATTCCATTTCTAATGCTTTTCATATTTGGTCATCAGACATATGATCATGAAGGGAGTAGAGAAAGAAGTTGGGCATCCCTGTCATTTATCTACACCTAGTTTCTCAGCCAGGGCTGACATTTTTCACTCTGATCTGGGAGATTTGGTCTAGTACTCAGCAACATATCTCACAGACATTTTGTTTGCCAGTATTTGGTTAGATTCTAAGAATGGTGAGCGTTAGGGGGAGAGTGGGTGGCAAGAGGAGAGAAGACACTAGTTCCTCCCTTCTTACTTTCCCTAGCACCAACCATCATGGCAACAACTGGTTTAGCATTTTTTGTAAGATGTTCTTAAAAAGAATGAAATTTCTTAGTCTTAGCCCATTAAAATCTTTCTGGCCTGTTTAGTCCTGTTTTAATTCTTTAAAGGTCCTCATTGGAATCTCAGACTGTTATTGAGTAATTGAAATTTCTGTACCATCTTGTAGAATGTCAACCATTTGGGATGGGGATGTAGCTTGATTGGTAGAGTGTTTGCCTAGTATGCACAAGGCCCTGGGTTCAATCTCCAGCAACACCCCCCTCCCCCGCAAAAAAGAAGGTCGACAGTTCTATGACTGGACTATACTTATCTGATTTTTTTCCCTCTCTCCTAAACAGAGACTTTTTACTAGTGGAAACCAAATTGGGGAAAATTATGCAATCTTTGCTTTAATTCTAATCTTCATAACTTATATTATTTCTCAGTGGTTCTCCGTCCACATAAGGTCTCCAATTAGGTGAATTATAATAGCTGAATGTGAAGAACTCCTAATTAAAAGTAAGACTGCAGGGACAATTCATTCTCAAAGGTATATTATGTCAAGGAAAACAGCTCATAAAGTTTGCCATTTATCTTTAAATAACACTCTAAATATAAAAATGCCATTTTAACTTGTTTTCATATAGTACATACTGTTAACAAGTAGAACAAAATTGAAAACAAATAGAACAAAATTGAAAAACAATATTCTATGTCCCTTTTTCATAGAAGTGAGGAGAAAGGGTCTTAAAAATAAACTTTTTACTGTTGAGTTTGAATGACAACGAAATGAGAAATATGTCATAGGCCTTTTTTCTCTAATCTGTTGCTACAAGAAAAAAATAAGCTTCAGTTTAAAAATTCTAGTGGTTGACTCAGTAATGGGCTGTTACAGGATAAATTGAGGGGCAAAGGATTCTCGTTTTGTCAGATAGATAAAGCTCTTTACATCTCTCAGTGAAGTCATGTATTTGATGTTCAGAGCTAGAAATTGCTGTAGAATGTTTGCATAAAATATGAAAGACATTTAGGAGGTAGTGATATTCCATGAGGGCTTTTACATTCCACTTTGTCTTGTTCCTGTTTTTGTTTTGTGGTGCTGGAGATAGAGACTTTGGCAAGTCTTTTGGTTCTTGTCTTCTCCTCTGTCTTCTCTAGCCCCTCAAGAGTTAGGGAAACTTGCCCTCTCAACATCATCAGACAGAGGCGTAAACTAGGATGAGTCAGTGAGCCTGATTCAAATGCAGTCATAATGCTTCTAAAGATCAGATGGTTACTAGAAAAAAAGAAAAAAAGAAGGCCAAGGAACATACAGTTTGAGATCTGTTTTAGAGCTTGTTCTCCTACAAACAATATACCTTTGAGAAAGTCACAAACTATGTTAATTCACTTGCACAATAAGGATAATATTGCCTTGCCTGAGAGGTCTTTTCATTTAGGGGAGAAAACTGTGTGAAGTATATTGTCAACTAGAAAGTGATACTTGGATGAAAGCCGTGCCGATTGTTTTATACATGGAAATTGTGTCATTTAAGAAAAATGTAGGCTCTTCTGAATAAAGAAAAAAATAGTACATTGAAATAAATTTTTTCCCCCAGGGAAAACATATTAACGTAGCAGATATTATTTGATTAGCCTAAATATCTTTCAAATCTAAATAATTTGGATTATACTATTCCTGAGCTGTCAAAGCATCTGTTGTTAGAAAGTGTCTGTATATAATATGAGATTGAGAATTGGTATTAGACAACAATTCTTCCATCAATACCTTTTCCCACTTAATAAAACTTAAAGTATCTAAATTTTATTCACCTGGAAATAATTTTAATATGTGTAAGCAGAAGGTCCCAACATTGTTGCAATATAATTATTTTCCTTCAACTGTTGTTCTTTGAACCCTTTAATGCTAATTTGTCAGTTTTGTATAAAATGGCACCATGATTAGTAGGTTATCCTTTGGTTCATAATTTCAGAGCAGGAATTCAGGAAGATTTTATTCTTATGATTTCCTCCTGAGCATGACTAGTCATGACATCACAGCTCTGCTCCAATTACACTATCTTGCAAGCAAACATATTATTATGTTTGATAATATTTAGTATATTAAAATTGATTTGATCTAATTTATACATGTAGACCAGGTGCTCTGACTTCCAATGCTGGACATCTGAATGGTCATCATGATATTCCCTTCCAGGGGTTATTAATTTATAAGCAATCACAGTTTGCCTGCCTAGAGCTTTGTTAGGTAATCCAAACTGAATAAAAAGCATTTTGCAATGACATAATACGTACAAGAATAATATCGAAAACATTTGTAAAATGAAGATTATTTTCTGCTTTTTAAATGTTAAATAAAGCTTATGATGCTTTTTCTGTAAACTTGAAATGAGGTTACTCATTGGTCTTAACAGTTTCAAGAAAACTCAATAGGCCCTTGGTATCATCTTTTTGATGTTAGCACTTCCTTTAGAATCCTCAGGCTTCCAGTGAAGACGGCAATTCAATGGCTCACCAGTTGGAAAACTGTTGGTTTCAGTGAAGGGCCAGATAATATTTCTTGCTGTATAAATTTACCATGAGAAAAATGAGGATATCGCATGTTTATATGATTAGTAAGAAAATAAATTGCCACCAAATTTTTACTGATGATATTCAAATAATAAAAGTCACTGAATAACATTTCTTTTGGTAACTTAATAATGTGGAGAATGAAATTTTCTGAGATAATGATTCATTTAATGGAGGTGCAAAGTTAGTCTTTATCACCAGATTTATGGCAAATATTCATTTGAAAAAAATTTCTGAGTTTTCAGGATATATAAAATATGCCAGTTGGTGCATATGGTGTAAATCCAATAGTTTTCCTATCCCTGTAGTCAGTGGCCTCTTCTGTGTACCTAATTTCAGCCAGACCCCTGAGTGTTTTATCAGCTGCTAAGTTAAAATAACAGACTGAGTGGTGAGCATCAAATAAGGATACATGACACTGATGACACTGGAAAGCCCTGAGGCGTAACTTTTGGTTGAGTGGTTCCATGGAATTTTTAGATTTGTATTTTATAAAACCTTCTGTTTTAGAAGGCTTCCTTTCTCATGTTAAAACCATTTCTAGAAATTGTATGATAGAACTGGCTATATAGGACCAATAGCTGGATATTGTTTGCTTCTGATACACTTAATATAAAGGGATGCCTTATAGTAACCTCCTGCTTTTTATGACGTATAATTCCAGATATAGAATTACAACTTACTCATCACAGTCTTTAGTGATCCAATTACAGATGGGGTGGGGACACCCAAGAAATCCAAAGATTCAAAATAGATTATTGAAGTGTTGGTTGGGTCTCATCTCTCTATTTTATAAAATGTACAACTGGTAAAAATATGTTCCTTCATTTATATTTTGACTCAGACTCTCACTAGCAGTTTTCCTAGCTTGGTAATATTCACAGAGCTTATACAAACTTCAATTTAATCATCTACAAACTAAATATGATAGTGCTTGTTTTCTAATGCCATTTTAAGGAGAAATAAATATGTCATGTGGGAAAACTTTACACATGGTTGGCTAGATACACTTGATTCCATTTTTTATTTGAAATAAATTCCAACACATTATTCATATATATATATATTCATTCAGTGTAACATTCTTGCACAATGGCAGAGAAAGAATTGTACTTATCATAGACACAGAAAAATTGTTAGATGTATAATTAAAATAGAGGCATAATGAAAGCAGGAATTTTTTTACTTCGAATTTTCTCTATTTTCTCAGTCATGAAACAGAACATGAACATCTCCTAATTAAGATTGTCATAAAACTAAGAATACAAAGTGTTTTACATATTGGAAGTATTAATGAAATTACAATTATTATCTAGAAATCATGTGACTATATAGTAAGTAGTTTTGATTTAGCTTGATGTCAACATATCATGATGGATTTTTTTCGTAAGTTACTAGGTGATTTCTCAAAAACTAAAATTAACTCTTAAATGCTGAAGATATGGGATTATTATTTAAAAGATAGGGCTGTATCCCTAAATTTTATTTATTTATTTGTGTATTTTTAGACAGAATATTTCTATATTACTATGTTTCACAGGCTGGCCTCAAGTGATCCTCTTGTTTCAGACCCTCAAGAAGCTGGGACTACAAAAATGTATTCTCATAACCAGCTTAATTACTAAAATTTAAACTGAATTTTAACATTGAACTCTGTATTCCACTCTAAAGTGCACATCACACATAGCAATTGTGCACAAAGAAGTAGAGTGAGCAAATTATGGCTTTGTGTGTCTTTTTTGATGAACTTCAGAAATCTATTATTCTCCCTTTCCTCTCCAGTTGTTGGTGACCTTTTTCCATTTATTAGTTTGTTATGACAAAGGAATCCATAAGATATATTATAATGTTTAAGCTCAAATCAAACAGTGTGATAACTGTTTTATCAGCTGTACCTAAACACCAGCCCAGGCAAACAAGTCTCCAGACTGTCAAAGAAATAGCAGCACGTGGGTGTGTATGGCATTCAGTAGAAGGCACATTGTTTACAATGGCCTACTATGTCCATTGCAATCTGTTTCCTGCACATCTACCATATCATCACCTCTTCTTTCCTGATACTCTCTGATGCTTATCATTCCACTCCAGCCAGCCTGGACTTTCTCAAGTATGTGTGTCTTCTCCTTAGCTCTGACTGTACTCTGAGCTTGAATAATCTGTCCAAGATATACAATGGGTACCTCTTTCACTGCCTTTGAGACTTTGCCCAAGTATTACCCTCTCAAAAATGATTTCACCCTCTATTTAAAATTGCATCTCTTCAACTACCCATGTCTTTGATCAATTACCTGCTCTACTTTTTCTCATGACACTTATCACTGTTCTTCACAACCAAACCACTGGCTGGAGTCCCCCCAGGTGAGGCAGGGTGATGCACAGAAAGCTTTTGAGAGGAACTTATGCACAGAGGGTCACATCTTTCTCAAAATGGACAGTGGCATGAGATATGTTGTTATTAGGTATGTCCTTCACAGGGTGGAGAGGAAAGTGTTGGAGTCAGGTGAAGGAATCTATGGTGGGTCTAAGGAGTTTATTCCAGGACTGGGTAAGATTCTATGTGTGTGCAGCATCAAATCAATCTCTCAGTGTTTTCAATAAACAACATAGAGAGCTTTATCAATGCCTGGGAACCTTCAAGGTCCTAGCTTGATTCCAAGCATGCTGCAGCTGGCCAGGTCACAGAACTCTCTAGGTACTGGGTGTTTCTGAGCCAGAATACAAAAATAAAATGTGTGTGTGTGGGGGGGTAGGGGTGGCAGGGGACACTGCTGTCACTGTCTAGCACTCCATGCAGTACATACTTACTATTTATTGCCAGTCCCTCCCTGTGAGAACAGATGCTACATGAGGGATCTTCACTCTACCTTGCTTATTGCTGCTTCCCAAGCACTAAGAATGCCTGGCATGTCGTTACTGAAAGAATTAACACAAAAAAAAAATGGAAAAATTCTCTCATATGTAAGAGGTATTTGGGTTATTTTGTGATTAATACCATAGTTTTCTTTCCTTTCCTTTTTAAAATTTGTTTTTGACCTGCTTATTCACTTTTTTTCCTATTTCTAAGGGGTGGTACCCATGATTCTAGTTTTGAGATAAAAAATAAAAATCTGGATTTTTTTCTCTGTTTTAGATACTCAATTACCTGACACTGTAACCCTTTGTATGGAAGAACATCACCTACTCTCTCAAGAGAAAATGTTGAATCTAAAGTTTATAAGCTGTAAAATATCTTTTAATTCCATGTAGACTCTCTGAGAATATTAGTACCTTAATTATCTACCATAATGTGATAATTAATTTTATGTGTCCACTTTCACGTGTAAACAAGGTCCTGAGGTGCACAGGTATTAGGTTAGACATTATTCTGTGTGATTGTGAGAGTGTTTTTAGGTTAGATTAGCATTCAAATTGGTAGAATGAGAAAAGTAGAGGGGCCTCCCTAATATGGGTGGGTCTCATTCAAGTAGTTGAAGGCCTGAATGGAACAGAATGGCTGGCCTTCCCCTGAGTAAGGAAAGATTGCTTCTGCAAGTCTTTGAACTGGGATATTCAGACTTTCAGACTCAAACTGAAATATTTTCACTTCAGAGGAGATACCCCCACCATTCTGCACCATTGACACACAATCTCACAGATTCTGCTTGATTTGTGGCTACAGATTAACTTAAAATCGTAATAAATCTTGTAAAGTATTCCAAAAAATTTGTATTGCAACTTGCCTTAAAGAAGTTGGAGTATAATTTCCCAATCCTTAAGTGTGGACTCATACTGTGGCTTTCTTCCACAAGAGCAGAGTGCAGAAAGGGAGAAAATGAGTAACATTGCAATGGGGACACTTCACAAATGCTCAACCAGAGGTTGAAGTGAACATCAACAGTCCTAAGTCATGTTGATGGTGTGTCACTGATGGGGTCTGCCGAAATTCACATCCATGTGCATGTTCTCCAAACCTACAACTACAGTGTGTCCATGAAGCAAAATCACACAAGTCCTAGTAAATGACACTCTACAAAAATACTTGACCAGTACCCCATCCAAGTGTGAGGTCATTAAAATCAAAGAAAATCTAAGACACTATCAGCCAAAGGGACCTAAGGAGATATAAGAGCTAAATGTAACTGGATATCCTAGATGGACTCCTAGAATACAAAATGGATATTAACAAAAGCTAAGGAAATTTAAATTATGTAAGGACATTCGAATAGAAGCTGGTTCATTGATAGTGACAAATATGTCATACTGGTAGGGGAGTTGGATATGGAGCAGATGAGAACTCAGTACTATCTTAGCATCTTTTCTGAAAATTTAAATATATTCTAAAAAATTGTATTAAAAAGCAGTAGAGGGGGTATGGGAATAGGAAGGATAGTAGAATGAATGGGACATTATTACCCTATGTATATACATAACCATATGAATGGTGGGATTTCACATCATGTACAACTACAAGAATGAGAAATTATACTGTATCTGTGTATAATGTATCAAAGTGCATTCTACTGTCACGTAGAACTAATTATAACAAATTAAAAAGTAATAAAAAACTGAAAATGGTATTTTAAAACAGCAAAATAAATGTGACTTCAAATTTAATTAAGACAATGTTCAACATAATGTATATTTTTCTGTTACTATTTTCATATACATGTATATTTTATAGTCATTAATACCATGTGATACTCCACCAAAATACTCATGTACCACATATTTAAATATTATTAAATGTTATGAAAAATGTACCAGAGTCATTTTGACAATAATCACTATCTGTCTCCATGTCTATTTATTTATAGATCTATTGTTTCCTTTGGCTTCATTTATGATATTTAAAATTCAAAACTTGAATTTTAACTGTTAGAAGCTGAGTTTTGTTGTTTATGGCAATACAAAATAATCAATAAACAAACCTACATTTCAAGCAGTAGGTAAAAATTTATACAATTTTCTGATCATAAGCCTTAAAAGATTTGGAGTTCACCATTAGCCTTAGTGCTCTTCTGAGCTCCAAAATGTGATTTCTGTCACTACTCTGACAAATGAGCTTATAATGAAAGTCAAGGCCCTAACACAGTTCTCCAAATTGCCTGTGCCATGACACCGTAAGTGTTCTAAGGCTTCTCAATTCAATTTGCCTTGATGCCAGAAGCTACACTTGGAACTAGATTAGTATTAAATTCTGCTACTGTTATATCAAAGAGAATGATATACCTGTCTCTTATCTAATGTGTATGTGTTAGGACGAAGAAAGAGGGGGTAGAATATAAACTAATAATAAGGACTGGATCACTCTCAAGTGACAAACAGCAACATAAAAAAGACCAAAATCATATGTAAAAAGACATAATAAGATACAAAAAAATAACAACAACAATGGTTATCAGTTATTGACTGCTCTCTGCTGCAGGCACTGTAATAAAACTTTCACTTTTTTTAGCACTGTGGGAGTGATAGTGTTGTTGATACGATTATCCCACCATAGTGGAAAGGGAGACTGAACACAGTGAGGTTTGGTAACCTGCTTAAGGTTACATGGTTAGAAAGAGATACGACTTAATCCTACCTAACACCAGGGTGTACATCCTAGTTCCATTTCCTAATAAAGGAAAATGCCACCTGATCTGGTCAGTTTATTGCTAAGGAAAGTATTTCTATAGGACCAGATTTTTACTACTTCTCATTTGCCTTGGAGACTAGAGTTTTATAATCATTTTAAAATTAACCTTCAGAACAAACTAACTGAAAATAAATGAATAAGAGAAACCCATTTATAATAACACCAAAATGAAAAAGATACTTAGATGTATATTTACCCAAGGACCCAAGGAGGTGAAAGATCTGTACACTGAAACTATAAGACACTGATGAACAAAATTAAAAACAAAACCAAAAACAAATACATGGAAAGGTATCTTATATTCATTTGAAGAGTTAATATTGGTAAAATGACCATACTACTCAAAGTGAACTACAGATTCAATGGAATTTCTATTCAAATCCCTATGACATTTTCACAGGAAAAAAAAGTCCTGAAACTTAAATGGAACCACTAAAATCCCAAATACCCAAAGCAAGCTTGAGCAAAAAGAACAAAGATGAAAGCATCACACTTACTGTTTTAAACTACATTACAAATATATAGTAATTGAAATAATATGTTATCAGCATGTAAACAGACATAGACCAGCAGCCCATGAGTAAGGCCAGGAGTAAACTGATTTTTCACAGGAATTCCAATGATACACAATGGGGAAAAGATAGAACCTTCAATAAATGATGGAAAACTGGATATATACATGCACAATAGAAGAATTTACTTTTATCTTGTACCACACACAAAAAATTACTTGAATTAAAGAATTAAGTGCACCTGAAACCATAGTCTTAGAAGATAAAATGGGGACAAAAGCCCCTTGAAGTTGGTCTTGAAAATAAATTTTTGTACATGACACCAAAAAGGCAGGCTCCAAAAGCAAAACCAAGTCAGTGAGACTACATCAAGCTGAGGATATTCTGTATAGCAAAGGAAACACTTGGCAAAATAAATAAGAGACTTAGGAAATGAGAGAAAATACAGGCAAACCACACATCTGATAAGGAGTTAAGATCCAAAATGTATAAAGAATTAATACAAGTCAATATCAAAATAATTAAGATTTTAAAGTTCCACTATTTTTTTCTGTGTAGTTATAATTAAGATTTTTTTTTCCTTTAAATACACACTGTTTGTTTATAGTTGGATGCCTCAAGGTACAAATATTGCACTAATTGAGTTGTAGCCTTCCATGGGATTTCTTGGATCAAACAAAGTAATCATGTCACATAAAAATCACCAAATGAATATGTTCCTTATGCTTCTATTCTATAATCAAAAGAACTTAATTTGGATATCAGAATCAGGTAAGTTCTATATGTTCCAAAGATGTATTCATTTAAACAAACATATTCTTAAAATTAGGAAAGTCTATTGAGATTAACTAAATCTACATTGTAATCAGTGGATTATATAATGCATAATTCTTTTCTTTTTTCTTTTTTTTTTTTTTTGCAGTGTTGAGGATTGAACCCAGGGCCTTGTGCTTGACAGGCAAGTACTCTACCACCTGAGCTATTTCCCCAGCCCAATAATGTTTAATTCTTGAAAGTATTGAATTCCATGGATTACTTTAGGAACTTTCTGTTTAGTGCAGCCAAAAGAATTGTGGAAACTCCTTCCCTTCTACTAGAAAATAGCATAAGCAGAATTCCACAGATACTATCAATAATAACGTCAAAACTGCATCAAAACTTATATTTCCAGAAGAAAGGATATTGATGATTTCACCATAAAGAGGTCATCAAAGTTTGTGGAGACAGATGTTTACCCTGATTTAAGCATAAACATGATACAATATATGGATGTATCAAAATGGAATATCACATGGTATCCAATAAATATGTACAATGTTATGATTTTATATATCATTTTAAGATAAAATGATACATAAAGTGATATCAAATGATTTTATGATAAAATAATAACATTTGGCATAAATTAATGTTATCAAATCAATTTCATGAATGACGAATGGATAGTGGAAGAAATCAAGGATGAAATAAAAAAATACTTAGAGGTAAATTAGAATACTGACACAACATACCAAAATCTATCAGACACTATGAAGGCAGTACTAAGAGGAAAATTTATTGCATTGAGCTCACATATTAAAAGAATAAAAACTCATGAAATAAGTGACTTAACATTACATCTCCAAGCCCTAGAAATAGAACAAATCAACACTTTGTTGAAAAGACAGAAAATAATTAAAATCAAAGCTGAAATCAATGAAATTGAAACAAAAGAAACAACTGAAAAAATGGCAAAACAAAAAGTTGGTTCTTTGAAAAAAATCAATAAAATTGATAAACCCCTAACCACACTAACAAGGAGAAAAAGAAAGACAATCCAAACTACTAAAATACATGATGAAAAAGGAAATATTACAATGGACACAACTGAAATACAGAATAAAATTAGAAACTATTTTTAAAATTATTCTCCAATAAAATAGAAAATATTGATGACATTGACAAATTTCTGGAGATATATGACCTACCTAAATTTAATCAAGAGGTCTAAACACAATCTAAACAGAACAACTTCAAGTAAGGAAATAGAAAATGCCATCAAAAGCCTATCATTTAAGAAAAGCCCAGGACCAGACAGATTCTCACCCCAGTTCTACAAGACCTTCAGAGAAGAATTAACAATACTCCTCAAATTATTCCATGATATAGAAAAGGAGGGAACCCTTCCAAACTCATTCTATGAGGCTCATATCACCCTCATACCAAAACTAGACAAAGACACATCAAGGAAAGAAAACTTCAGACCAACATTCCTGATGAACAGAGATGCAAAAATCCTTAACAAAATTTTGACAAATCACATACGAACACGTGTTAAAAAGATAGTGCACCATGATCAAGTGAGTTTCGTCCCAAGGATGCAGGGTTGGTTCAACATATGAAAGTCAATAAATGTAATTCATCATATCAATAGACTTAAAAACAAGAATCATATGATCATCTCATAGATGCAGAAAAAATATTTGTCAAAATACAGCACCCCTTCACGTTCAAAACTCTAGAAAAACTAGGGAGAGTAGGAACATGCCTCAACATCATAAAAACCATGTACGCTAAACCCAAGGCCAACATAATTCTAAATGGAGAAAAGTTGAATGCATTCTCTCTAAAAGCTGGAACAAGACAAGGATGCCCTCTTTCACCACTTTTATTCAACATTGCCCTTGAAATTCTAGTCAGAGCAATTAGAGGAAAGAAATTAAAGGTATGCAAATGGGTAAAGAGAAAATCAAACTATCACTATTTGATGATGACATGATTCTATATTTAGAAGATCCAAAAAATTACACCAAAAAAAGAATTTAGAACTCATAAGTGAATTCAGGAAAGTAGCAGGATATAAAATAAATACCCATAAATCAAACATGTTCCTATATATCAGTAATGAATCCACTGAAAGAGAAATTAAGAAAACTACCCTATTCACAATAGCTTCAAAGAAAATACCTGGGAATCAATCTAACAAAAGAGGTAAAAGAACTCTCCAATGAAAACTACAGAACACTAAAGAAAGAAATTGAAGAAGACCTTCAAAGTTGGGAAGACCTCCCATACTCCTAGATAGGCAGAATTAATATTCTCAAAATGTTCATACTACCAAAAGTGTTATACAGATTTAAAGCAATTCCAATTAAAATCCCAATGATATTCTTATAGAACTAGAAAAAATAATCATGAAATTTGTTTGGAAAAATAAGAGATCCAGAATAGTCAAAGAATCCTTAGCAAGAAAAGTGACACAGGAAGCATCACAATACCAGACTTCAAACTATACTACAGAACTATACTAATAAAAACAGCTTGATATTGGCATCAAAACAGACATGTAGACTAGTAGTACAGAATAGAAGACACAGACAAGCCCACATAAATATGGTTATCTAATACTATACAAAGGTGCCAAAAACATTCACTGAAGAAAGGATAACCTATTCAACAAATGTGCTGGGAAAAATGGAAAGCCACATGTGACAAAATGAAATTAAACATTTTAGTCTCACCTTGCATGAAAATCAAAGAGGATCAATGACTTAGGCACTAGAACAGAGACCCTGTGACTATTAGAAGAAAAAGTAAGCCCAAATCTTCACCATGTCGGCCTATGATCTGACTTCCCTTAAGAGGACCCCTAAAGCACAAGAAGTTAAATCAAGAATCAATAAATGGGATGGAATCAAACTAAAAACTTTCTTCTTAGCAAAGGAAACAATAATGTGAAGAGAGATCCTACAGATTGGGAGAAAATCTTTACCACCTGTACCTCAGATAAAGCATCAATCTCCAGGATATATAAGGAACTCAAAAAACTTAACACCAAAAAATTAAATAACCCAATCAGTAAATGGGCTAAGGAACTGAACAGATACTTCACAGAAGAGTATATACAATTGATCAACAAACATATGAAAAAACTGTTCAATATCTCTAGCAATTAGAGAAGTGCAAATCGAAACTAAGATTTCATCTCACTCCTATCAGAAGGGCAATTGTCAAGAATACAAGCAAATATAAATGTTGGCAAGGATGTGAGGAAAAAAGTACACTCTTATATTGCTGGTGGAACTGCAAATCGATGCAACCAGCAGTATGGAGAGTCCTCAGAAAACTTGGAATGGAACCTCCATTTGACCCAGTTATCCCACTCCTCCATTTATACTCAAAGGACTTAAAATAGGCACACTACAGTGACACAGCCTCATCAATGTTTACAACAGCTCAACTCACAATAGCTAAACTATGGAACCAACCTAGGTGTCCGTCAACAGCTGAATGGATAAAAATAATGTGATATATGTACCACATTATACATATATGTGTGTATATATATGTATATGTATACATATACATGTGTATACATATATATATGATGGAATATTACTCAGCTTTAAAGAAGAATGAAATTTTGGCATTTGCTGGTAAACGGATGAAGTTGGAAAATATCATGCTAAGTGAAATAAACCAAACCCCCAAAAATCAAAATCAAAGGTCGAATATTTTCTCTGATATGTGGATGGTAATTCACAATAAGAAGAGGGGGCACTAGGGAAGAATAGTTACTCTAGATTATGTAGAGGGGAGTGAAGGAAGGGAAGGGGTACGGGGATTAGGAAGGATAGCAGAGTGAAACAGACATTATTATCTCATGTACATGCATGACTGCATGATCAATGTGATCCTACAATAATGTACAATGGAACAATGAGAAATTATACCCCATTTATGTATGATCTATCAAAATGCGTAAATGCATTCTATTGCCATGCACAACTAATTTAGAACAAACTAAAAAAAAATTAAAACGATCAATTTCACAACTACTCAATATTCTTCAATCCCTACCAATTTTTACCTAGGAATATGCAATGGACAGAGATGGATGTTGGGTGTTTTTTTGATGCATTTTTCCTTGCTCTTTCATTCTTCCATAACCCTCCTTCTCTTTAAAAGTCAGGGAAGAAGGTTTGGGACATATCAATTCCATAGTGGAGCAGAAAAAAGGGAGAAAGAATTAAATGAAAAGTGAAGTTTGCTGTCACACCTTGAAATTCTTATTTTAAGGCTGGGTGTCTTCTGGGGGTTTGGGTCTTATCTGTGGTTTCTCATCATGAACATTCTGCTGTCTGGTTCACCAATAATACAGTTCTGAGTCGATCTCCTACAATCCTTTTCAGCATTCACCATCAGCCTTTTACTCAGGTTTGCAGTCCAGGCAGGCTGCATTTTGGGGCAGGGTCCCATCAAAACAATACAAGAACAGTTACCTTTTGCAGAATAAAGTTGATCTCCACGAAGCCCACACATCTTCTTGCCAGTTTGTAATCTCAGGCTGCCTAACTCTTAACCCCTCTCTCTTTACCGTTCTGTCGCGGTTACTTTATAACTTCCTGTCTTCAAATCTCTCTTAGCTGTAAATAGGTGCCTTTGTCTTTTTGTGTAGGATCTATTTCCACAGATAACATAGGGCAGAACTGAAATAGCAATTTAATAATTATTAGGATAGGAAAGAAGATAAAAGTTTCCTTAAATGTGGAAACTACAAATTCTTCTAGAGTTCTTTTCATTTAACTCAGATGAAAGAGCTTTTTGCTTCATTCTGAACATTGCTCTGTACGTGGCAGAGAGCTCTTCACTTGTAGGGCTCTCTCCAATGCCTTCCATGAATTTTCTTCAAACAGCTTTGATGATAGGGTAGAAGCTGGAACAGTCCTGCTCTTTGTCCTGGTTGTAACTTCAAAAAATGAAATTTTCAAGAATCTAAGTGAAAAACAGAAAGAGGGAGGAAGACAGTGAGAGAGACAGGAATAAGGAGGAGGAGGAGGAGGAGGAGGAGGAGGAGGAGGAGAAGAAGAAGGGGAGGAGGAGGAGGAGGAGGAGGAGACAGAGAGAGACAGCTTGATTTACTAGATAAAAATTTGCAAGGATGAAATCTTAGAATATAACTAGAACTACTCATACAAATTGGGCTTCCCTTAAAAAGTAAAGGGTTTGTTTTCCAATTAGAATTTAGGTCTATAAGGGCCAATAAAATAATCATGATCAAAGGATAGATAGCATAGAGGGAAGGGGGAGTTGGGGGGGTAAAATTAATAACAGAATGTGTGACAGATACCATTGCCCTGTGTACATGCATGAATGCACAGATGGTGTGACTCTACTTTGTGTACAACCAGTGAAACAATAGCTGTACAATTTGTGTTCAATGGATCAATAAGTAAATAAAAAAATAATCATGATCAATAATTCAAAGAAAACTACATAAAAATAGGTATGCCTGCACAAGTATTTATGTCCTTCTAAAGGTTTTTCCTACATTGCTGTAGAAGGATTGAACCCATCACCACTGACTTGATGTAAGACAAATTATAAATCACCATTGGAAGATTCTCATATTCTGTTACTTCTCTGAAATGCTTCTAGCTGGATGTAGCCATTTGTTTTCAAGGAGTGACAGTATAGGGAAGAAACAAGGGTATAATACTCCTAGAAAAACCTTATATTGAGGGAATAGTTAGATATTTTGTAGTTGTTATTAAAAATAAACACGTTAAGTTAATGATGATGGTACAGTTGCATTAAGTAATCCCAAATGTTTGAAGCCTACAAGTTTGAATCATGAGGCTTTGAAGAAGTGAATCTGAATAGTCTATATTGGCATCTTCTTTGACCCTGTCTAAGAATTATGGAAAGTTGTCAAGAATTTCCTGAAATGGCAATTATAACTGCTTAGTCTTGGGCTAAGACAAGCTACATTTACATTAGAGTGCGTTTTTAATTTCTTGTCCTTCATGAAGAAACCACATGAAATTTAATTACTGATGTGTATGGATTATTTCTTTTATATTTCAACTGAGAAAAAGCATCTTAAGCACAATAACTTCCAGGGCACTTTGTGTCTCCCTGTACTCAAGAGGAAAATAATACAGTAATGAAAACACTAGCATTGCTTCTCAGAATCTTTTGGGTCCTCGAATTTATTTTTGGAAAAGATCTCATTTAAATGCCAACCAGCTCTGCCCTTGCTCAGTCTGCAACTTTTAGAGAACAATTTTGAGAGAAGATGATGAATCTGATTGGATAAGAATAACAGAGATTCTTGGTGAATGGCTACATCTGATATTCTGTTGAGTCTGTTTGTATGACAATTGCCATGGATTCTTTGTGGAAACACTTCAGCATAAAATGCAGCTATTTTAAAATTATGACTAGTCACCAAAACACACACACACACACACACACACACACACACAAACACACACGAACGTATTATTATTATTATTATTATTATTATTATTATTATTATTATATTAAGCAATGACTTTAATGGAAAGAAGGGTTGGTCTACTTATTCCCAGGCCTGCTATCATTTCTTCATAGGCAACCTTTTAATAAAGATTTATTTTATAAAGAAGACAAAATACTCATTAAATAGCTTATGGAATTGAGGTGATGTTAAATCACCCAGGTCTTTCCTCAGGATGGTGTGCTTTTAACAATACTGAACAATATAGCCATCTCTCAGGAATCATTTATTCATTACCTACTGTAAGAAGACTATGGCAGAACACTTGGAGAAGGGAAACTAAAGAAAAAGATATAGATTCTTCCATCAAAAATTTTCCAGTCCAATTAAGGAAACATGATGGAGATATGTGAATATAATAAGAATCTTTACAAAGCATTCATAAAAAGTGTAAAATGATACAGCACAACATCAACTGAATGGTCTTTAAGAAAACATTTGAAGGCTAGGCATATAGTTCAATGGTAGAACTCTTGCCTAGATGCATGAGACCCTAGGTTTGGTCATTAGTATTAAAAAATAAAAGCAAGAAAATACATGATTCTGCTGAACCTCAGTCTGTTTGTTTATAGAATGGAGATTAAATCAATGTTGCTGACATGTTTTGTAAAGGTATTTAAAGAATATGTTATTTTACAAATGAAAATGTTGTGTATAAAAGTTGGTTGCAAAGATGTGCATTTAGAGGATGTGAGGTGGAGCAAATTATGACAGTGGTTGGTAAGCAGTCTCCTAATTGTAGGATTACTGGAGTTTAGGGACATTGGAAATAATGCTGTCCATATTCTTCTCTAAGCAAAACCCCCAAACAGCTGTGCATCAGGCTCTGGATCATATGGTTATTTGAGATAAAAGAGGTAAGAAGAGATCTAGTAAAACTGGAAGAATTAGATGGATGTGAATGAGTTGATTAGAAAAGAATTCTATATCCATATTATAATATTATATAAACTTTTTATTCACTTAAAGCTAAGTGTCATAAAACAATGGGGATGCCTTCTGGGGAAAATGTCATTATGCAATTTTGTCCTTCTGTAAACATCCTAGAGAGTAATTACATAACCAATCTGGCTATAACATCACAAGGGACTTCTTTCACATATGTGGTGCATTATTGACTGAATCATCCTTATATGGCACGTAACTGTATATTGGGCATACCCCAAACAAATCCTAACTGTAGAGACCAAGTGATATCCCTTAAAATCAGCACCCTGATCCAGAAATATAGCAGTAACCTCCATTATAACAAGTCAGAAAAACACCCCCAATGGGTAACTACTATACTGTGTTTAATACTTTTCTAATAATTTTTGTAAGTTGTATAAATGGAATCACATTTTAAATACTCAATTGGCCTGGCTTAATTTGCTCAATATTGCATTTTGAATTTTCTCTTGTTGTTGCATGTAACACAATGCATTGTTCTTCTTGCTTAATTTAGTCTATTGAATAAAAGACCGTAATTTATCTATATTACTACAAATGAACATTTGGGTTCTTTCCAGTGTTATTATTTTTTATTGTTCTTAGAAATAGCACTGCAGCAAACATTCTGGTACAGGATATTTGGTATACACCTGCACAAAATTATTTTGGATAAATTTCTTGATCACAGAATATGAGCCTATTCAGCTCGAGGTGGTACTGCCGGACAAATTTCAGAAGCTGTATGAATTCACATGTCCACTCACAATGCATATGATTGAAAGCTTTTGCAAACTCTCCATAGGGTACTTTGGTCAGGCTTTATAATCCCAGTTATTCCAATAAGTTTAAAATAATATCTCACTGTGGATTGAATTTGCATTTCCTTGATGACTGATGATGTTGAATACCTATCTGTACTTTTGGGACATTCAGATTTACTCTAATTTGAAATGCCTATTGAGTTTTTAGCCCATTTGTTAAATTGGTCTTGTTATTGCACTTTCCTTATTGATTTATAGGAATTCCTCATCATTTTGTATAACAGTCCTTTGTTGGAGATACGTGCTGTGAATATTTTCTGCCAGACTCCAGCTTGCATCTTTGCTCTCGGGATAGTCTTTTGATAATCAAGGTTCCAAATTTTAGTGCAGTGATTTAGCCATATCTTTCATTAGAAATAGAGCTTTTCATGTTCTATTTTAAAAGTCTTTCCCAGTCCTAATGCAATCTATGTTTTCTGGAAGTTTTACTGTTCCGCCTTTTACATTTAGATCTACTAATCAACTGAAACTGGTTTTCTTGTTTGGTGTTTTGTTGTTTTATTTTTGCTGTGGTTAAAATGTAAGAAGTCCAGATATAATTTTTTTTGAACTGCACAGCCAATCGTCTCAACAAGTACTGAAAGTTTCTTTCCCTTCTCCATTGCATTATAGGGTCATTGTGGTTTAACATCCAGTGACTGATGTGCATGGATGGCTCTTTTCAAAACATTCTTTAAACTAATTAATTCTACACCTTATTATTTTTTATGTATGCATATTGAGTCATTAGACTCTTGTTTCTTGTTCATAGTTTCATGTTTCCTATTTAAACACTTTATGTAAAGTAATTTTAGATTCTGTGACAAAATTTCAATATCACAATGCTTTGTCTGATTCTGTTGCTTTTTTCAGCTAACTTTCACATTGCATTATTTACTTGCGTTTTTTGCTTGTTGGTTTGCTTTCTTTGAAATATGATTTTGCTTTAGGGAGGTCATTTTTCTTGAAATTTCTGTTGAGGTTTGAATTAAAGGTGCTTTCCTCTGGGGAAGATTTGTGTTGTCTCTCCTACCTATGAGGAGCTAAACATAACTGAGACCGCTTTAAATTAAATCCTTAAGATCTGTTTTAGATCTTGAAGGCTGCATGGCAGAAGACTAAGTTAAATTCTCATTTGGGATTATTTTGTATGTCACAGATAACAGTAATTTACACTAGAAGCTCATGTACCAATTTGTAATTACAAATTTTCAGGGGAGATTGTTTTTAGTTCTTCATCTAACACCAAGTTGGTAGCAAGCCTGAGAGAAGGAGATAAATTTAACATAATAATAGCTCCTAAGATTGCATCTTTAATTTCATTTTTTTCCTCTAGGTATTTATTACTAGAGTGCTATGTTAGTTTATTGTATTTTAAATGAAATATTTTCTCTATTATACCACTCAGCAAAATGGTTTTTGTTTCAAGATATTATGCTAGTTACCTTCCAACTACTTTAACAAATATTCAAGATAAATCAACTTATAAAGATAAAGCGTTTATTGCGGTTCACATCTTTCAAGGTTTCAGTCTATGATCACTGGGCATGGTAATACACCATGATAGCATAGCATAACAAAATCCCTCATCTCTATCCAGGACACAAAAGATAGAGCAGAAGAAACAAGAGCCTCCAGATCCCCTTTGAGGGCATGCTCCCAGTGACCTAAACTCCCACTAGGGGAGAGTACTCTTGTAGAATACACCACCTCCCAATAGCTCTAAGCTGGGAACCACATCTGTAGCACAGGGGCTTTTGGTAGAGACTGCAGATCCAAATTATAGCTGATACTTTTAATTTTTCAAACTTATTTCTTTCCATAGAAGCAAAACATTTCTTTTCTGCTAAAATGTGTTTGTACAGAAAACCTGATAAATTCCTAGAGATCAAGGTCCCTGGAAACTTGGCTGTGTATGTGATAGAAGAGCCTCAAGACAAAACAGAATTTCTGACTCCTATCCTGGACTTCATTTCCAAAACCCCCTCCCCAGAAAAAAATATACCCTGATCACTGAGTCTGTAGAATGAAGTATTGTTTTATTTAACTCAGCAAACTAATCAAAACTAGACCCTTAATATTCCATTCATGGAGATGGCCATCATGTTATAGGTTACCTTACATGGTGAGATTTTTAATAGAGTACCAGTTTGGATTCTAGTTTGGATTTGATTCATATAACAAATGTTATAGATGCTCTGAGGGGTTAGAAAATGATGGTGCTGACTTATTATGTAGGTAATTAAACCATTTCCAAACTTAATTGTATGTATTTTATGGCCATGTCTTAGTTTTTTCGCTGCTGTGACTAAAGGACCTGACCAGCACAATTGTCAAGGAGAAAAGATTTATTTGAGGGCTCACAGTTTCAGAGGTCTTAGTCCATAGAAGAAGGCTGGCTCCATTTTTCATGGCTCAAAGTGAGGCAGGATATCAAGGTGGAAGAGTGTGGCAGAGGGAAGCAGCTAGAATGAAGATCAAGAAGCAGAAAGACAAATTCCACTGGCCAGACATAAACATGTATCTCATAGCCACTCCCCAGGGTCCACCTCCTCCCGCCACACCCCATTGGCCTGCCTCCAATTACTACCCAGTCCCTATCAGGGGATTAAATCACTGATTAGGTTAAGACTCTCACAACCCACCTGCTTCTCCTCTTGAATGTGAGGTATCCCCCAAAAGCTCATGTGTGAATTCTAGCACTGACTCACACATGAGCTTTTGGGGGATACCTCACATTCAAACCATAACAGTCACAAGTCACTTATCAGCAGTAAGAATAAGTACTCAGAAAGATATTTTACTTGCCATAATTTTGAGAATGGAGAAGGTGGAAGTGGGGCAATATGCCTTTCTCTCTTATAGACACCTCACTGAATCTGCAGGACCTGCCTGGATACCACTATTAATGTTGCAGTACCTTCAGTTTCTCCCATTCCTCCAAGGAACCCTTGTGGCAGCAAATGGGTTTATGTGAATGAGCTAACCATAAAGGATGGTTCACGAGCATTCAAATTTGAATTTAATTTGATTGTAGGCTTAAGCTCCTGTGTGGCAGCAAAATTCATATCAGCAGTATGGCAAGTTACTAGATCTCATTACACTTGCATGCTCTTAGTGTTGGTAGCAGTCCCTTGCTCACGCCACAGTCCAGAGGGACACATTTGTGTACCTGCTGCCTCTGATGATCTGTCCCAGAAGACTATCTGATGACCCATCTCTGTTATTTCCTACTTAGATTTTTATTGGTAACAAATTACAATAAGACTCTTCTGAAGTACATTTGCACTTTAATAAGGGAAGTTTAAAAGGGATTCAAGATTCAAAAACAAGCTCTTATAACAGAAGCATGAACAGAACAGATGTTAGATTGGCAAAGGGATTTCTCTGATTCCCTCAATCACCTGTGTTGCATGAACAGTCACTTATTCTGTCGCTTCAAGGTTAAACAGCCTCAATGGCCTTCATTTCTGTTTCACAGACAAACCTTTGACCTAGATGGAAGAGTTTTGTGATTTTTGTTGCTTTTTCTTTTCTTTTTTCTACCCTGCTGACACAGTATCATAGCAATCAGAGGAGCAGAATCCAATAGCAGGATTCAAGCCCAGCACAAGCCTGATGGACTTCATATTCTTGAGAGTTCATTGATAATTTACTAATCTGCCAAAATGTATCTTCTATTATCCGCCGTGAAGGAATATTGTGTAGGACAGAATGAAAACAAAATAGCCCTTATTTACAGGTCTATGTGTTTATAATACAATTTATTGAGGATTCCTTCAAATCCTATAAACAGAAATTTGTAGATACTTAGATTTATGAAATTCTACAAAATTGACTCTTCTTCCTCAGCCTAGCTTACAAGTCAAGAAAGAGTAAATAAAATGTCAAAATAAGTATTGGCAATACCATTTATTAAGAAATTTGTATATTTTCCGTGAAAATATCCCTGGCCAAAGATACACTTATTCTGTTGCCACAAATTAGGTATCTTTTTCCTTTGGCTTTTGATTTGATCTAAAGAGTTATTGTGCAATGTGAATATCTAAAACGATGATCTGTTTGGTAATTCCATTAAAACAAACACTAGCTTCACTCTTTCCTGAGATGCCACATTGAGATTTATCCCTCTCTGGGTTTAGCAGACTCATATTTGTTACCTATTACTACATAACAAATTACTTCAAAATTGAGCAGCTTAAAATAAAACACATTTATTACCTTGCAGTTTTGATTGATCAGTAAACTAGGTACAATTGATGGGTCCCTCTATTCCAGGACCTTTCATAGCTTGTAATCAGGGTACTTGCTGAGGTACAGTTCTGTTGAAACTTGGCTGGGCAGACATTGACTTCTGTGTTCAAGTGGTTGACAAGATTCAGTTCCCCATGGGTGGTGGACTGAAGGCTCCGTCCTTTTCTGTTGAACACATTGGAAGACAATTTCCCAGATTTGATGTTTAAAAAATATTCTTAATGAACTGATACTTCAAAATTAGGGTGTCCTGATAATTCTCTAGTTGAATAATAAAGCTATAATACACTTTAATTTGGGCAAATAGGAGTCTGATTTTCTCTTCTTTAAGGAAACATATTATTAGGCAAAATTAGAGTGGTTAACAACAGCTCTGAAATTCTAGCACAGTTATCCGTCATTATTTTTGGGGTATTGGTTCCAGAACTCCAGGTTTACCCCAAAATTGGCAGAAGCCTTGTATAGGTTGGCAGAGTATTTGCATATAGCCGATGCACAATACTCTCTACTTGAGGTTAATTATAATGCCTTATAAAATGCAAATGCTGTGTAAATGGTGTCGTAACATTGTTTTGGGAAACAGTTATAAGAAAAATACCTGAATATGTTCAGTGCCAATCCAATTCTGTTTTCAAATATTTTCTATCCATAGTTGTTTCAATCTGCAGAAGAGGATCCCATAGATACTGAGGGCCAACTCTACTTATTCCATAGGGTAATTTCTTTCAAGAATACAAACTCTTTTTGCCTGCTTGGAAACTTGCAATTTGTCCAAAGAAATAAGGTAATTACATTTAATAAATAGCTGAACATTGCTATTTGCATTTCAAGTCTGTCACTGAAGTGGAACCTAAAATATTCAAGGCAGAATTTTGTTTCTGAGACAAGCTTAGTAAATATTGCATCAAGGATGAAATTTTTAATAAATAATGAGCAGTTCTCTACCTTTTAGAATTCGGTTTTGCAGAAGCCATTTAGAAGCTATGATCTTTTTAATGGCTACTCAATAGTGAAAGTTGAAGAGCACTGGGAAAATTGAGGGTGAAATAATCATTACTTAACATATAATGGAATTAATTTCTCCTTCCTGATACTTTTCTTATATTCCATGTAGTAGGCATTCAAATACAAAATCTTCTCTCTACCTTGTCTGGCCTACCTCAAGTCATCATCTTCTGTTGCCTAAACTAGAGAGACAGGCTTCTAACCAGGGGCTCTGCTTCAAGTCTTGTTTTGCTAATGTCTGTGCTTCATAAAAAAGTGTAGAACCTGTTTAAAAAATCAGCCATCAAATTTTCCAATACATTCTGTCTTTTAAAATAAAATTTGCCATCCTTACCAGGATTTATGAGCTCTACAAGATCTGGCCCAGGGTACTCTGCCATTATTCCAATCTTCCTCCCTGATTGAGCTTTTCACATATGCCATGCTAGCTTCCATGTTTCTCCTCAGCTGTACCAGGCATGCTCCTACCCTTGAGCTGTTCCCTGTTTTATTATCTGAATGGAACTTTCTTCTGTCAGATGTATTATCCTCTCTTCAAGTAGAGTTGTGTTGTAGGAGTTTCATGTCTTCCTGTCAGAGGTCCTTCCTCACCTGGTGATGAGGAATCTGAAGGAGTAACCTCTTCTCCTTCTTAACCACTCACGGGCATTACTTATTGATCTCTCTAAGGCTTCTAATCACAAGATATACTTTGTGCATTAATTTTTCTTATAGTTTAATTTCCCTCTTAGAATGTAAGACCTAAGAGAACAGGGTCTGCTTTGTTTGTTGGAATGTCCAATCTGTCACTTAAAAGCATATTAGGCAGAAATTTTTATGTCAGTACTTGTTCAAGAGTTTTTTAGGTATTTGATGTAAAATTGTCACAGTAACTCTACACGTGAAATATTTATATTTATGTTACAAATATATGCTTATAATATAAAATTACAATAGAACTAATTTATTAAAGTAGATTTCTTTCTGTAGATTGTAGAAAAGTCCATGAGACACTGGATAACAACCCCTGCACATCTGGACTCTGTAAGACTGTTCAAGTATGTAATCTATAAAACATTTTATTTAAAAAGGCACATGTTACCTAAGCTTTGGTTTCTCAGCTATTAATGAGAATAGGAATAAGTGATTTGTGTCATTTTATGGTGAACCCATGACATGAAGGTAAGGATTAGGTAAATCAACACATATAAAGAAGTTTGAATAGTACACAACAGTGTTTAAGTACCTGAAAGATGTTATTAAGGTTTTATGTACTCCTCAGCCTACCGAGTTGAAGATGCAGGAAAATCTAAGCACCTCTATTACAGGGGAATAGAGGTTTTATGTCAACCAACAATAAGTTGTCCAGTGTCCAGGAGGGAAAAAATGTCATTTCTCTTTCAAAGACATGTCCCTATTAATGAGGTGACAATTATGAACTCTTTACTAGGTCAACTAGAATAATCCATTTCATTTTTACACTCCCAAGGGTTGCTATCCTCTGAGCAAGAAGTAGGTTCACTAATAAAAATATAGGGGAAAAGTTAAAAAGAGCATCGCAAAAACAAGATTGAGAGAGAGAGAGAGAGAGAGAGAGGGAGAGAGAGAGAGGTTGATTTACAGAGCTAGAAGTTCTGAAAATTTTCACTCAAAATATAAATAAAATAGGTTTAAAGGAATAACTCTGTGAACACCTACAAGAATAATAATGAGCAAAGAGAAGATACTCCATGAAAAACTGAAATTCTCCACCTGTTGAGAGAAATCCCCACCTGATATGAGTCTGTTAGCTCAGGGCTTGCCTGTTAGTGCTTTGCAGAGCAATATGGATCCTTCATATATGAACCCTTGCCTGCAAAGAACAAATAGCACTGTGTTATGCATGTTTACTTGTTTTTAATAGGGAAATAAAAAGCTTTGCTTTCAGGAAATGTCTGAATTTTTACATCCTATGTGCAAGTACAGTGGTGGGAATCAAGGAAGAACTAGGTCATAAACTTGGTACTGTTCCACCCTGTCAGCCATCCCCCATCTCCTCATCCACATACAAACACAGCTTTCAAAACAGTGGAAGCAATTCAACACTTAACTTGTTTTATTTATATGTATATAGGCATTCATTTTTTAAATTTATTTGTTCTAATTTCTTGTACATGGCAGAAGAATGCCTTTATACATTTTTATAGCTCATATATAAACAGAGTAAAATCTCTCATTTTTCTGATTATACATACTGTAGGATCACATTGGTCATGCAGTCATGTACGTACATGAGGTAATAATGTCTGTTATATTCTACCATCATTCCTACCTCTATACCCTTTCCCTTCCCTTCACTCCCCTCTACCTAATATAAGGTAACTCTATTCTTCCCTATCCTCCCCTCCCCTTATTGTGTATTAGCTTCCGTATATCAGAGAAAACATTAGGAATTTGTTTTTTTGGGTTTGCTTTATTTCACGTAGCATGATATTCTCCAACTCCATCCATTTACCAACAAATGCCATAATTTCATTCTTCTCTAAAGTTGAGTAATACTCCATCATATGTATATATATACCACATTTTCTTTATCCATTCAGCTGTTGAAGGGCATCTAGATTGATTCCATATTTTAGCAATGGTGAATTGAGCTTGCTATAAACATTGATGTGGTTGCATCACTATAGTATGTGGATTTTAAATCCATTTGGTATAAACCTAGGAGTGGGATAAATAAAGAACTCAAAAAACTTAACACCAAAGAAAACAAATAACCCAATCAATAAATGGGCTAAGGAACTGAAAAGACAATTCACAGAAGAAGAAATACAATTGAGCAACAAATATGTAAAAAAAAGTTCAACATCTCTAGCAATTAGAGAAATGCAAATAAAAACTTCTCTAAGATTTCATCTCAATTCAATCAGGATGGCAATTATCAAGCATACAAGCAACAATAAATGTTGGTGAGGATGTGGGGATAAAGGTACGCTCATACATTGCTGGTGGGAATACAAAATGGTGCAACCATTATGAAAAGCAGTATGGAGATTCCTCAGAAAACTTGGAATGGAACCATCATTCGACCCAGTTATCCCATTCCTTGGTTTATATGCATGTATTTTTGAGATCGGATTTCACTATATTGCCCAGGCTCATCTCAAATTCATGCTCAAATTCACGTACTCAAGTGATCCTCTTACCTAGTATAAAAGATGAAGTTTACAATAGGAAGCTGGAGGAAACTCTCATGCAGGACACACCCACACACACACACACAGAGTGAATTTTTATTTGAATTTTTATATATACACATATATGTACACACATATGTAGAGCACATGAAATATATATATACACAGAATATTTACACATATGTTAAATATATATACCCCATCACATACCCTCAAATATCAAGGACTAAAGCTTCTACTTTGGGGATTTTATGGTTTCTGAACATTCATAATGGGCTAGCATTCTCTGGGAATTTGTTTCAACTGTCTCATCTGCTCAATGAAAAAAGAAAAGTTTTGTTCTTATCACTTGCAGCTATATAATTTCAAATAAATTTTCACAATTCTGTGCAACTCATTTCATCGCCAGCTGTTTTAGTCAGATTTTTCACTGTTGTGACTAAATGATCTGACCAGCATAATTATTGAGGAGGAAGGGTTTATTTGAGGGTTCACAGTTTCAGAAGTCTTAGTCTATAGAAGACTGGCTCCATTCCCTGGGAGCTCGAAGTGAGGCAGAACATCATGGCAGAAGAGCATGGCAGAGGGAAGCAGCTTGCATCATCAGGAAGCAGAGGGAGAGAGACTCCACTCTCCAGATACAAAATGTATATCCCAAAGCCACACCCCAATTCCAATCTCCTCCAGCCACACCCCACCACTTCAACTGATACCATCAGGGATTAATTCACTGATTGGGTTAAGACTCTTACAAACCAGTCATTTCTCTTCTGAACCTTCCTGCATTGTCTCACATGTGAGCTTTCGGGGGACACCGCACATCCAAACCAGAGCACCAGCTAAAATAGGGGATAGTAATATTACCTAATGCATGGGCTTGTTGTGGTAAGTAAATAAGCTAATTTGTTTACTTGTCTTGAGAAAAGGTCTCACAATGTTGCCTGGGTTAAGCCTTAAATTCCTGAGCTCAAGTAATCCTCCTAACTCAGCCTTCTGAGTAGGTAGGACTACAGGCATGCACCACTATGTATAGCACTACTTATTTGAATGGATGAAAAAAGTGCCTGCGAGATTATGTGTTTTACATTAAGAACCAACAAAAGATCTTGTGCAATGTGATTTCAAGACTTAGAATTTATTTTAAAAGTCATATGATCAAAATAACTATGTTCAGTGACTAGAAGCATACCTTGTGAGACAACTCTAACATCCATGTACTGGGCTGTCTACAAAAGTAACTTAAAATGTGAATTCGCAATAATTCAGAAACCAGCAAGGGGTTGGGGATTAGAAAAGACGAGACCACCCTCACTCCAGATGCCGCCAGACCGCCTGCCACTGCCTACCCTCCCCTTCCTGGATCTCTAAAACCTGCACTCCCCTTGGACTTGGAGCCCCTGCTGTGGCTCCCTAGGGTGTTTGGAGGCTGGTGCAGACAACTTGAATTATCCCTGAGGGCGTGGTCACCATCTTTAGGAGGGGCAGCTCCCTTCCTGAGACAAGTTTAAGAGAAAAGAGGATCTTTGACAGGTATCTCAATTTCATTGGGAAACTGAGAACTGGGAGGTTATGAGTGGTGGATAACTATTGTACCATAAATTTGTTTTTAAATTTTTAAGTTTTTATTTCTTTATTGTTCTTGCTCTATTTTCCTTTTGTTTACCTGTTTCCTCAGAGATTCTTTCTTCCTTTTCTCATGCTAATAAAAAACTCCTTTTGATCTTGCTCTCACTCTTCCCTTGATCTAGTATCCCTATGTACTCAGTTCTTATCCCATTAACAGTTAGATCCTAAAAACTCTTCTCATCCTCTTTGTTCGCCATTAGAAATTGTAGAGCTCATTTCATGCCTATTGACTATACTGTAGATAATAATCAATCTCATCCTGTTTATTACAATAATGCAAATGTCTTCATAGGGGCTTTCTAGTTTAGGACTGCATATTGTTTGTATTGGGTGCTCCTAATATTGATCTTCCCCTCAAAGGAGAGGTACTGGAAACCTGCCAGGTCACAATAAGCCTACAGGGGGGAAGCTGCAATACCTCAGATCTTCACTGCTAGATGGGAAGATACAGGAATGGCATGAAAAAACAGGGGAAGAAAGTGCCTTAACAAACCAAGGTGCTATTTTAATAGAATCCAATGACAGCATGGCAGTAGGAATGACAGAAAAGGAGTTTAGAATGTACATAATTAAAATGATTCATGAAGCAATGGATGAGGTAAGAGAGCAAATACAGTCAATGTATGATCACTCCAATAAACACTTAAAGAGCAAATGCAGGAAGTAAAAGAGCATTTCAATAAAGATATAGAGATTCTGAAAAAGGAAACAAACAGAAATCCTTGAAATGAAAGAAGCAATAAATCAAATTAAAAATTCAATAGAAAGTATCACCAACAGACTAGATCTCATGGAAGACAGAATCTCAGACAATGAAGACAAAATGTTTAATCTTCAAAATAAAGTTGACCAAATTTTGAAGATGGTAAGAAATCATGAACAGAATCTCCAAAAATTATGGAATATCACAAAAAGACAAAATTTATAAATTATTGGAATTGAGGAAGGCATAGAGATACAAACCAAAGGAATAAACAACCTGTTCAACAAAATAATATCAGAAAATTTTCCAAACCTGAAGATTGAAATGGAAAATCAAATACAAGAGGCTTACAGAACACCAAATGCACAAAATTACAACAGATCCACAACAAGGCACATTATAATTAAAATGCCTAACACAAAAAATAAAGATAGGATTTTAAAGGCTGTGAGAGAAAAGTGTCAGATTGCTTAAAAGGGGAAACCAATACAAATATCAGCAGATTTCTCAGCCCAGACCCTAAAAGCTAGAAGAGCCTGGAACAGCATATTTCAAGCTCTGAAAGAACATGGATGCCAACCAAGAATCTTATACCCAGCAAAATTAACCTTCAGATTTGATGATGAAATAAAATCTTCCCATGATAAAAAAAAGTTAAAAGAACTTAAAAATAGAAACACTGCACTAGAAAGCATTCTCAGCAACACATTCCTTGAGGAAGAAGTAAAAAACAACAATACAAGCCAGCAAAGGGAGGAACTATGCTAAATGAAAAGCAAATCAAAGGAGAAACCAAGTCAAGTTAAAAACAAAAAATAAGCCAAAATGACCAGAAATATAAATCATATCTCAATAGTAACCCTGAATGTTAACGACCTAAACTCATTAATTAAAAGACATAGACTGGCAGACTGGATTAAAAAGAAAGACCCAACAGTATGCTGCCTTCAAGAGACTCATCTCATAGAAACAGACATCCACAGACTAAAAGTGAAAGGATGGGGGAAAACATACCATGCACATGGACTCAGTAAAAAAGCAGGGGTCTCCTTCCTCATATCAGATAAAGTGGACTTCAAACCTAAGTTAGTCAGAAGGGATAAAGAAGGATATTTCATACTGCTCTAGGGAACAGTAAACCAGAAAGTATAATGATTTTAAATATTTATGCCTCCAACAATGGAGCATCTATGTACATCAAACAAATACTTCTCAATTTCAAGAATCAAATAAACCACAACATAATAATACTGGGTGACTTTAACACACCACTCTCACCACTAGATAGATGCTCCAAACAAAAACTGAACAAAGAAACTACAGAATTAAGTAATACAATAAATGATATAGACTTGACAGACATATATAGAGTATTTCATCCATCAGGGAGTGAATGCACTTTCTCCTCAGCAACTCAGATCTGTCTCCAAAATAGATTATATGCTATGCCACAAAGCAGTCATTAGTAAATGCAAAAAAATAGAGATACTACCTTGTTTTTTGTCAGACCATGATGGAATGCAATTAGAAATCAATGATAAAAAACAGAAATTACTACAACACCTGGAGACTAAATAATATATTATTGAATGATGCAATGATGACAGAAGACATCAGGAAGGAAATAAAACAAAATTCTTACAGATAAATGAGAGCAATGACACATGTCAAAATCTCTTGGATACTCTGAAAGCAATATAAAGAGGAAAGTTCATTGCATTGAGCTCATACATTAAAAGAACAAAAGTCAACAACTAAATGACCTTGCATGAAATCTCAAAGCCTTAGAGAAAGAAGAGCAGATCAATACCAAAAGTAGTAGAAGACAGGAAATAATTAAACTAAGAACTGAAATCAATGAAATTTAAACAAGAGAAACAATTCAAAAAATTGACAAAACAAAAAGTTGGTTCTTTGAAAAAGTAAATAAAATTGATAAACCCTTAACCACACTAATGAGGAGAAGGAGAGAGAAAATTCAAATTACTAGAATTCGTGATGGAAAAGGAAAGATCATGACAGACACCACTGAAATGCAAAACATAATTAGAAGCTACTTTGAAAATACATACTCCAACAAAATAGAAAATATCAAACACATTGATGAATTTTTGGAGACATATGATCCTCCCAAACTCAATCAGGAAGATGGATAGAATTAAAACATTTCAATTTCAAGCACCAAAATAGAAGAAGCCATCAAAAGGCTACCAACCAAGAAAGCCCACCTGATGGATTCTCAGATGAATTCTACAAGACCTTAAAGAAGTGCTAATACGAATACTCCTCAAAGTATTCCAGGAAATAGAAAAAGAGGGAACCCTTCCAAACTCATTCTATGAAGCTAGTATCACTCTGATACCCAAACCAGACAAAGACATATCATGGAAATAAAACTTCATACCAATATCCCTGATGAACATTGATGGAAAAATTCTTAACAATATTCTGGCAAATCGCATATGAAAACATATTAATAAGATAGTACATCATGATCAAGTGGGATTTATCACAGGGATGCAAAGCTGGTTCAACATCTGGAAATTAAAAAATGTGATTCATCACACCAATATACTTAACTTTAAGAACCATATGATTATTTCAATAGATGCTGAGAAAGGGTTTGATAAAATACAGCACCCCCTTCATGCTCAAAACACTAGAAAAAATAGGATAGTAGAAACATACCTCAACATTGAAAGGCTATCTAAGAGAAGCCCAGGGCCAACATCATTCTAAATGGAGAAAAACTGAAAGCATTCTCTCTAAAAACTGTAACAAGGCAGGGGTGCCCTCTTTCACCACTTCTATTCAACATCATCCTTGAAACACTAGCCAGAGCAATTAGACAGACCAAAGAAATTAAAGGGATGAGAATAGGAAAAGAAGAACTCAAGCTATCACTATTTGCCAATGACATGATTCTATATATAGAGGACCCAAAGAACTCCACCAGAAAACTTCTAGAACTAATAAATGAATTCAGCAAAGTGGCAGAATATAAAATCAATACACATAAATTGAATGCATTTCTACTCATAAGTAATGAATCCTCTGAAAGAGAAATTAGGAAACCACTCCATTCACAATAGGCTCAAAAAATACTTGGAAATTAATCTAACTAAAGCGTTGAACAACCTGTACAATTAAAACTACAGAACACTAAAGAAAGAAATTAATGAAAACCTTAGAAGATGGAAAGATCTCCCATGTTCTTGGATAGGCAGATTTAATATTGTCAAAATGGCCATACTACTAAAGGTGCTATACAAATTCAATGCAATTCCAATTAAAAGCCCAATGACATTCCTCATAGACATAGAGAAAGCAATCATGAAATTCACCTGGAAGAATAAGAGACCTTGAATAGCCAAAGAAATCTTGAGCAGAAAAAATTAAGCAGGAGGTATCACAATACCAGAACTTAAACTATACTATAGAACAACAGGAATAAAAACAGCATGGTATTGGCAACAAAACAGACAAGCAGATCAATGGTACAGAATAGAAGTCACGGAGAGAAACCCACATAAGTACAGTTACCTCATACTAGACAAAGGAGCCAAAAACATACAATGGACAGCCTATTCAACAAATGGTGCTGGGAAAACTGGAAATCCATATGTAGTAAAATGAAATTAAACCTCTATCTCTCACACTGCACAAAACTCAACTCAAAATGGATCAAGGACCTAGGAATTAGACCAGAAAACAGACCCTCCATCAAATAGAACAAAAAGTAGGCCCAATTCTTCATCACATTGGCTTAGGAGCAGACTTCCTTAACAAGATCTGCAAAACACAAGAAATCAAAGCAAGAATCAAAAAATGGAATGGATTCAAACTAAAAAGCTTTTTCTCAACAAGGGGTACAATCAATAATGTGTAAAGAGGGCCTACATAGTGGGAGAAAATCTTTTCCACATGCACTTCAGACAGAGCACTAATCTCCAAAATTTATAAAGAAAGTACAAAACTTTACACCAAAAGTACAAAGAACCCAATCAATAAATGGGCCAAGGAACAGGACAGACACTTTACAGAAGGTATACAGGTGATTAATAAATATATGAAAAAGTGTTCAACATCTCTAGTAATTAGAGAAATGCAAATTAAAACAACTCTAAGATTTCACCTTACTCCATTAGAATGGCTGTTATCAAGAACACAAGCAATAATAGATGTTGGCGTGGATGTAAAAAGGCATACCTGTACATTGCTGGTGGAGTTGCAAATTGTTGCAGGCACTCTGGAAAGCAGTATGGAGATTCTTCAGAAGACTTGGAATGGACCCACCACTTGATCCAGCCATCCCACTCCTCGGTTTATACCCAAAGGACTTAAAAGCAGCATACTACCGTAATGCAGCCACTTCAATGTTTATAACCCCTCAATTCACAATGGCTAGATTGTGGAACCAAACCAGATGCCCTTCAACAGATGAATGGATAAAGAAACTGTGGTATATATGCACAATGGAATACTCCTCAGCCATAAAGAAAAATATTATGGCATTTGCACATACATGGATGGAATTGAAGAATATCATGCTAAGGGAAATAACCCAAGCCCAAAAAACCAAAGGTCGAATGTTTTCTCTGATAAGTGGATGATGATACATAACAGGGGTGGCAGAGTTGGGGGTAAGAGGAAAATTTAGGAATTAGATTACATAGAAGGAAATGAGAGGGAGGATGTGGTGGGAGTACAAAAGATGGTGGAAGGAGCAGACATCATTACCCTATGTACATGTACAATTACACGAATGGTACCAATGTATATTTTGCACAACCATAGATATGAAAATTCTACCCCATTTGTGTACAATGAATCAAAATACAGTCTGTAAAAATAAAAAAGCAACAAAAACAAAAAAATGTTAATGTCAATTGCTAACGATGATGTTGTGTTCCGTGGAAGACTAAAGAGGCTTATTTTATTTGGACAGACCAAACCAAAATTAGTTCATTCAACAAATATTTATGGAATACCAAGATAAATTAAAACCCTTAAGAGAACACTACAATTTTTTGTCCAGTAAAAACCAGGTGCTAGAGAATTTTCCTTTTCTTCCTTAGCTCCATTTCTCTATTTTCACTGCAGTCTCAATTAAGAACCAAACCTAACATAATAAATGAACTTCACAGGGTCACTAGAGTGAATCTTCCTGGGGTGTAAGAAATAAAGAGTCTAACAGAAAGGACTGTATATTTGAGGGAAGGTAAGGAATTAAGGGTATTGATTTTGTGTGAAAAAGCATGGATAAAGGTAAAATTCTGTGGCGTATGCATTGACCATAATGTTTTCTGTCCTACCATTCTCTTTAGGGAGCCATGTTTGAGGCATTTGTTAGTATGGTAGTAAAATTAAGTGAACACAAAGGATTTTAAACTTTTGGCCTGTATAGATGCTGATAATTTGAGCAAGGGGAAGGGGAAGTTTTCCTGTTCTTATAACTGTTAATGGCAGACATGTAGCCATCTGCAGTGCAGCAGAAGCACGGGAGAACATCAGGGATGCCACCTCAGCCTCCAAGGTAGGAAGAGAAGAAAAATAACCAGGGGGTGGGGGGCGCTTTTATTTTTATTTATTTATTTAGATAATCAATTAGTTAGTTAGTTTTGTGGTACTGGGGATTAAACCTAGTTCTGGAGATGAACCCAAGGTGATATACTACTGTACTACATCTTTATACCTTTTTATTTTTGAGATAGGGCTTCACTAAATTGCCAAGACTGCCTTCAAATGTGCAATTCCCTTGCCTTAGCCTTCCAAACCACTGGGATTACATTCTGGACATTTTTAAACATGACTTGAGACTTTATGAAATAGCTAAAGTGGGAAAGAAATCTGGTATCTTGGAATTCTGAGGTTGGAAATGAAGCAGATAAATTGTTTGAGTATTGATGGAATAAAGTCTCAGACTGTGGTTCCCAGATCACTGAATCCACCTTCATGGTAGAGTCTAGTTCTCTGAGTTTGAGCAAGGTCTCCCTGTCATGTGGATGTCTGAGAACCATTCAGTGGTATGATGTTTGAGGTCCTTCAGATTATTTTGTCCAGAAGAATTGTCCTTTACCAACGGCAATTGTGTTCCTAAGTGGACATTTGGCAACATTTGAAAACATTTTTAGTTATTACATCAGAGAGGGAGGGAGCGGTATTTAACCAAAGTGGAGAGAGTATGGATATTGCCAAACATCCTACAATGTATAGGATGGTCCCATCCTCCAATAAGAATTAACTGACTAAAATGTCAATATGAGCTAAAGTTGAGAAACTTGCTAAAGCTGACAAGCCCTTGTCTAGAACAATGATTTTCAATCAGAGCACACTTGATAATTACCTAAGAAGTTTTGAAATTATTGCTGCTGGAATCTCTTTTCAGAGATTCAAATGATGTAGGGTTTGGCCTAAGCAACAGAAGTTGAAAATCAAGGGATTAGAAGCTTGTTTTGTAACACCCTGCCCACCATGTCGTACAATGGTGGTAAAGAGGCTTCTGTATTGGGGATTTTACAGGCTGGCATTCATGTGAGTACTTGAATATTGAGAAAACCTTTGCCAAAAACTGGTAAACTGAAAACCAAGGAAGGATTGCAAACTTAAGTTTACTTGCAATGATTATGTGTCAGAATGCTCTTCGTTCTGTTTATCCCATGAGTTCATCCCATTGGCCTCACTCTTTTACCCCTAGCATTGTCAGAAAGTACAAGTTGAACTGCAAATTACAAAGCCTACTGATGAAATAACCTGTAATCTGAAACAACTCTATTTTGGGTATATGTTGTTTCTTTTTATTTCCTTCAGTTACCAATGAACCCTTAAGGGTAAAGTCTAAGCTGCTATTGTCTTCATTGTATATTATTTCTATTGTAGAGCTGAGAGTTGTATAGGCAGTAGCAAAGGGTTCAAGAAGCAATTAACGTTAGCATCTCAGTAGATGGTGACTGAGGAAATGAGCACAGTGTTCAAAATTCTGAAGGTAGTGTAATCCAGAAGAAAAAGACTTGAGACAGAGGACAATGACACATTTCTGTTTGAAATCCATTTTTACTGTTGGCAAACTTTGGGCAAGAATCTTAGCCTTTCTCTGCGTTGAATCCTTCACCTGTAACATCTCTGCTTTAAAAAAATTTTGCATGATTAAACAAGTCAAGACATAGAATGTATCTAGCACAAGGCCTGAAATATGCTTGCCACTTCATCAACAATAGCTTATTAATTGTTTTTATCAAATATCCCACAAGTTTATATATTACATATATTATATATATAATTTTATATATTATATATTTATATATTTCTTTTAATCCTCTCACCTTTAAATAAGGGTTCTAAATCTGTTAGTTGTTGTTTCAAAATCCTTCAGCAGTCTGGAGTAACTTAAACTATTCCTACAAGTAAGTATACTTAAGCACTGTAAAACAAATGAAGACCATCCAGATGAGAATAAGCAAAGGCTGCTTATACAGAGCTTGTTATATCAAGGGGGTCAGCCATCATTGCTTGCATTTGGCAGAGACTCCAAGGAGGGCAGAGGGTTGTGAAAAATTTTGAGGTATCGGAAGGGATAGCTTCAGTTATTCCTTAATAGGAGGGTGTTGGCATGAGGAATCTGGAGGCAGCCTACCTACAAGCAGGGCCCTTTAGGTACATGGTTATTGGAGTATATTTGACCCTCTCTGGTTTGTGTCAAGTTAAAAGTTGAGGGTGGGTTGAAAAACTTTCAGGGTTTTGTTCTTTTGTTAGTTTTGCTTTCCTTTTCTATATTTCCCAGGCTAGTCTCCAATCCATGAGTTCAAGTAATCTACCTGCCTCAGCCTCCTGGTAGCTGGGACTACAGGAACATACTACCTTGCCCCACTGAACTGGTTGGTTGTTGATTACAGCCATTTGGAACCAATTGCTGTGGAGATTGTGATTTAGCTACCTGAACTGGATTCTGCAAGTTGTCATTTATCTCCCCACTGTGGTTTAGCCTCTCCTATTGCTGGATGGAAGTTTTGGTTCAAGATTCTATTTTAGCATATGGTCTGGACACATTCTTATGTTCAATATGAGAAGTGAAGAAGGTGGTAGAAAATAAAACCAGTCTAAAATAGAAGTAGCGTATATCTAGTTAAGAAGTGCTAAAGCTGTTACTGCAAATCCATTAGCTAATGCCCCAAATTCTTTTTAAAGTTGAGCAGTGTTAAAAGCCGACCTAATTAACTCTGGGACAATTATGTGAACACTAAACTTTATGTTTATTTAGAGCTCACAGGCTGTTAATGTAAAAGGACACATTGGTTCCTACTTACATTTGAAACACACATTTACATGTTGCACCCATGCTCACCAACTATGCCCTTCTCTTTTATCCACTCATTAATATACATGAATTTACATGGATTATGTAACCACTGAATAAAAATGTCTACTTAAGCTTTCAATGTGTAACATTTCTAAATCCTAATCTCTTCTTTCATAAAAAAAGAACTGCAGGGGTAATTGCCTTATCACTTTGGTCTAAGTACATACAATAACAGCAGAAATACACTATCTTCTTTACTAGATCTTTATAATTCAAAGGGTCTTTTCAGTGCTAACATTCCTCCAAATTAGTTTAGAAATCTTTAGGAGGTAAGTTTAAGGTCAACACTAGCTACTTCTAACATGAATGATTTCCTTTTCCCTCTATTTTAATGGATTTATGGAGTACCATTCTCTTCATTTTATCAAAGCTTCACCAAGTGGAAAGGTTCACCTTTTACTCTAATCTCTTGTAGAGATTTCAGAGTAGCTGTGCTTTCAGCTTTACTTCAGATTCATCTTCTTAGGACCCAGGCATGAATCCCAGGGGACTTGGAATAGGTAAGAAGCCTGGGTATCACACTCTGTACGAAAATCAAGGAGAAACTCAAAGCACATCTTTCCTAAGCTGGCAGAACATCTAGTGATCCTCCCAAAACAAGAGAGGAGGCTGAGAGAGGTCAGCAAGGAGCATTCCAAAGGTCGGTCTCCCACCATCTCCCTGCCCCTTCTGTCATAAGGCTGTCATAAGACATTTCTCACTGCATAATGCATTCTGATGAGGAAGGAATTTTATGGCCTAATCTCTCAGTTTTGAGCATGGACTCAAACCTTTTAGCAGCAGTCCAAAATTGTCTCTTGGGCAATGGTGTATTCTGCAACTTGTGTTGCAGTCATCTGCCTCCTTTTGCATTGGTGTTGTCCCTGTAAGAATGTCAGAACAAGGCATTGGAGCTATCCTTCCTTTCACTGGCTACAGAAATAATCAATTGCCTTGGAAGTTAGTTGTATCCTTACTGACAAAATCAGTCTAATCTTGGTTTTGCCCTTTGTTGTGTGTTCTTGACAAATTGCAACTCGGACTGAGGCTCAGAGGCTTGGCAACTTTTAACCAATGTAAATAGGTAACAGCTCACCGTGGAGCTTTACCCAGGATTTCCTCTGAGGGTTTTGCTTTGAGGGCTGAAAATCTTTGACTTCATAGCATTTCTCTTCAAGTTCCAAAGTGTCCACCCAGGCTAGAGCTGCAGTAAGGCTAGTTGGTATGACTTTTCCTTCCTCTGATCTTCCAACTTTTCTGAAATTCTGGGAATGCTGACATCACTATATCTTGCTGGATTCATGTCAAGTCTACTCACTATTATAAATCCTTTAATCCCTTAACACTCATAGCAGATCTCCTTCTCTGACTTAATCTTGATGATAAAATCAGATTTTTATACAAGCTTACATGAAATTGAAAACCTCACAAAAGAATATTTGGAACATATTAACATAAAAATCTTTTGTCTGGAAGAGATAGTCATTACACTGTGGGGTTAGGTCATCTTAAGAATTTGTGCTTTTTAAATTTTTCCTTCCTCAAAGCTTAATAAGCACAACCCAAATATCTGGATTTGTGAAGTAACAACTCTGATTGTAAATCCTTGCCTCTCCTAATTGAGTGTGTTTGCTAATGCTATGTGTTCAATATTTGTCTTTAATGTTTTTGCATTTCTTGAAAATAAAGAGAATGGAGCAGGCTCACTGCTCAAAAACAATTGCACGGCAAATATTGAGAAGATGTATGGAAATGATTAGATCCCATGGAATAAAGTATTTGCTTTAATTTAATGGAAAACGTCCACTGATAATGGGGGCATTTGATTTTACCTGAACACATAAATCAGATAAATTTTGAAATCTCTTTTGATTTTATGATGTGATAACAATATGTCATATTTTTCTTAAAATCATATTAATACAACTGAAACTTAAGAAAAAGAACTCATGTATAATATTTTGTGTTTTCATATACTCTTGGTGATTTATGTAAGGTTAATATATCCTCATTTTGTAAATGAGATCACTCAATATCAGTAGTTTAAATGAATTATACAGAGTTATAAAACTTGGAAATAGTAGAAATTAAATAATTCTATCAAACCATGTAATTTTACTGCCAAGAACCAATTTAAAGTAAGTTTGATGACATTTATAAAAGACAGAGTGATACTGAACTTGGATATTTTGTCTCACTATTATAAGGTGAAGCATATAGACTGATCTGTAATAAGGCCATCATGAGTCCTGATGGCCAAAGTAGGTCAAGATATAATAATTTTCAGTCATAAAGAAGAATAATATTATGGAATTTGCAGATAAATGGATTGAATTGGCGAATATCATGCTAAGTAAAATAAGTCAATCCCAAAAAACCAAAGACTGAATGTTTTCCCTGATAAGTGGATGATGATATAGAATTGGGTTGGGGGTGTGGGGGGGTGACAGAAGAATGGAGGAACTCTAGATTCTGTAGAGGGAAATGAGAGCAGGAGGGGTGGGGGATATGAAAATGGTGGAATGAGACAGACATCATTACCCTATGTACATGTATGATTACATGAATGGTATGAAGAGGTAGGGAAAATTACTCTCAGGTCCAGACTCTAGAGTATAGGAACTTCACATGAATTTACAAACTAGCAAAATATAATGTCAAAAAAGCACTAAGACCAAAGCCAAATAAACATATAAAAGACATAGCCCCACTTTATATTTCTGATATACATTCAATGTACATAATTATTTAGCAAAAAATGTTGGTATATAGTACACATTAAGCCAATATGTTCAAAAAATTAAATATTCAGCTTTGGTGGTACATCTAATTTCCCTACTAGCTTTCCTTTAGTGATTGGACAATAAGCAATGCTCACCATCTCAGCCTCATCCCATCTGCACCTGTCCACCACCTTGCTGATCCCAACAGGGCAAGAGAATCTCATCATCTATTACTTTTAGATGAAAACAATTTCTAAGGTATAAGAGGCTTCAGCAGTTGAAATTCAGAGCTGGATGTTCTGTAGTAGCATTGATCTTATCTAATTTCATGTTTGCATTACTTCAAGGGTTACTTTGATCAGATATAGATATCATTAAACAAATACTCAAAATTAGAATGATCTATTCAGTCCTGCCACCAAAATCAATATTTATTCATCAAATATGATTTATTTTCTTCTTAGTATTTGATATTTTACAATGTTTTCTTCCTTTTTTATATTTATTTTCTAAAATTAAAATCTTAGATTTAGAAAAAATACTGCAGGTGATTGATAAACTACTTTTCCTGAATATATATAAAGTATAAGGAAGCAAAAGGGAATTCAAGAATATAAATTTTCCTATGATCAGGTTAAATAAAAATATATTTTTTTGTAGCAGAGATTGAACCCAGGAGTACTTAACCAATGAGCCACATCCCCAGCCCTTTTTTTTTTATTTTGATACAGAGTCTCACTGAGTTGCTTAGAGCCTCACAAGTTTTGACTTTTAACTTGGGATCTTCTTGCTTTAACTTACTGAGCCACTGGGAATACAGTGCCTGGCAAAATATGCTTCTATTAAAATAATTTTTCATTTTTCTTAGCACACAAGATCAAAATACTAATGGGAGTTATTAAAATACTACTACAAGACATAGCATAACTCCTCAAATATAGTAAGTCAGGACATCTTCAAATCAAGTTATGTAAAGGAGTATGACAGAGAGGGTCAAGATAGAAAAATCATTAAAATCTAAGCAAAAGCAGTCAAACCATCTGTTATGGAAAGGCAAGTTTAAGTAAGACTTTTAATCCTAGACAAAATTGAACTTTTTAGAAGTTTCATGTGATTTTCTGTTTTGGGGGATTGAAAATAAATCTGTACTTCAAGGTAGGCTTTCTATTTGTTCAAGGAGGTCCTAATTTTTAAGTAAATTTATTTGGTTAATTACAGTCATTTAGTTTATATTTTATTTTTTCTGCAGTATTACACCACTTAGGAAAAAAGCCACGTGCAAATGCTTTAGCCCAGTGTTTCATGCTGTGAATAGAGTACAGGTAGAGAATTTTCCCCATCAAAAATTTCTGGAAAATCTATTGTCCAAATATGGATTTTGGCCACCCATTGCTTTAAAATGATAAAATTTAAAATGAAATAAGTACAATGAATCATAGACTGGGTAATCAGAAGAAAGGTTTAGAATTGAATTATAGAATGAGAGAAAAGTTCTAGGTGGACAGGAAAGAGGAAACTATCAATATTTATAACTGAAGTCCAAGAAGGGAAAAAAGGAGTAAAACCAATGTGAAAAAGGTCATAGAAATCATTTTATGAAATTGAAGAAAAGTATGTGGCACAAATTCATGATTCACCACAAAGAAAAACCCAGTACAACACAGCCCAACTTCAGAATACAAAATAGAAGAATAAAATCTTGAGAGTGCCTAGAGAAAAATGTTTTTTCTTTTTTCTTTTAAATCATCAAAGAAGAAATGAAACAGCTGACAGCAGAAAGGAATGGAAGCCACAAACAATGAAATATAATTTTTAAACTTCAATATAACTGCCATTCTTTAAATTTATTCCCACAAATATTTCTTCAAATATAAAGACAATATAAAGATAATTACAGGCAAACAAAAGCTGAGAGTTTTTGTTTTGTTTTGTTTTTTGCTTTTTTGGCAACAAAATTGCATTAAAGGCATTAGTAGTTATGATGTTCTGAAGGAAAAAGTAAAGTAATTGAGGGCAGAAATAAGAATATGCATGAAAAAAACCAGCCAGTAGTAAGCAAATAAAATTAATATTAATTGAATAAACTATAAAATATTGGTTTTGTGGCCTGTAAATTATCTGAATTATTAAAGAACAAGTAAATAATAATACAAAAGCAAACAGGAAATGAAGTTAATTATTCTAAGATCACAGTTTTTTGGAATGTAGCAAATGAAATAATTTATACTGAACTTTAATGAGTGACAAAAATACATGCAAAGTACAGGGGGACCATTAAATACCATAAACAACATGGAAATATAGTGAAGTAATAGAAGGAAACAAATGAAAATATTGACAGAACTAGGTACAGAGCAAGTACAATTAATAAAAGGGGATATTAATGGGATGTATTTAATGTGTCAGTAATGATAGTAACCATTACAATATGTAGTCAGAGGAAGTACTTAGGACTAAATGCCTTAATTAAACAAAAAATGCATTGCAGAAATAAAAGATAGTATATGTTACTTATATGACAACTGTAAGCATAAAAGTAAAGAAAGGATGGAATTAAATTTGTGGAAAAACAAATACAAAAGTTAAGAGAAAAAGGCTAATTTTAAAATATCAGAAAACGTTGACTTTAAATAATAAGGATTATAAGAGATAATGTAGAAATTCCCTTACTATAAACAAATTAAACCAGGAGGAAGAAATTTTTAAATATTCAAAATTGTATAAAACTTAGTACAATATTTAAATAACATAGAACTGTAAACAAGAAGAATTCAGGAATAAATAAAATGAACATAATTTTGACATATAATAGAACAATATGTCCAACAACTATAGAACTGTCATTTTAAAAGTGAAAATTTCTCATTTAACAAAACTGACCATTATTTAGAGAATGACCACAGACTGCAGTTTAATTAAACAATAAAGCAATAGCAATTGTTTATATTTTAAATATCTTCAACATGAGGATATTAAATAATATACTAGTAAATAATTCATACCTCATGGGAAAATGAAAAATGTTTTAATTGACATACAATGAAAATACATCTCAGTATGTCTGAGAGATATCCAATGAAATGCTTACAAGATAATGTATAGTCTTAATGCACACATAAAAACAAAGGGGGAAAAGTAATAATCTACATGTGCATTTTAAGAACTTGGAGTAGAAAATTAAACAAAGCAAATGGAAATACAGAAATAATAAAGACAAATATAGAAATCCTGAGTGAAGCAGACATTATAACCTCATGTACATGTGATCCTATAATATGTACAATCAGAAAAATGAGAACTTATACTCCATTTATGTATGATCTATCAAAATTTATAAATGCATTCTACCATCATGTATATCTAATTAGAACAAATGAAAAATTAAAATATAAAAAAAGAAATCCCTAAAATAGAAATCAGATTCATGCTAAGTTAAGATGAATAAAACCTTGACAAGTCTGGCAAGAGAGAGTGGAGCAGGTTTCAGGCAAGCAAGTGATACAAGAAAAAAATAACAGGCCGCCTAGCTCACAGCATTAAAAAGAAAACAAAAGGGTATTATAAAACATTGTGCCAAAAATTATGCTTTTTCCAATGGTTATATATCTTGGAAAACACATCATAAAGAAATGGATGATCTATTCCCAAAGTCTATAAAATTATTGAATCTAGAAATGTAGAAGTCCTTATTTAGGAATAACTCCAGACTCAAGTGACTCCACAAATGAATTATTTCATATAGGTTAGGTAGATAAGGCTAGTCTTATATACATGTTTCTAGAACATAAAAGCTAAAATGCATCCCAATGTGTTTATGAAACTAGTATAAACTACTTTTAAAAAATTAGTCTGTCAAAGATATTCAAAGGAAAAGAAATTATAGGGCAGTCTCTTTCATAAACATACAAGTAAAAATTCTAAACAGAAAGTTAGCAGTTAAGTCAAATGTCCTATAAAAGAATAATGCTGAACAAATTTGAACTTGTTGGTTTACTATTTGAAAATAAATCAATGTATTCCATTCATAATCATAGAGCAAAGAAGAAAAATAATATGACATTTCTTCTACCTCAAAAATGAATCATTTAATAAAATCCAACACTGATTCATAATCAAAACTCTCAACTAGCAATGATAGAAAGGAACTTGCTTAATTTTACAAACCAACTGAAAGTCACCTACAGTAAACATATATTACAGGAATATTGACATCATTTCCCCAAATATATGAAATGAGGCAAGGATGTCTGCTATCATAGCTTCCCATGCACTTCTTACTACAAATCTTAGCCATAAAACAAGGAAAGAAGAAAGCAAAGTTATAAGATTTGAGGGGAAAAAAGTTATTATTATGTGTAGTGGATTTTATCATTTATGTAAAATATGTAAAAGAATTACAAACTACCTCACTGAATACAGGATCAATGTGCACTGTATTTTTGTAAAAATTGTTTTGCAACAATCACTAGGAAAGCAAAATTTTTAAAGAATAGCATTTATATTAGCTCCCAGGAACATCTAGAACAAACTTAATAAAAGCATAAGACTTCTATGTTTAAGTTGCAAAACATCATGGTTGATTCAAAATTCAAAAATTGAGTTCAAAAATTAAATTCTTATTCAGATTGCAACATTCTAAAATCTATAAAGAAATAGCAAATAGCAATGCATTGCAAAGACACACTTAAAAGCAGAGAATGAAACTGTATGATTTATATTATTATTTATCTTGGGGTTGAGGATCTGGAGCAAAAGCTGTTGAACTACAAGGAAAGTTTTTGTTAGGTGGGTTGACCTCATGCCTTGAATCTTCTTCCTGGGAATTGGGTGTACTGGTGAATTTGATGACAGGTGCAGAAACTGGATGAGTGGCAGGTTCCCAATTCACTTTTATGCTTTGGAGAAAGGGAAGAATAAAGACTGATGAAGAAGTCCATGACTTGAATGGAAGTAATGCCAGGAGATAGCAGGCTACATATCTCCATAGAGTGAAAAGAAAATGTTTTTTATTCTTCTGAGAAAGCCAGGATAGAGAGCAGGAATAAAACTTGTACCAAGTAGGAGATTTTTTAGTAATCTGAAATTGATAAAATTTTGCTCACCTAAGGTATTATTGTAATAATTTCAAAACTTATGACAAGATTCAGCTATACAGCAAGATTTTTTTATAAGTCACTTTTTATTAGCATGTCTTAACTTCTCTTCAACGAATAAGGGGATAAATGATTTGTCAGGAATAGATTTTTTAGCTCTGCACTTAGAAGTGACAGGAGGAATGCAGGGAAGCAAACATTTCTAAGATGCTCCTAAGATTGTAGAAGGAAGAGCTTGATCTGAAGGTTCAATCAGAAATTGGCATAAATGAGGCTTATAATAGGACATAGAGTTTAAAATTGCAAGAGGCTTACTGAACTGCAACCTAATTCCAGTTAGAGGTGCAGACTCACATGCCCAGCCTAAGACCAATCTAGAGTGAATTATTAAAGTTGTGGGAAAAAATCCCCCTTTTAATATTTTAGATATTTAGTTGTTGCTTCAGTTTTCTTTTATACTTTTTAATAATTCCCAATTATAACTGGATGCTTATCTGTAGTCAAAAGCAAGTATAAAAGCATGGTAAATATGATTTCAAAGAAGGTACATTACAGGCCATTTTACGGGCATTTCTTATTTGTCTAGTACTTGACCACAGGTATTCTGGAAAACATCCTCTGACTTTTGTACATGGATGATTCCAATACTGAGTTAGAACAAGGAACAGGATCACAAATCCTTTACCGTACAGATCCCTCTCTCTGCCTACTACTAACTGGATGGGGGTAATCAGCAACAATAGTCAATTCTGCAATGCCTGCTACAAACTCTGGTTTTGGAGTTAGGGTAGTGGGCCCATAATGTAGTTCTTTTCTTCTTGAAACATACACTAATAGTAGATAGCAAATTACTTTCTATTTTATTAATAATATTAGTGAAAGATTTCTGATAAATTTAAATGAATGTAAAAGAGTTTGACAAAAGAAACTTAAGGTCCTATAAATTCAGCTAAATCTCAACAGGATAATTGTGTTTATACTTGAAACTCAATTAACCATTACTGGATCCATTAAAAAATTCCATACAGAAACATAAAAGGCCTTTAATTTTATACCCACAGAGATTATAACCTTAGCTGTAAAGTCGTACTTAACTGCTAGGTAATTTCATTTGTTATTATTATTATTATAGAGCATGGGCGGATAGGTGATGGGCTTGTAACCAGCACTAAGAATCTCTCTGTAAAAACAATGATGATGAAATGAGAATAAACATAACCATCAACATTTATGCATTATCTTCCAGGAGCTCTTTGCCTTCAAGAACTTCCTCATATTGCCTAAAAGAGAACTAGGTATATAATTGTCACAAACTGTCTTTTCAAAACTTGGCCCTACCAATATTCTTGTTCTCACATGTTCTTCTGGAATTTTGCCTCCTGCCATCAAGAGTGCAGTCTCTCTGTTTCTTTTGGAATTTGCAAGGGTCTCTGAGGCTGCTTTGACAAATGGAATTTATTGAAACAATGCTGTGCCTTCTGAGCTAGGTGATTAAGGTGGCATCGCTTCTCTCTGGCTTGCTTTTGCTTTTAGGACAGTTACCCTTAGATCTCAGTTTTCATGTCAGAGGATGCCCAAGTTCCACAGAAGCCACATGTGGCTCTTCCTGCTGACAGGTCTGACTAAGGACTCAACTGAACTTAGTTACATTACTTGCCAGATGTGGGAGAGAGAGAGACATCAGTGTGTTCTTTCCCTGGCCTATATGCCACCCCAGAATAGGTTGAGGGAATCAGGGATAGATTACCCTGCATAAATGGCATATTTACAAACAAAATAAAGAGTGTCCTTATGTAGCCAGTACATTTTTAGGTAATATTTTATATAGTGATAGACAACTAAAGAAAATACCTAACAAATTTAATTAATTCTCCCAAGAGTCATTTGAGGTAGGTAGTTCATTAGTATTCTGTTGTGCATAAGGGAAAACACAAACAATTAAGAAGCTTGTCAAAGGTCATACAGTTTGTGATGGAATGAATATAAGTGCCCAACATGCACATCCATAATTACTAAAGATATATTTTTTAAATGAATGGATGTGAATCATTTTGCCCAGCTACGCTGTCATGATGTAACCTTCTCACCTCTCATTTTCATTTCTACATGCAGGCTTTGGAAAGACTCATTGTGCACTGTGGTTCACTGTTGTTGGTGCAAGACAGGAAATTGACTCTAACAGCAGAGTGCTGTCATCTATGCCTTGGCCCACACTCAGTTCCCAGTGTGTTCAGCCTTGTCTTTGCTTGATCTACCTGGGCTCTCTGATCTCAGTCTCCCATGTACTGCTCCAGGTCATTGGCTCCACTATAATGATTGAATTCTACTGACTCTTTCAATGGTGTTTGCCAAAGCTCTCCTACTGGTAGATTAAATGATAAATTAAATGATAAATATATCCCAGCATCTACATCTACTCTACCAACATTGATCAATGTAGCAAATATTTATATTCTCAGTGGTCTGGACACAGAAACACCTTATCTTATAAATCTAGCTTCATCTACATTCCAGCCTCCTCTGCACCCACCCTTATTATTTTGTTGGTTAGGTCCAATTAATATGCATAAATATAACACAGTTTTTCAAGATAAGTTATTCATACAAGAATGACATTTCTTGGAACAAAAATTAGCATGCATGACCTTTCAAAAGTGAAGTAAATTTGGAGGACATAGAGTAGAATTTATGAAATAATAAAACATTTGCAACTCTGTAGAACTATAATAGAAAAATCAGAACAAAGGATGTTCAAACTGATTCCCTTATATAACGGATGTTAGGTGAGGTAATACGTATACTTCTATCTTAAAGCTCTTCATAAATCTCTAAGTATTGAATTCATTCATATCAAAATATGTTAACCAATATACTAGTAAATTTCCTTTAAAAGATACTTTTATTTTCTTGCAAATTGAACATTTTTTACCTGATCGTAAAACTGGAAAAGAGAAGTTTTATTCTATACAGGCAATGGAAAGTTGGACCACGCATGGGGATGTATACCAGTGATCTCAACTACTGTGGAGGCTAAGGCAGAAGAATCACAAGTTCCTGGCCAGCCTGGGCAAATTAGAGAGATGCTATCTCAAAATTAAATTTTAATAAAGGGCCAAAGATTTAGTACAGAGGTTGAACCTGGAGCATTCCTAGGTTCAATCTCCAGTGCTGAGACAGAGAGATCGAGAAAAGTTGAACTAGATCCTTAACTATTAATTTAATGCAAGTTTATATCACTGAATTTTTATGTTAATTTTTCCTGGTGTAGTAAATGGCAACAATGAACAGTGACCACAATCCTTCACTTGTACTTGGTCTCATTTCCTTTGAAATATGACTTTGCACCTTTTCACAGCATGTGACAGCACAGTGTCCCTTCCCCTGGAGTCTGGACTAGCCTTGCAACTTGGTTTGGCCAAGACAGTACCCTTTTCATTTTTATTTTAAGACATTGTCTTGTTAAGTTGCTTATGACCCTGCTAAATTGCCAAGGTTGGGGTCCTCCTGTCTCAGCCTCCCAAGCTGCTGGGATGACAGGCATGCACCATCACATCAGACAACTGACTGGTTTTTACTCCAGAGATCAAAAGGAGAATTCTAATTATCTTTTCATGGATTGTGGGTTGATCATTTTGAAATGGTGGGCTTCATTTTGATTTGTCTGAAAGGGTGAAAAAAGTGACATCTCAGCTACACATATTGATGAGCAACATCTGATTATATGCAGCCTGAGATAAAAAGAAATAGTAGACAGCACTGAAATGCAGGCTCAGGGCAATGTCTGCTAGCCTCATGTCAAGCATTAATAAGGTGGTATTAAGTTTGAATTTCTTAGGCAGGTTAAACTACATAAATCATGAGAGTTTTGAAAAGATTTAATTTTCTTTTTCCTGAAAATAGAAATATAACGCACTCATAATTTTAGACCTAAACCCAAATGATAAAATTATAACAGTTTTTTAAAGAAGAATTTCCTCTGATCATTTGTTGTGATTTTAATTAATTGGTTTTTAGATGCAATAAGACTGCGTTTGCAATTCATGCTTAGATTAAACAAAAAGAATAAGAATGAGGGGTCATGAAAGGCAACACATTAATGTCCTTCACTGACCCTGAACTTCATCCTCTTTATATTTGTTTTCCCCCAAAATCCTTGATAATGTGCTCCTTTTCTGGAACAATTACCAGTTACGCATTTCTTAAAAACAGACAACTTGCTTGTATTATATTTTGTAAGAAGAAACTAATAGAACTGGGAAATGCTAATGGTTGCCTGCTGGTGATTTCAGTGATGCCTCCTCTTTAGGGATGAGCTTTTCCATCACTGATAGACCATTCAACACAGCTGCTGTAATAGCCACATCAGAAGCAGTTTTTTCTCCAACCCCCACCTTAGTTACCACTTCTTTCTTTTCTCTCCTCGCTTCATGTTCTTTTTTCCCAAGAATATGCTTTGCAAAAATTTCAAGGAGCATCGTTATTTTAAAGCACTTGTAAGATTTCACAGAAATATTCACATACAGCTTTTATTTAAAGGTGAAAGGTTCAATGCAGCAAGAGAGAGACTGTGGTCCAGCACTGAACACAAGGGTACTTATTCCCACACAGACCATCTGCTTCCTGGTTGAACCACCAAGGTGTGTGCAATACTTCTTGGTTAGGCCTAAGTTTCTAGTGGATCTTTTTATGCTTCTACTTGGATTTTGGCAAACTGGACTGCCTAACCCATTATGCCAAGTAAACAACATCCATAAACAAACTGGTTTTGGTGGTCTAGAGAGCAATTTCAGACACTAAATACCACATCATAAATCCTACTCTTCATTTCTCCAAGAATCAAAGTCAAACATCCAGGTATTCCCTGAGTGAAGACCATAATTTTTCCTGTCCAATTAAAAGTCAACTCTATCCATTCAAGTACATGTTAAAATTGCATTTTTCTCCCATCACAGTAGACTTTGTATGCATTTTTAAAATTTTCTGTGGGTACACCTGCCATGTATTTTTAATTTATGTCTTCTGTCACCAATGTATTTTTTGCTCTTCCTTTTTCTATTCATAAACTAACTTAACTGCTTACTACCTTCTATTTTTCTGTGGACACTTAGTGATCACCAGTAGGTCCTACTTGTATTGTTTGGCTTCTTTTCTAACAAAGGTAATACATGGTAAGGACGTGGGAGCGGAGGGGGAACAGAACCAGAAAGGCATAGGGTATCCCAGGGTTAACATGGGATTTTTGTCCCTTTTATGTTTTTGGTTGAGTTTAGTCCTAGATCTCTCCTAGAAACGCCTTTCATCTCAGACAGTAAAGTGTACCATTTTATTCTCAGAAATACTAAAATATCATGTTGACCTTGAAAATACCTGGTGATAAAATCTGTCCTCTATCAAGAACGTCATTGTAAGGACGAAGGATATTGTAAATTATTGCTTATCTTGCTCTTAACTTTTTGCAGGCATTTTATACAGCTCTTTTGAATGACCTGAGTTTTTCCTGAAGTCACTCAGGATAGCCACCCTTCAGCAAGGGTAATTGATTTATTTCTCTTCTGAATTGGAGGAAGAAGTAATTTGCTAGATGTAGCCTTGAGCAAAAGCAAATGTTGAGTTGACCTCATTCTCCATCTATTTTCAGGATAACAGTGGATGACAAGGGTAAATTATAAAAAAAAAAGTAATCACACACACACACACATCCCCACACACACCCCTGGCTGAATCCATAAAAAGAAAAGTCTCCTCTTGATAATTCTAGGTAAGTATCTGGTTTCTCCAAAGGAGTTTCAATTGGCATACAGATGCATTTCATTCCTCTCCACTGTCCTCCCACATTCAATCAATCATGCCATTTGGACTTCCTAAATCTCTGCTTTCTTTCATTTCTATTACCTCTTCTGTATTCTATGAGTTCATTTACTCATAGGACATTATTTGGAATAAATATTGAATTTATTAATCTCTGTCAGCAAAATTTTACCTCCAAATCCATATTTTTCACTATGCTAACAAAATATATTTCTAAAACACAAATTTAAATCAAATTTTCAAGTCATTTTATCACTACCAAGGGTATAGATAATTCTGAAATGTGTGAAGGTATCTGTCTCTACCTTAAATCCACTTAGTTCACAAGTGGCTTTGAGCTGCTCTCACGTGTCCCACAGTGACTAGTGCTCTGGATATCCATGTTCCCTGATGCTTTCCTACTGTGCCTGCTGCTCACAGAATGCAGTGGTACCTCTGCACTGTGCCCATCCAGGCAGGCGACACCAGCATCTCCTCTCCAAATCCCTCGTACTTTCTCTTTTCTTTATTAATTAGTATTTTTAATCATTTCATTATAGAAATATTAAACATACATAAACAGCCAGATCTAGAACCAGCCATTTTTCTCAGAAGCTTATGTTGCTGTCCGTGGAAAATGGAATTGAGTCCTCATCAGGATAAAGAGTGATCACTGATACAAATTTGGGATATTGGCCCTTTTCAATGATCAAGATCAACAAATTTTTTTTAGATAAAGCATCTCATGAGTTAACACTGATATTTTTAATTTACATTTAAAGACCTGGAGAGTTGTATTAACTTTTAAAAATATTTTTATATTTTCTTGTATGCTGGACCTTGGTTCCATATACAATCAACATTAATTACTTATTCGTCTCATCCTATAACCTGTACATAATAGTTTCATAACATTAGTAAGGTTGCTATGTTAATATCAATGTTATTATTGAATACTGTTTAAGACTGTTTTGCAGTTTTATTGTCATTGAAATATGACAAATAGAGTCAATTACTTGCTTGAAAGTTTACTTATTGAATTTAAATGCACATGTGCAAACGCCTATATGCACATACAAACGTATACTATGGTGACTCACTCAAGAAGGCTCCATGAAGTCTACTCAGTTGGTCAACACAAGTACCTAACAGTGGGGTAGCCAGCACCTGACAGAACAGGTTTTGCTCAGGAGGTGTGAGCCATCTGTGGAAATAAGAAGTCTGAAATAATCAGTAAGAAATGACACAAAGCCAAAAACTAGATTTAAAAAGCAGAGCACCTGATGGGTGTTTCCTGTCCAGATAGGAACTGGAACTGAACAACTGAAAAAGGGCCCAATTCTTTGAAGGGGAGTCCATCAAAGGCAGGGATAAGGTTTCAGTGGGAGGAGTTGTGTTTGGGTGCTTTCTTCTTCCTGAGGCAGGAGTCTGGTAGTAAACAGGTTGATTGTTGACAGGCTACACCCATCTCTCAGAGACTGTGCTTGAACATGAGCGGTGAACTAAGACAGGGTGCCACATGAATTGGATTCTGACTGGGAGTTCCCAAAACCAAGCTTGCCTGCTTAATGGTTTGTAGGTCACTCAGTTCCCACACGTGGTTCAAAGATGGTTCCCAGCAATATCTCATATGATTTTTGAATACTGACTAAAAATGACTTAAGAACATGGCTTAGTCAAATTTGAGGTACACGGTCTCAAAATCTAAAGATGAGAAGACAGGGAAAGGTAGATGTTGATAAAACCTGATGATTAGAATTTCAGTTTATGAAAGTCTAAATGTTAAGTTGAGAAAGAGACATCTTTCTTGGTACATCCTTCAAAGCACACTCTGCTGGAGGATGTCTACTTGAGTTCCAATTATTTTCTCATGTGAATATTTTCTACAATGGAAAAATACTATAACCTATAACCCGTTTATTTGTTGATGATTTTTACTGACCTTTTGTATAACCACTTAGTATAATTTCATAAAATTTATTTACTGATTATAAATCAAAATACACAGAGAATCAATTTGCATTTGATAGGTAGGAAGGAAGAGTCATGACTGTGGTTCTTTTAAGTTTGATGACATCCTGAAATCCAGTAAACAGCTGAATTTCTTCTCAACCCAAACATCTCTTTAATAATCTTTAGTTATTCCTTTATGAATGAGGCAACCCTTAGGCCCAAATGTGAAAGGTATCTAGCTGCTCTCACTGCACCTAGTTAGGTGCACATATGTGGGGTGCTCAGGTCACTTTAGACACAAGCAGCCCAGAGTGCAGTGCTCGAGCTCCAGGAGAAGCAAGGTCACTGAGGGGAAAATCTCTCCTGCAAGTCATTAGTGTGCTCATTTGAGGTGAATAGCACATGGGGTTTGGGGGATACACAAATATTAAGATGAAAGATGGACACAAACTGTCATGATCCAGGTACAGTTGAACAAAAATCAAATTTCTCCAAACAAGTGTTATTGGTATAAACATCTCCTGAGAATTCATACAAGTTTCAAGGAACTCTAAAGGACATTCACACTACTAAGGACTATAAGGGGGAAGAGCAAAGTGCTATTTCCAGCAAAAATAAATAAAGAAAATAAATAATGACAAAAGGCAGGGAGAACTGGCTTCAAGAAATACCTTGGGACAGCCTGAGATCAGGACTTATTCTGGGTCCCTTCATAAATTAAAATGACATTTGGGAAAGCATTTAAACTGGAAAAGTAATCTTTAGTTTTTCACAAAGCAGAGCCTGTATAACTCTGGTGTGCAGCTGTGTAATTAACTGCAGTTTATACATGCAAAATCAGCTCTGCCCTTCCACTTTAGTACTGAAAAACTAAATTGCTACTTGGGCCAGAAATGTTCAGAAGGGGAAAAAGAGAACAGAAATGGGAGGCTGGGGATGCACATAGAAAGGCATGGTGAAAGATTTGAAATGAGAAGGTGACACGAAGGTCGTTGCTGCAGCAACATGGGCCTACTTAGCATCCCCAGAACTTCTCCCAGAAACACTGTTTGAGTTTGAATACAGAAAGAAAAAACAGGAGAAAAAGTGAATTAAGAATGCATATACAATATCTTCCATGCAGTTGATAATGTAAGCCCTAAAAACCTCACAGTATGGTCAAGTGAGTCAAACAAACACAAATGATCAGCGTGAGCAAAACAAGAATAATCTTAGTTAATGAACATGCAGGAAAAAAAATAGAATTAGAAAAATATCTCTTTTGATCATTAATGAAGGATATGGCAATAATCACCTTTAATTAAACCATTAGAAAAAAGGTTTCTGGGGAAATTGAAAAAGAATAATCAGGCATCCCACACCTGGGTCCATCTTTTGGTTTAACCCCATTAGAGTCAGGACAACTAATATTTTGGATGCCTTTGATGTGATGCAATCTGAAGTGTACAACAGTCTATGGAGCAGTCTTGTCAACATTAGAAAGAGAATCTAACCAACTTCTAGAGATAATATCCATTCATGGAATATATGAGCTAAATGATGTGGAGATAGCAAGCAGCCACAGAGAGTGGACGATCATACAAGACCATTGCCACTGTTGCTGTACTAAGCCAATGGCAGGAAAAAAAATGGGGTGAGTGATTGATTTAAGTTAAAGGCAACTTAAGAGAGATAGATAAAGAGAGATTATGGATAAAGATACACATAAAGTTTAGACTGTGTTTTATTATATACTTGAAAAAATTAATTGTAAAAAATGTTCAATATCCCTGGTAATAAGAGAAATGCAAATCAAAAGCACCCTAAGATTTCATCTCACCCCAATTAGAATGTCTATTATCAAGAATACAAACAACAACAGGTGTTGGCAAGGATGTGGAGAAAAAGGTACACTCATACATTGCTGGTGGGATTGCAAATTAGTGGATCCTCTCTGGAAAGTGGTGTGGAGATTCCTTAGAAAACTTGGAATGGATCCACCATTTGACCCAGCTATCTCACTCCTTGGCCTATACCCAAAGGACTTAAAATCAGCATACTACAGTGATGCAGCCACATCAATGTTCATAACTGCTCAATTCACAATAGTTAGATTGTGAAACCAACCTAGATGCCCTTCAATAGATGAATGGATGAAGAAACTGTGGTATATATACCCAATGGAATATTACTCAGCTATACAGAAGAATAAAATTATGGCATTTGCAGGTAAATGGATGGAGTTGGAAAATATCAAGCTAAGTAAGAAGCTAATCCCCCAAAACCAAAGGCCAAATGATCTCTCTGATAAGTGGATATTGATACATAATGTGGGATGGGAGGGAGGCAACAATGGAGGAAGGATCAATTGCATAGAGGAAAAAGAGGGGTGAGGAAGGGTTGTGGGGGGAAGGAAAAATAACTGAATGAGACAAACATCATTACTCTATGTACATGTATGATTACACAAATGGTGTGACTCTACTTTGGGTACAACCAGAAAAACAACAGTTGTACTTCATTTATGTAAAATGAATCAAAATAAATTAAATAAAAAATACAGTCAGTTCACATACACACAAAAATAGCCTTTAAGAGCCAACCAACAAAATATAGTTTTGGATTGGTTATTATATACTACCCAATGATTATTGTCTGCTGTATTAGTTGTGATCATGGCATTGCAATTAGGTAAAATAAAGTGTATGTTTTAAGAGATTGTTACTCTCTGAGTCAGTTTTTCATCACTACAACAAAATACCTGACAATCTACTTATGAAGTACAGAGGATTTCTTTAACTCACAATTGGGAGGCTGAAAGTTCAAATGGCAATATGTAGGCTCTGGGAAAGGACCCACGGAAAAGGGTGGAAGTGTTTACAGGAGAGTGATCATATCTTGAATCCGACTAGTGAAGCCAGGCTAGCTCTCTTTAAAATACTTTTTTTTTAAAGAACAACCAAAGTGTTGAATAATAGCTACCTTTCTACCTTTCAAGGGCAGAGCCTTCAGTGGCCCAAGAACCTCCCACTAGGTCCCACCTTAAAAAATTTCCACAGCACCTCCCAATACCTCTAATCACATGGACCCTTGGGGGACATGAATACATGCCCATAGCATTGCAGAGGCCTGAACAATATAGTCACGATTCAGGCACAACTGATCTATGAATCTTAATTCCACAGATTAAAAAAAAAACTTATTGGTAAAAATATAGTCTGAGAATTTCAATAATTACTGGTATGTTCCACAAAATCATGTGGAAATGGCATATTATCCAAAATTTGCCTTATATTATTTATTGAAGAAAAGTGAAGTATATGAGTAAAACTGAAGCAAATCTGCCTAAATGTGCCAGATCTTCAATCTAGGAAATGTGTTGTATTCTTAATATTAGCCATCTAATTGGATTAACATGAAATCTTAGTTTTTCAATTTTCATTTCTCTAATTATAGAGATGTTGAACACTTTCTCATATATTTATTAATTGCCTGTACATCTTTTTCTGTAAAGTGTCTGCCCAGTTCCTTGGACCATTTATTGACTGGGTTCTTTGTAATTTTGGTATAAAGTTTTGTAAGTTCTTTATAAATTTTGGAGATTAGTGCTGTATCTGAAGTGCAGGTGGAAAAGATTTTCCCCCACTCTATAGGCTCTCTTTTCACATTATTGATTGTGTTCTTTGCTGAGAAAAAGCTTTTTATAGTTTGAATCCATCCCATTTATTGATTCAGCCATAAAGAAGAATGAAATTATGACATTTGCAGGTGAATGGATGGAATTAGAGAATATCATGCTAAGCGAATCCCAAAAAACCAAAGACCAAATTTTTCCCTGATAAGTGGATGATGATACATGATGGGGGTGGGGGGAGGGGGTAAGAGAAGAATGGAGGAACTTTAGATTATGTAGAGGGAAATGAGGTGGGGGAGGGGGCAGGGTATGAAGGATAGTGGAATGAGACAGACATCATTACCTTATGTACATGTATGATTACATGAATGGTATGAATCTACATCATGTACAACCAGAGAAATGAAAAGTTGTGCCCCATTTGTGTACAATGAATCAAAATGCAGTCTGTAAAAATAAAAAAAATAAAGAAAGAAAAAAAGAAAATTCATTTTACTATTCTCTCTAAATGTGTGTTTTGAAAAATGAATTAAATCATTAAAAATATAAAGAAAAATTTTAGCTTTTTTATTCACCACGCAACATTTATACGGTATTTTTCTTGTGCCAGGCCTGGTGATTCAATGATGACTATTCAGATACAGTCTATGCAGAAAACCAAATTATTGGTTTTTTGTTTGTTTTTTGTTTTGTTTTTTACTCTCTAAAGAAGACCAGAACAAGTCAACATTGTATCAGTAAAGCTATATTTGTGAAGGAAATAGGCAGGATTCTGACATAGAGAATCATGGGAGGACAATCGTCAACATGGTGGGCCAGTGGAGCAGACCCTGAGGCGACACCACTACACTGACACCTGAGTGTGTCATTATGTTTTTAAATGAATTGCTTTTTCAGAGAGAATGATATCTATAAAATCCCTGTGCTGGGAAAGAGTCTGGCTGGGCAAACAACTAGAAAGCCACCACTGGTTATAAAGCTTGGTGGTGACCCAAATGAGAAAGAGGAAGAAAGGGGGACCAGTCTGAGCAGATACCATAAACCCTGGAACAGGACAATTCCATATTTTAGTAAATGTGCAATAGAAAGCTGCAGGAGGACCTTCAGAGGATGTCATTTTTGATTTGACATTTTTTGATCACCACAACTGCTTCATATAAAATAGTTTGGAAAATATAATATGTTGCTAGTCTAGAACCTCCATCATGTATTTACTACTGGCTGAAGGTTCTATGGAGAAACAAAAATCTTATTCAAATGTCATAGTTCTAGTAATTTTAGAACAGGAAAATGAAAGGAGAAAATTGGAAAAAATCATCAAACACTGAACTATCCACAAATTCAAATCACTGCTTAAATTTTAAAACAAGTATATTTTCAACATAAGAATACAACTAGCCGGAATAAATGAAATAGTTTGATTTTAGACAGTTTCTATTCTATCTGTTCACTAATAAAAAAGTACATCTGGGCATGGCAATATTCTCTTCAAATGCAAATGAATGATTTTTAAAAAATTAGTTATAACTTAAAAAAAACCCTTGGGAGAAAAAACAAAGTGACAGCAACAAAAATAATAATAATAAAGTAAGTGAAAAACTGTGTTGATATTCTTTATGCTGGAGTAAATACGGATGACTACTTTTGTCAAAGTCTCTGATATGTGAGACTACGAGTAATAGGGCTACTTACATTTTTTTCCAAAGTTCTTTATTGACATTATTTAGCACTATTTTTAAAGCATTTGAGACTCACATTCAGAATATAACTGAGTCAGAATTACCTAGTGGAAGAGCTGTTTTAGACAGTCTGACTTACTTCTGACATGCTGTGCAGCAATTGTGTGAGGAGGACAGCCTTCGGAGACAGGGGTAAGCTAGAAATGGGACCATCATATTTCATTCTGAAAATCATGAGAGTTTACACGAAGAGTCCTAATATATTAGCCCACATCAGTAAGATCCTCCACTTAGTTTTTATTCAATGTGATTTAGTTAAAACTGTAGAGAAGAAGGGTAAATTCTCAAAAGTAATCTAGTCCTATTGTTTGTAATTTCATTGTTGGGTTGAAATCAATTTCTAGTCAACTCTGCTTCTACTTTCTAAATCAACATTACACTCATTATTTACAAAAAAAAATGTGTTTGCTAAAGACCTAACACCATCAAGTGCCTCTTGGTACCTAAAGGTCTCTTAATACATCAGTCAATTATTAAGCTTTTGTGCATTTTCATCCTATATGAAAACGTATCTATCCATGCAAATAAGAGTCTTTGGCAATTAATTTGATGAGGAATTTAATGTTATAATTCTACTCTAAATTTTAACTTTCCGATTCATTTCTCCTGAAAAGGAGAAGCCAGCAATATCTGGAAAATGACTATAATATAAATCAGGGGAAGATCTTTCTACTTACAGAAAGAAGGAAGAAAGTTTATCATGTGTCTTTCTGCCACAAGACCTCCCTAATCCTCTCAGCATCTGTTTAATTATCCTCTTTTGAAAGTTTCTCATTAGAGAAAAAAAAAAAAACACTACAAAGAAGTCAGTGTCTTACTTTAAAAATCATACTAAAACCATGTAGCATTCATTAGTTAATTTCAGATACAGTAAAAAGGGAATCTTTGAGCATAAACAAGGGGAACAAGGGAGATATTAGTGAGAACATTATAGGCAGAGCAGAGACCCACAATATGCATAGACAGGAAAGTTACAAATCAATTGAGGATCAGTGAGTGTGGGGGCAAGGGTTGTGTTTTGACAGATAAGTCTGGAGTAGAATAAGTACAGGAGAGAATAAAAGATGACATCAGAGAGTGACAGTGCATGTGTGATTAGGTAGGACGCTGCAGTTAACAGTAGTGTCCTGATTTATCCTCTGACAGCAATAGGGAGCTATGGAAGGCTTGAGACAGTGTAGCAATACACTTTGACTTAGGTTTTAAATACCTTACGTGTGAAGATGGAGGAAGAGAGATCAGTAAATAAGACCAGTAAGGACATAGTTGAGAGGCATGAAGAGGAAATGAATGGCTATGAATCTAGGAAGTGGTCAAATGGTACAATGCTGCTGGAATCATGGGTAGACTTATGTAATTTATAGTAAGTGGCTAAATAAATTAACCTCACCTGATTTAATGGTTCTTCTCCCAGGGATCTGATGTTGAACCTGAACTATTCAGCTGCACTATACATGACATATAATAGCATAGAAAGAATGCTTTTTCACAAGTAAAATAAGAGACTAGTACACAAATCTATTGGATGAATAGCAGATATATTTCCACAAACATAAAATTATATTGCTTTGGTTGTTTAAATAAACAACTGGAAAGTAATAAAGCAAATATCTTCAAATATAAGAATACATCAAGTAATAAACCACAGTGTTTTATTCAACTCGAGGTATACTATTTGTTAAAACACATCTTTAAAAATATAATCTTAAACCACATTAATATTTAAAACCTATAATTATGTTAAATAAAAGCAATAAATGTGTACTGACTCAAATGAAGTATTCATTGGAAAGCAGTTTGGCTCAAAATTTAGTGTTAATTATGATGCTATAATGCATATATCTATCTGAAAAGTTTTGTTTGGCTATGATTCATCACCAAGGCACCTCTAAGTATTTATTTATTTTTTGTATTTTAAGTGAGCCAATTTAAAAGAAAATAAAGAGACTTCACCATGAGTACTTGCATTACTACATATGAGAAGCTTTGCTGTCCTGTGGATGTTACATTTTATAAGGGTTGTTGACAAACACACATTTTGGGAGAGGGACTATAGGTATCCTAGAATATTTTATTTTTTATTCATTATTGTTGTTGTTGTTATTATTGGTACCAGGGATTGAAACCAGGGGTGTGTAACCACTGAGCTACATCCCTAGCCCTTTTTTGTATTTTATTTAGAGACAGAGTCTCACTGAGTCGTTTATGACCTCTCTAAGTTTCTGAAGCTGGTATGGAACTCATGATCCTCCTGCCTTAGCCTCCTGAGCTGCTGGGATTACAGGCATGTACCACCATGCCTGGCCCTAGAATCTTTTACACTTGTACTTTTTAATCTTGTACATTAAAAACCAATACCTGGAAACCAAAGTCCATAAGCTGTGAACCATAATGGAGAACATACTAAAGCTTTGAACTATTCAAGAATTTGTAGGGACACACCTTAAAATGGCGACTGTAATAACAACACCCTCGGGGCAAAAGCCTCCCCCACTCATGGTACCACCAAGGTGGTGGCCCAGGATTGGCTCATTCGACTTCTGTGAAGGTGAGCAGCTCGTGGCCACAATTACATCTTAGGAGACCTCTGCCCTGCAGGCCTTGCTGTATACTGCATGGGCTGTTGACCTTTAAGATGATTGGCCCCCGCCTGTATCTCCTCCCCTCGCTCCCTTTTCATATACCTGTTTCACTTCCCTATTAAACGAGATCCTGCTTCGACAGACCTCCCGGCTGGTGTGGTTTCTTTTCCAGTCGCCGACACTCACCATCCTGCTCGACCCCGTGTTCCCCTCTGGCTGGCCCAGAGAGGACACTCCGCCCTTTGTTGTTCTTTTCAACAAGAATTGAAAGTAAAGAAATGAGATTTTTGTTTCTGGAGTAATTACGCAAATTGCTGAATCGCTCAATTGACAAGTGAGGTGAAGCTGGAAGGCAGATGGGGTCTAGTGGCTGTTATCCATATTCCAGCAATCAGAGCCTTGGCAGTTATGGACCCTGCCAGGAGATGCTTCCAGCCTGTGCAAGAGGTGGAAATGGAAGCCTGGTTAGGTCTGGTCCAATATCTCAATGCATTTGTAAAGAACAGGTCTCAAGAAAATCTTTTGCCTGCTGCACAAAATGAGGGCTAAGCAGAGAAATCTGGCAGAGTAGATTGATGATATTAACCCAGAAATTATTTCACAGTAAGAAGATCAGAAGCACCTACTGCAAGGTCAGACAGGAAGGTAAAAGTACAAGTGAAGAGCAGGAAGGTGTAAGAGAAAAAATTGTAAAGGGAATAGATTGGGTGAAGGGGATATAAGTACATTTCTGATCCATCAGCCATGGGCATTCAGACAAGTTTTTATTATTATTATTATTATTATTATTATTATTATTATTATTTGATTGCTCTGATCCAAATCAGCACAGAAAATTTCAGGGGTGGAGGTAATAAACTTAGTTGGTCCAGAAATGACGACCGGTGGGTTTTAGTAGAAATATCTGCAAACCTACTAACAGAGTTGTATCTGCCAAGAGATTCAGGATTAATGGCAATTTTTTTCCTACCAAATCCTGGAGAAACTCCATGTAAAATAAATAGGAATTGAAACTCAAATATTATCAAGCAAATATTTAGTTGTATAAAAGTGTTTTGTCTCTTTTATAAGTTAATTTTAAAATAAATCATTTCAAATAATTTAAAAAGGAAAAAACTGGTATTCTAATGCAGTTACTATGTAAATTTTCAAATGCAGGAAGTGGAAATTACAGAAGAACTTGTTTTTCAATTTCCCATCATTTTAAGAAAACCTCCAATGAAGGCCATAGCCACAGGCATAGCAACTTATTTTAGTATGATGCTATTGAACTAAAATATAAAAAGCAAAAGACAGACTCATGATTCTGATCTTGAATTATAATCCATAATATAAGTATTAAACCCAAATAGCCAAAATTTTGTCAGTAAACAATATATATATGTACACACAGACACACACACACACACATATATATATGTATATATATACAGTTATAATATATACAGTATATATAATATATAATATATACATATTATATATATATAAAATACAGTATATATATATAGTTATAATCTTCTTGCTGAGATACACCATTGTAGCTAGGCATTTATTGTAAGTACATAGGTTACAATTTAGATAATAATAGGGATTAGAATTTTTAGGATGATTGTACAGATCAATGGATATTTTCCAATATCCGAATATTCTCTAATATTTTTGCTATGAGTAAAATGATTTACTATGTGGTTTTTAATTCAACCATTGGGGTAGTTGTATGATGAGTTAATAAAGAATTTGTTAAATAATAAAATTTATGAGTAAGAACTTGAAACTTTAATTATGAATACAATAAAATCTTTTTTATTTCTTGAAAGTTATTTTGTGCCTAAATTAAAATATTCAATATGATGTCAAAAATTAGACACAGGCCATTTATTAGAGTTAATTAAAATCAAACACTTAGCATAAGCATTTGTCATTGAGCTTGCTATATTATGGAGACTGTTCTAATTCAATCAGCATCGACAGAGCCTTGGAATAATGTCTGTTCAGCAAGCACAATCATTTGGAGAAAGGACCTTTTATTAGTTCATTTTAAATATACAAAATAGTAGAATTCACCACGACATATTCATATATGCACATAATATAATTTGGTCAAATTCATTGCCTATTATCTCCTTTCTCCTCCTCTTCCCCTAGTTCCCATTGTGTGCTCTATTGGTCTCCCTTCTATTTTCGGGAACAAACTTTTTGGGCTTTTTTGCCCTTTTTCCCTCTGTAGTTTTTATAAATGAGAGAAAATATATGACCCTTGACTTTGTGAGTCTGGCTTGTTTCACTTAGCATGATGTTCTCATTTCTCTCTGTTTACCACAAATGCCATAATTTCATTCTTTTTGACTGTGAAAAACTAATGTGTATATATAACACATTTTCTTTATCCATTCATTCATTGACAGCCACCTAGCCTGATTCCATAACTTATCTCTCATAAATTGTGCTGATATAAATATGGCTATACCTGTATCTCTACTGTGTGCTAACTAGATCTTTTGTATTAATAGTGAAGAGTAGTATAGCTGGATCATACAGATACTCCATTCCTAGTCTTTTGAGGAATGTCCATATAAATTTCCAGTGTATGCAATAATGTACAATCTCACCAACTCCCCACATCCTCACAAACATTCATTACTATTTGTATTCCTGGTAAGTGCCATTCTACTTGGAGTGAGAAAGAAATTTGGATGCAAATTCTATTTGCATTTCCCTGACATTGAACATTTTTTTCATATATTTGTTGGCTATTTTTTATTTATTCTTTAGAGAAATATCTGTTTAGTTCATTTTCCCATTTATTAAACCTATTGGGATATTTTTTCAATTCTTTTTATATTGGCCCATAGAGTAGCTGATTTTCCCCCATTCTGTAGGCTCAAACCCTGTCTTTCCAGTAGGGATTTATATAATAAATTTGGAGAAGGAAGAAGGTTGGTTTATTTTTAGTTAAATATCATTCTAGACATTTATCATTATTTCTTACTTCTCTGAGGAAGAAATAGAATTTCTCAGAGAGTTATCCCCCTCCAAAATATTTCATTTGTATACACACAGAAGTTTGTAGAATTGTAGTCTCAATTAAGAAATGAATCAGATATCCAGAGTCAGGGCTATCCATATTCCCCCAATGAAGATATAAAAGCCACAGAAGAGCAAGCATTAGGATAAAATTAAGTCACAAACGTTGAACATGATGAAGATAGGAATTGGTATAAAAGAATAAAAGACTCACACCAAGGATCATTTGTTGTCACATCGTAGAGCTGCACTGAATTTTGCCAACCTTTGATGACTATTCCATTTATAACTAAACAGATTTACTTTACAGAGCTTTGCAGCTCTTTTTCTATTTAATAAGTGTAGATTTTTCAAAGAAAAACCTATTATAAGAGTGTAAGTTAGGGTTCTCCAGAGAAACACACAAAATATCTATTTGTCATCTATCTACTGTGTATGTGAAGAAAGAAAGAGAGGAAGGGAGAGAAGAGAACTTTTGAAGAATTGGCTCACACATTGGGAAGACTTGATAAATATTAAACCTGTTGGGCAGGAGAGGATGCTGGAAACCCAGGGAAGAGTTGCATGTCTCCTCTGAAAGCATTCTGCTGACAAACTTTCTTCTTCCCCAAGAGAGGTCAATGTTTTTCTTTTTAAAACTTACATTGATCTGGATATGGTGGTCCTTGCCCAGCTACTCAACAGGCTGAGGCAGTGCCTCACAGAAATACTATTTGGCCAATTATTTGGAACAGAGGACCAACCAAGTTGTCACATAAAATTAGCCATTGTGGTAAGACTGTTAAATGGTGGCCAGGCCACTTATATTAGACACTTAGTGAAAAACAGAAAATTTTCAGAAGCAGACACAGGGTACTACAAAAACTGTGACCCAAGTGAACATTCAGAGTTGACTGAACCTAACAGGGGCACAGGGATATTTTTGTAATAACCCAAACTGAGTTAGGTTTAATTGGTCCTGCTGGAAAGCTGAATTTTAGCATTACATTTGCTACTATGCTGTTCATGATATAGTCTTTACAGGACAGTAAAGGATAAAAATTCTGAAACTCCTTGTTTTCAATTCCCTTTGACTCATTTTGATTTCTTAACAATCATGGATCCCTGGCCATTACTTCCACTTTCAGTTGCTCTCCTTTCCCCCATGTGAAAGAAGAAAGACCCTAGGAAGCCAAATGAGTTCAGCTGTATCTTTTTTTCTTTAATTGATTTTGAATTGATACATGAAATATAAAATTTACACATACTTCTGGGGTACTAAGCAACTTGGATACATGTATGCACTGTGTAATTTGTAGATCTGGTTAAGCACATCTACTCTTCAGGCATCTGTCATTTCTTTATAGTGAAAACATTCAAAATTCTTTCTTCTAGCTTTTTGAAATATTGAGTCCAAAGTCACTATCTGTAGTCACCCAATTATGCAATAGGACTTCTTATTTCTAATGACGACTTAAAAGATTTCTAACTGCAACCCTCTGATGGATCTTTTTCCATTCATCCCTCCCAATATACCCTAGCCTCTGGTCAGAACTCTTCTCTCACCTTCTATGAGAGCAATTCTTTTAGATTCCACATATGGGTGAGATCATGTGGTACTTGTATTTCTGTACCTGGTTAATTCACTTAATATAATAATCGCCAGTTCCATGCATGGTTTTGGAAATAAAAACATGATGACTGCAAAATTCGATGACTGGAAAATATTCCATTGTATATGTGTACATTTTATTTATCCACTCATCATATGATGGACATATCAGTTATTTTCATTTCTTGGTTAATGGGAATAGTGCTGGAATAAACATGGGAGTGCAGATGTCTCTTCAACACACTGACTTCATTTACTTTGGACGTGTACTCAGCACTGGAATGGCCACCCCATAGCTTAGTTCCAATTTTCATTTTTTAAAAAATATCCATATCTTATCATACAATGACTGTGTTAATTTACATTGCTTCCAACAGTGTGCAAGGTTTTCCTTTTCTCCATATCCTCACCAGCTCTAATAATCTTATATCTTTTGGGTAATAACCATTCTTGCTGGAGATGAGGTGATATCTGTGATTTCAATTTGCATCAGATGTAAGGGGTGCTTATATCTGCTTCTGATGCTGATTAGAGCTTGTGAGTGTGACTGATCGGTGTCCTCGAGTACCGTTTTATGTGTCCTCTGAAGCTGGTTCTTTTTCAGACACTGGTCATAGGTTTCAATTTTGGATATGAATATTATGGTTTTTATTTGTAATAGAGATATGCTTTAATTCTTAATAGGGATGCAACAATTTTCATGAAATATACATAATTGCCTAGAAAGCACCCTGAAAACAACAGAATTTAGAAATTTATTTTATTTGGCTTTAACCACACACTGGAAGTTAGTTATTTAAGGCACAAATATTTGAAGAACTGCCTAAATAATTTTGTCAAATCTAATCCTCCTTCATCTTCATAACCAACTCTCCAGACCTGCAAAAATATTGGCATGTAATCAGTAGCATGTTTAATTTGGGATTTTTCCTTGAATTTTAGACAATCAGTTACTCATATTTTTCCTCAGCTACTGACTAGGAGAGTTATTTGTCTTATCAGCAAAATTGGATGTGCATTTGCATTTAGATGCTTGGTAATAATTTTGCAATTATTCAAGACACAAGTTGGAACAGGTGTTACTTCTAAAGAGTATGCATCTGGGAAACAAGTGTTAAATAAGCAATTAAGTCACGCATAATTGTATTAAACAACAGAGCTGCTCTTTTTTTTTTTTTTTTTTTGGCTAGCGTCTTCATAGAACTAAACTTAATATGTGAATTACTTTCTCAGTATTTATAAAATACATTCAGCTTCACTTCCTAACAAAACCGTTTGAAAATCATAGGCTCTTATTTTTTCCTGAGTGGCAGGTAATTTTTATTACCAAATGAAGAGATTTTTACAAAATTTGGTATATTACTATGTCAATGTTTACAAAGTAAGAGTCAGAAATTGTTTTGAAAACATGATTCAGTAAGCCTTTCTTTGAATCAATTTTTGCAATTTTTCCATAGTTAGAATGAGACCAGTTCAAGATTACCAAAAATCTAGGGAATCAAATTAAAGTTTTACCTCCTAATGTTATCATGCAAGATATTTTAAAGGATATAATATGTAAGAAAATTCCTTTATATCTTTCAAACTTGAGGCCCCATGGGTTGAGGAAGAGATTGGGGTAAGTAAATTTTAAATAAAGCATGCATTATTTCCCTTGTCTTCTGTTTTAATAAGTGATTCTGGAGCTAGTCTTACATTTAATCAAAGAAGCTGATCCCCTAATACCTAATAGCTGTTATTGGATATTTACCAAAATACTCCGCTGCCAACCAGCATAAGCACTGGATTCTGATAGGCTATCTCAGGCAAGAATATTTCACTATTATTGGTATTTCAAGCTAAAAGAACAGAAATCTGTTTGACAGAAAGTTATTTTTCCTGGAAAGTTTGAATTTCTTCTGCATGGTAATCTATTGGCTCAAATTGACAGGGAGGGAGGATGCAGAAAGAAGCAAGTGGGAACCTCCTTATCTAGATTTTTGACATTCCCATGAGTGGGTCATGGTGAGCAACATCTTGGGACTTGTGAAAAACACATAATCACAAGCTTTATAAAAGATTTGATGAATTCTAGTCTGTGTTTTAACAAGATCCCAGACTCACAGAAACATTAATATCTGAAAAGTGCTGCGCTTAAGAATTTGGCCCAGAGCTAGGCTAACTGTATAGGAGTTGAATAATGAGTTCTGACTTTTCATGGTGTGCAAAATCCAAAATAGTGGGATGCTTTTCATCAGATTATTGGACATAGCCCATAAACAGTCCATGAGAAAACATGATAGGAATTTACAAATTTGATGCTGCTTGAAGTTTTTGCTGAATAACATCAATTAGATAATTTTTCCAGTCATTCACACCTAAAAGGGAGGCAGACTGGAATGAAAACATGAGCACTAGAATTATTTAGTTCTGACTCTAATCCTTTAGAATTTGGGAAAGATATATAACAATTTTGCATATCAATTTCCTCTTCTATGTATAACTTGAGGAGTATAATACCTAAATTGTGTAGGGATTGAGTTAGATAAATTGTGTTGCTTTCTTGGTATAAATACAAAAACATAGTTGGATATATTTGTAACTCATAATAGCATACATGTAAGCATATCTTACATAATTAGGATAAATATATGCATATTTGCACATATATCCATATTCTATAAGTCAATGTTATATATATAGCTGGGATATGGGATACATATATCTTTTATGGATATAGAGATATATGTATGGACACTGTACGTGTATGTACATGCATACATATATACCTTCTATGGTTGTACACATATAATACAAGTTTCCATGTGTGCTATATGTGTATATAGCAAATGCATCTAGAAAGATAGATAGATAGATAGATGAATTTCTAGTATTTCAAGGACCTGCACTTTGTTGATCCATTCCTCCTATATCTACTCTAGGTTCTTTTCTCCTTTTACCTATCCTGTCTGTCCTTAAAAATCTATTAAAAATACAAATTTCTTTCAACAACCCTTCCTTAATCCATTGTTATTAGAGACACTGACTTCCTAATATTTTGCCTCTTTTCTCTCATACTGACAATCTCATTGGTATGTATCAATCTATGTGGTAAAGTTATGCCACTTCCCAAAAATATCATAGGCTAGAAAACAGGAATAGCTTCTGTGCCTGTATAATAAACTATCTTAAAACTTAGTGGCTTAGGGCTGGGGATATAGCTCAGTTGGTAGAGTGCTTGCCTTGCAAACACAAGGCCCTGGGTTCAATCCCCAGCATGGAAAAAAAAAAAAATCCTTAATGGCTTAGAACAATGTCCCTTTTAATTGTCTACATTTCTATGGGTCAGGAATTTTGAGAGGACTGTTCTTGAGGTTCTTTTGATTCAATTTATTGGAATATCTAAAGTGGCTTCAATGTAGGTGTATTAGGTCTGCAGATGGCCCAGGCTGGAAGAATCAAAAGGTCTCTGTCATGTGTTCGGGGCTTTGGTGCTATTGGCTGGGACATTTCATTACCTTGAATATGGTTTCTTTCCACAGTGTCGTCATTCATCAGGGAGTACGCACAAATACATCCTGATTCCATCAGTAGAGTCCTAACATCTGTATAGCATGGTACCTTGTTCTAGAAACTAATCATAAACTAAAACATAATGTTCCAGCCCTAAAATGACTAATTTTTTACTGCTTTAGGGATAGAACTGAAAAGCACCACTTTCTTTACATGATATTGATAAAAGGAAGTCACAAAGCTAGTAGAGATTCAAAATGAGGGAAGGAGAGGACATGAATATTGACAAGAATGGTAATTGTAGGTTAAAATATAATTTATGACACAAATATCTTCATGGTATAGTAAATGCTTAGTTTATTCTTTTATATATAAATGATGTTTACATAAGAAATATGGATAAAACATAAAGGGACAAATTTATAAATATGTATACTATATGCCTTTCACAACAGAACTTAATTTCTTAAAAGATATTTATATAAATAAAGGGAAACTATTACTTTTTTTCCAAGAATTTCCACAACTTTCTTCTCCCATAAAATGAAATAACCTGCTGGGTACAGTGGTGCATGCCTGTATTTCCAGCAGCTTGGGAGACTGAGGCAGGAGGTTTGCAAGTTCAAAGCCAGCCTCAGCGAAAGCAAGGCACTACGCAATTCAGTGAGACCCTGTCTCTAAATAAAAGAGAAAAAAATAGGGCTGGAGATGTGGATGAGTGGTTGAGTGCCCCTGAGTTTAATCCCTGTACCAAAAACAAACAAACAAAAATGAAACACCATCCTAGAGAAAGTACTTTGGGAACTTCTAGATAACTTTTATACTGAAACCAATTTGGAAGTAAATTTTCATCAAGAGTTCTAGGATTCTCCCCACTCTAGTATTCTAGGAATTATTGTTTTTTTCCTTGTTGCTAGCTAGGGTATTTTGAAAGATAAATTAATAATGTTCTTTTCATTTTGTGCTTTCCTTGTTTCTCTTGTTCTTGTTGAAATTTTCAATTTTTCATATTTTTTCTTAGTAGAGGTCAAAGTAGATAAAGGTGTCCTGCTTAGTGGGGTCAACAAATGCCCCATTTCTTGCTGTGCTCAGCTGCTCCCTGTATCCTACAGCGTTTCTTGAACAGGGAAGCTCCTCTTGGCTTCTGCAATTGGCTATTCATAGTGGAGTGCATATGGAGTACTAATCGGAATGTATTACATTACAATGTGCCCAAAAGGTATGGTCACACTGCAGGCCAGACCCTGGGCTCTCCTCTCCTTCTGCCAGTGCTTTCTTCCCAGTGATGACTTCATGACAGCAGAAGCAGCAGGTTAAGGTGGAGCAAAAGGAGGGGGTCACACCAGGTGACTGAGTGGCTCTCTTGGCCTACTGCAGACTTACTGTGCTCCATTACTGTTAGTTTCTGCTAGTACAAAATGTTGGGTTTTTCTCCTCATTTTCTCTTCATCTTTCTTGAGCATGTGTAAAACTGCATCCAAAGAATTTTCCTACATCAATAAAGTTGAAGCTATAAAAAATATCAAAGAGCTAGAATGTCCGTTTTCTCCAAACTAAGGAAAAGAAAAAAAATGTTTCTGATGTCATTTTAACATTTTACCAAACACTTTTTGGGGAGAGTTTTATGTTTTCTCATGTCCTACCATTTCCATTTAATAAGCACTATCTCAGTGTAGGTACTTTGTTAAATGTTAAGCACGTGGATCTCTAAAACTTTTCTAAACTTTAGAGTAATTATCATGATCTCCATTTTAGAAGTAGAATAACTAAATCTCCTAAATGTTAAGCAGATTGCAAAGGTCAAAATCTATAACTAAAGTCAGGATTCATCTGAGGGTTTTTCTGCCTCATGTAACCACCATGCTTGTATGTGGATTGGTTTGTACAGTTTACCATCAGAAAACTGATTTTTTGAGTAAAACTCAACTGACAAATGGAGTAAGTGTGTAAATCATGGAGGTAACTAAAACAGGTTTTTGTATTTGGCTTTTCTTAAAAAACTAAGTAACTCATATTTTTCTGTTTTGTGTGTATTGGTGTTTTGCTTTGTTATTCAGGTGAACTCTTAGGTTCAAGTGATTCTCCTGCCTTAGTGTCCAAAGCAACTGGGACTAGACCAAAGGTGCACACCGTTGCACCCAGCAAATAACTCATATTGTTATGGCCTATTTATCAGGGGCAGATGCAAGTTTTATGGGATGAAATTTATTCTATTTAGTGAGAATTTTCTTCACTAAAAAATACTTTCTTAGCACTTCATTTCTATGACCAAAATATATGACATGAACAACTTAGAAGAGGAAAATATTTTTATGCTTGTGGTTTCACAGGTCTTAGTTCAGGATTGTCTGATTCCATTGCTCTGGACCCATGGTGAGGCATAATATCATTATGAAAGAGTGTGAAAGAGGAAAGCTGTTTAGATTATTGCAGCTGGAAGCAAAGACAGAGGAAGGAGACGTGGAAGAGATATACTCCCTATGGCTATGCACCCACTGACCTACTTCTTCCAATCTGCCACACCTGCCTACACTGCTACCCAATAATCTATTCAGTTATTGATAGATTAATACTGCAAGTGGATTAATTCACTGATGATGTTATAGCCCTAAGCATTACCTGAAATTCCCATCCTTGAACCTTTCTGCACTGGGGATCATGCTTTCAAAACATGATGAAACATTATAGATCCAAACTATAACAAATACAAAAGTATTTGGTAAAATTAGGTGCAAAATTCATACTTAGATTATAAATATATCTAAATTATGAATTTATAAAAGCTGACAAATACCATGAACATTATAAAAATTGGGGTATTTCTAAAATAACACTATAGCACATTTAAAAAATCTATTTTGGCATATACAATCCTTAACTTTGCATTTGCATGTTGTAATGCCAGATAAGTCAGCACAATAGTAAGGAGGACCTTTCCTGGAAGCTATTCTTCTGCCTGGAAAATATCTTAACTAGTCACAAAAATGAATATAGACCATTTATTCTAGTAAACTCAAACTAAATGTACCCTCCAAGTGTTGTTCCCCTCATTCATGCCCAAAAGCATCTATGGCCACTGCAACCTAACATGAGAGGAAGTGTGACAAAGAGGAAATTAAAATGGAAAGGGATGGTAATTTCTCCCAACTGTTCATTCCTCCCAGTAATAAAAATGATTGCATATTTCTATGTGTTTCCATAGGTCTTGTCTTGTGCCTCCTACGGAAGAAGCATTCACTCTCACTTTGGATATGTTGACTTTGGAGATGATCATGAGAGAGTCTTTGACCCATGGAAAGTCAGATATGATACTCACTTCATCCAAGCCAGAACTTTCCAAAACTTTTCCATTCAAGCCAAAACTTGTGGACTGATTTAGGATCCTCTGCTTCTATCCTATAATGTGGGAAAACATCTCAAATGGTAAGTTCTCCTCAACTTGAGCAAAGAATAAGAATGAGCAACATGGAACCAGACCCAGATGAACACAGTGTAGCCACAATCAAGCACTCAGCAGGCACACAGCCCATATATATTGAAATAAAAAATAAATGTTTGTGGCAAGCTACCGAGGCACTTTTCCAAAAGCTAATTCCAGAAACATAAAAGTTAGATGCCAGTACATCTAATTAAACTTACAAAGGTACTGAATCTCACACATGTATCAGAATAATCAAACAAATAGTTTGCATACCTGTAAGGACTCGGGTTTCAAAGAAGCAAGATAGCCAAGAAGAGACATACAGCAACAGGAGGAGTCACTCTCAGATCACAGGGCTCTGGTCCTGGACAGGGACCATGGTCACACGACAAGATTTGATATGACTATTTATCCACACCTCACTTCCCTGTTTTCACCTGCTCACATCAGATTCACCTTCAGTCTCTTCAACTCTGATCTAAAGGATTGAAATAATTGAATTAGGTCTGCTCTTTCTTCAGTGAAATTTAAGGAAAAAGAAAAAAACAGTGACACTGAACAGTGGTCACTTTGAGCAATGAAGATTTATTGTAAAAATCTGTAAGTAATTGTGCTGAAAATGAATCAATTTATCTCATATAAATTATAATTATAGTTATTTCATGTGAATAAGTGCATGGAATGAATGAATAGATGAGTACCTCGAAGTTTTTGAGAGAAGTGATCTTCATTTCAAACCAAAGAGAAAACAGCCAATTTAAAAAGGATACAAATGTATGACAACTAGTCAAAAATATCAGTATAACTTGTGTGAAATGCTGAATTTCTATCTGGCAGTCATTAAGCTCTGCCCAACTGCATGAATTGCCATCTGGCTATCAACCCCTTCACTCCTCCAAAGTCAAGAATGGCATGAACTGCAACTCCAGAGGTGAAGGTCTCTCATAGTCTCAAACTGCCTCCTAAATATATAAAATATTAATAACCCCTGTACTGGGGACAAGCATATGTCCAGAAGGTACTAGAAGGTCTTTAATATAAATATTGAGAAGATGCCCTTTATCTCAAGGAAGAAATAGAGTCAGAAACACAGTACATGATCCTGACAGGCTCTCTGAAAACTTAATCATTTCCAAATTCTCAGAAATGCAGAGGTGTTTCCTACTGTACATACTGCATCTGAGTAAAAGTAGCAGAAGCCGAAGAGATTGTCTTAGAACAACACCAGTTTTTCAAAAATGAAAGTTCACTTTGACAACGATAACATCAGAGCGTGGGTGAGGGCAAATGCTTAGATGGTCATATAAAAATTATCTGAAGTTAATTACATTACTAAGATATGTGAAGCCCAATAATTTGCCCAGCATATATTATAAATCACTGATATAGTACTTGCAGAATAGGACTTATAAATCATCCTCAACAATAGAGGCACTGTACAAAATAAAGAGACTCATTTCTCTATTGTCAGTATTTTTTAGTTCTATTTTCATAATCAACACCATCCTCATCTTCATTGCTATCATAATGGCAATTAGTTATTTAGTCTGTGCTCTGTCATAAAAACCTATTAAAATTCATATGGACATATTTATTACATATATAATATATACACACAAACACACACACTGAGAGGAGACATTACTGTCTTGACAACGTAAGCCTGGACTTTAAAGGGATTTATGAGCATCAATATCGTTTTACATATATATGTATTATAGATTTTTAAAACAATATTGTATATATTAAAATATTTTGTTTTAAGTATTAATGTTATAATGAATATCTCTGAAACAAAAATATACATCTGAGTCAGTATCAATTTCTGTGTTTGAAATTCTTACATCATTTCTCTATTTTTCTCTTTCAACATAATTGCATGCTCAATCATATTCAGGTTTAGCCAGGATTGAGTCATAATGCATAATCCCTGTGCTTAAGGTGAATGTACTAAAATGTCTGAAATCTAGGCAAATATATAGAAACTCATAAATAAATTCAGAGATAGGACAGAGCCCCATGAGATACAGTTATTTCTGATGAAACAGTGCAAAAACTTTAGCTGGCCATTGGCAATGGGAAAGCATATTAACACGTTCAGAGTAAGGTGAATGACTAGGCCATGCCAACGGCAGGATGAGCTAAACACCAGTGCAGCTAAATCAGAGAAATCATAAGAACATTGGGAAATGTAAACCACAGCAGATGCAGTAGTTCCAAACTAATAGGTGAAGGAAATAGTGAGGGATTCAAATTTTTGAAAGATAGATGGGGAATTTTCTCACTGAGAGGAGACACTGAAGTCTAGGCAATGTAAAACTGAACTATAAAGGAATTTATGAGCTTCAACATTGTTATATTTGCTAGTTGCCTAGGAACACAGAAATCTGGAATTGGGAACTTGGACTAGCAGGAAGCGGGGGCAAACTGGATATGTGCCAGTGGGAGGACCAAGATTCATGTTCAGACTGTGGCCACAGAAAAGGCAAGCAGAGTTTGAAAACATGACATGTGTAGGGTGCAGCAAGCTTGGGATATGGTGAGATAGAAAATGGACTTGTTGGTCCTATCACCTTGTGTGGGGAATCATAGTGGATCTGATTCCATTGTTCTGTATGTGTGGACTCTCAAAGATGCATTATCAGGGGACCAGAGCAAACAAAGGCAGACTAAGGAAGTCATGGTTGGCATGTGCACTGCAAATTAATGTCACCATGACACAGGAGACAGAAATGAGGAAGAGACACAGGTATGCCTGTAGTTCAGAGGCTTTCTGTGTGGAGAGCATTAACAACAGCAGACAGAATGTGTTAAGTTTGGCTTTTGCCAGGCACTGAACTAAGCACTTAACTCCTTCAGAAAATTTCTTTTAACAGGGAATTTACTAAGGTTTAGAGACATTAGGTCACTAGAGGCCACAAAGCTACACAATAGGAAACAAGAGTCAGTCACACTATGATCCCAAAGTCCTTAGGACACCATATTGCCTCCCACTGTTTAAATCAATGAGATTCAGAGTATTAAGAAAACGAAGAATCTTGGAGTCTATGGAGAAATGTGATGAGCTTCTATTTAGATATGATGACCGTGAGGTGAGTGCAAGTCCTTCAGGTAGGCAAATGGAGGTAAGGCTAGATTTTGGGAAAGATGGAGTTTGTGAGTGCAGATGTATATCTACAAATCTCATAGATAAGATATTTTAATTGAAGTTTCAAGAGTGATGGAAATTCCTAAGGAAGAAAACATACAGAGGAGGACAGAGGGTCTGTAGGTGACATGGAACTAGGAGAGCATAAGGAAGCATGAAGAAAACTAAAGATGGGCAGAGATGAAGAAGGAGGCCTGCAGTTGGAAAGTCAAGATAAGGATACCTGTAGAAGGAATCCTCATTCTACTACTTAGTGGTTTCCACTAATGTAAAAAGTGAGCAGCTGGCTCTATTGATATGTAAATACTTAGAAGACAAAAATAGAAATCTCAAAAATCAAATGTTTCCAAACACAAAATGTTTTATGAAAAAAGAATATAATAGGCATTTGTGTGGTGAGCAGTTAGCTGTAAACAGGGTGCTCTGTGTAGTTACAGGGTGAAGGACTATAACTTTAAAACATAACTAATTTACTTAGCCAAGAGACTATGTAATACTTAGAATGGCTATTGCATTAGGCTTCTGTGGTTTGGATGTTTTCTTGCAAAGTGAATAAGAAGCATGTTGGGCATTTTACCTTTTTGTGTCTTAAATGACTGCCCTTTAAATTCTCTTTAGGAGCAAGAGTTTTTTTCTGCACAATGTGATGATAATGGTGGGGGTGTCTAACATTTATTAAATACATACCATCTTTCAGCATTCTAATTTTTAGATGATGTTCATTTAATCCTCACTCCAACTCTGTAAGAGATAACTTGTTAGCCTTAGTTTTTAAGATGAGGAAATGAAGGCATCGATAGGGTAAGTAAATTTCCCCAGATATCAGCAAGCCAGCAGGCTTCAAACCAGGAGGTCTGACTCTGCAACATTCTCCTATGCAGACTCATGTAAAATCAAGAAAACCATCTCTACAGTTGGAGAAAGATTCCCACAGGAAGATCTATCACTCTGCACTCACAGTATTTATTTACTGGCTTAAAATCATCAGCAGAAGTAGCAAAAATAGTATTAAACTACTTATTCAAAGAGGCTGAGATGCATATACCTGGGAGAACACATGTCCTATAAAATAGAATAATAAAAGATTTTGAGTAGGAACTTAATTGTCTTGAAAGAAAACTGTATATGAAAACCATTCAAAGTGGAAGCCAATTAAATATATTCTACTCCATGCTTGCATAATTACATCAAAGTGGATTCTACTGTTATATATAGAGAGAAGCAATAAAAAAAACTAGTATGCATGATTAAATAAAAGAAGAAAAGAGTGGAAGCCATAACTCACAAGCAGGAAGACCTGCTTACAAAGGCTGTGGATCATGTTGTATTTCATAAATAGGATCCTGTAGAAAGGATTCTTTCCCACTCTTTCCAATGGCTTTCCTCCTGCTTTTCATGCCCAGTCTGGCCTATTCCGGCCATTGATCCACTCTGCCCCAGAGGTGAATTTCCAGACACAAACTGAATCATATACCTCTTCTTCAAATATATCCCCCAACTGATGCTTTGTAATTGTTTCGACACAAATACAGCTTCAAAACTGTCCCCAGTGCCTCCTATCCTCTTCCCTTTCATTTTCCACCTACATGAAGACTGTCCCCAACTTGCTATTACTGAACACAACTAACACTTTGAACTCGCCAGGCCTTTAAAATTCTATTTCTATCATACCTTTATTTTTCTCTGCCTTTCAAACACCTATTTACTCTTGGAGACAAAATAAAAGTTTATTGTGAAGCTTCCTCTAACAGCATGTCCCTCTTCAAGCTCATCTCTTCTCAGGCTCTTAAAGCACTGCGTACATCATTTCTTCATAAAACTCCTCCCACTGCATTAAACATTTATAGACCCCACTAAATTGCAGCTCCTCAAAGACTTTTTTTTTAAATGTTTCTTTGGATTCTGAGTACATAAGCAGAGTGCTTAGAACAAAGCAGTTTTCAATGACTAAGTGTTTATACATTTGAAATAAAGGCAATCCCAATGAGTTAAAAAAAAAAGATTTACTTTAACAGTTGTTCTTAAGCCACTTGTATAGTTAAGTCTATTAAGTATCCATAAGCACCTATTTTGTGAAGAGCTATCAATTAGTAGAAAGAAATGACTGTTTTAAAAATTGTAAACTATTTGTATATATTTTCAGTGTCCAATATGGTGTACAATCTTTGTCGACCCAGTCAAATGTCCTTGAAAATTTAAGTTTTAGAGACTCAGCTTTTCTAATCTTCGATACAAATTGTACACCCTGTGCTCCTAACTCAGAAGGCTGTCTTGAAGACGAAAGGCAATGGTACACCTCAAAGCCATAGAGCCGCACGTCTAGGAGAACCTGAGCAGGCTTCTTTGATATCTCATCCAGACCCGGGCCCAAGGTGACAGGCTAGCCTGAAGTGGGGAGCAGAAATCATGTACTAACCTGTGGCAGACAGCTCTGGACCTTTGAGTCAGTAGGAAAGACAGAGGTATTGAGCTCACAGGAGCTGCAGACAGAAGACGGATATGGAGCAGGAGAAAAGAATGACACATATAACTTTCAAAAACAATATTGCTGAAGATTCAACTGAAATTTGACTAAAGTAAATCATTCCATCTTACATAATATTTAGGGAGAGAAAATAATTCTTCTTCTAAAAACTCAGAAGTATTTTTCTAATGGGAATTACATGTTAAAAGCAATTGCATTAACATGAGCCAGTGGTTCAAAATCAACTAACTTTATTTTCACATTAGTTTTTTGTTTTGTTTTGTTTTAAGATTCATTTACTGTGCACTTTCAATGATCTTTAACAATATCAATTTTAAAACTAATGTGTGCAAGAAAGACTTAGTTTTGAAAAGCTCAGTTGTTGAAAAGTCCTTTAGCAATTGTTTACAAATCCCTACACCATTAGCCAGAATAATATAGTATAAAATTTGAACCTGTGTAGTGTGTGGTTCCTATCTGACCTAGATTTACTCCCCAGTGATAAATCATTTAAATTTTGGAAAGATATATATAAATTTTAAATATGGTTTGAATAATTCCATTAAAGGGAACAAATTGGATTATATAAAATGGACTTTGATAGTTTTCCTTCTAACAGTTTCTTATTGTTGCCAGAGTTTATGTAATTAATTTGTAAATCATATTGAGACCTTTGGCCTCCAAAAGTAATGAAACTGCAGACTATTTCAGCATTATGATTTTCAGAAGAGCTTCTATATGACTCCAGGAGCAAAACAATAACTAAGAAATTATAGTAGGTCACCATCTTGAAATTAATAAGATTTACTTATTGTAGTATCATCTATATTTAGGTTAATTTTGATATCTTAGTATGACTGTATTTTTGCATCTATGCAATTCTCCCTTACAATATGAAGTGAAGTTCTGCCCTAAACTTCACTTAGATCATGTTTTTCCATTGATTTTACAGATGAAAGTTCTTTGTAATCTCTTGGGCTCAGAACATGAGGATTTGGAATTCCTATAAGACCTTGGGGTGGGGCAGCTTAGTAAGCTTATATATATATATGTCTAATATATAAAATTATGCATATTATATACATATAATATATATGTATACATACATATAATATGTATAATTTAGCCATGAATAGATGGAAATCTGCCATTTGAAACAGAATGGATAAACTAGAGGACACTATGCTAAGTGAAATAAGACAAAGAAAGACAAATACTATATAATTTCACATGTGTTGAATCTAAAAAGTTGAACTCAAAAACAGAATAGTAGAGGGGTTTCCAGGGACTGCAGGTGGAGATATACTGACAAAAAATGTACATTAGCATGTCCATGAGTCTCTACTTCATGTATTATTTTTCAGTAAAGGTAGCTCTTTAAACTCCATAATGTGACATATAGATACCATACTGACCACTTTCCTGCAGGATTCTTGATAAGGATAGTGGCCATGGAAAGTGTTAAATCAATTATTTCTCCTTTAGAAGGAGTCCTTTGGAGTAGGAATACACATTGCTTTTTTGAAAGAATATTCTTAAAATGCACTGGACTTACATGTGATGAGAATGAAATATTCTATGTCATTCAGACTAGTACTGTAAACTAGTCTACTCTATTAATAAATAGAGTAAATAAAAAAATTTAAAAATGACCATGAATGAAATACATAAGACTCACAAATGAAAAGGAAGGTGGATGCCACTTTGGCTAGGCATAGAAATAGCTTCAATATGTTCTAGAGAAAGCAGTGCTTTCATTACTACAAGAGTTTGACAGCTGATGCCGCTGACTGCTCCAGCACACGCTAGAATAAGCCTATATATGGTATAATATACAAACCTACATACTCTAAGTTTTTAACACTTTTGATGATTTTATAAGCGGGTGTTTTCATGTGATTAATTTATTTTTAAAAGTATTCTCATTTCCTGAGCTAAACTGAATCCTAGTTATGTGAGTGTGTGGGTGTGTTATGTATGGAGGGAGGGAAAGTCTGTCAATTAGAGAGCTACAAGTACAAAGTAAAAAAGAAAAGAGAACTGAGCAGAATGTAAGCCAGAACAATAAAAAATGGAGGGAGTAGGCATTAAAAATAAGAAAACAGAGTGGGGTAGAAGCTACAATGATAAGATGCCATTTACTAAAGATCTGCTGTATTTAAGGCACTGTGTGAGGGGCAATACTGTGGTCAGTGCACAAAAATCAAATAAGGATTTCAAAATGCTGAAAAGTGAGGTATAGTTTATTTAACATATAGAGACCAACACAACTCAGATCACATGAGGAAAGTCACTGAATGAAATGATGGGGTAATGCTGTGGCAGTTTATAGTCAGTGGTAAGTAACCTGAGCATACACAGGAAAACAGCTACTTTTTTGAGGAAATTGTGTGTGTGTGTGTGTGTGTGTGTGTATGTGTGTGTGTGTGTGTGTGTTTTCACTTTGTCTTAATGAAACACTTTCCAGATTCATCACAGCTATTATTAATCACTCAGTTGTGGTTTTGTGACCTCTCCAAGTATCTGGGGAAATACTGCAACAGTTGAAAAACAGTGATGTGTTCATTGCATAAATGAATTAATAAACAGTCTGCCACTTCATGTTTTGCCGGACCTCATGTTCCCTAACACATTAGAGCATAACCACAAGACATTTAGAAGCATTAAGTTACAGATAATTTCATGACATAACACGTTAGCTTTCTGACTCTCATTTCCTCTCTACTACACAAGAAGAATGGTAAGATTCATTTAAGGAAAAAAATGACCAAATGTAGGAAAAACAAAACCATACACATGTATTGAAAGAAATTAGAATTGATGAGAATCAGACTTTTTAACCAGAGTCAATACAAATGTTTTCTTTGGTAAGTAAATGAAGTTTAAAAATTCATTGATGACATGTAGTTATTTGGGTAAAACAAAGAAAAATTTATATCAGCCTTCTGGTACAAGATATGAACTTTGTAGTAGGATGGATGGATAACAGGAAGGAATACCAAGCAGGTTCTTTCAGTCAGAATTAGCAGAAAATTCTCTGACCTCAGCTCACTTGCACTCTAAAAATCCTAATGGTGTGAAAAGAAGTCAATTTCCCCCATCATCTATACTCTATAAACTAGTGGTCCTCATGAATCTGAAAACTTTCCTAATGCAATTTAAATAGCAAGACACAAATATTAGGAAATAAATTTCATTGGGACTCTTTTTACTGACTAGTCCTCCATTACAATTGAACTCTGATAATAAATTTAAGGGTAACTATACTCACACTTGTGTGCATTCACACATACTCAAATCTTGAAACAAGAATTTTAAATCTTGAAGAAATTTTAAACAAATTTTTTAAAAATTTAAAAATTCTTCTCTAAATACAACAGTTAATGGGAGATACAATTTCAGATGGTGCCAGTGTTTATACTCACAATTACCATAGGCCTAAATTAGGGAAATTTGAAGAAATGAGTGATAGTTCCTCAATTAGTATTCACAGGGTCTAAATTGAGCTGATTATAGGACTGAAGAAGGAAAAAAACAACAGCATTAATTATTTACATTACTCCATAGTTGTACAAAGTTGGAAATTGACTTTCAGAATTACCACTAGATTTCCTTATGTTTTAGTTACATATTAATGAAAAATTAAGGAATATATCTTGTTCAATAAAAAAATGTGACAGAATTTTAAGAGACTATACTATAAATAATAGGCTAAGAGAAAGAATTAGTACAATAACATATTATGTAGCATGAAACCTTAATGATAAAACAAATCTGGAAAATGAATGTCTTAATTTTTATTGTAAATCCAGATTATTTTGAGACTACCTGAAATTGCTTGTGATAGTGGCTTATATTAGACTCTGAATTGCTGATTACTTTATATTATTACTGAGTTTTCCTTTTAAAAAATAAGGCATAGATTTTTTTCCTAAGACATAGAGTTCTAGTTTATTATTCCAACATTTTCATTTTTATCTCTAAGCTACAATGTCACTTTTGTTGTCAGGACTATTAGGCTATTAGTTTCTCTTCATTTAGAGTGAGTTGACTTATTGTTATGACCAATCATGACAGACGCTCCTAAAAACAGCAGATTAATCAGGGCCTACTTTGCCCTTCTTAGGAAACAAAGCCAATTCAGATCATTCAGAGCATCTATTTATATACACTCTTGGGAGTGAAGGAACATGCGATTTGTCCTTCAATTCTTCTTTCATTTTTTTTAAAGAAACATGAAATGGCTAAAACATCATCAATGGTACTTCAATTTGGATCTTAAACATCTCCCAAAGGCCCAGGTTTAAAGGCTTAGTCTCTAGGCAATAGGTTGGCACTATTAGGAAGTACTAGAAACTTTAAGCTTTAAGAGCAGGCCCTGGTTTAGATCACTGGGGGTGCTCCTTAAAAAGTGGCATTGGAACTCCAGGCCCCTCTCATCCTCTGTCTTTGATTCCTGGCCACCACAAAGTAAGCAACTGGCTCTGCCACACTCTTCTGCCATGGCATGCTGCCTCTCCCTGGCCTAAAATCAACAATTAACTATAGACTGAAAATTCCAAAACTGTGAGCCAAAATGAACCCGTCCTCTGTTTAAATTGATAACCTCAGAAATTTTGACACAGTAACATAAAGCTAACTCACACATGGGTTGTCATAAGGATGATGCTTAAGGTTGAGTTAATTGGGTTAATTAATCAGAGTACATAAAAGTGTCAACAAACATTTAAAATGGCAACTGTGACAGAGGAATACAGATAATAAATAAAAAAGTGCATTCTAAAATTACTAACCTAGTTTAAAACTTGCTTTGTATTACTTATAGGATTGCTAAAGTCCCTTTTATTTGTTACTTGTTTCTGGTAAAACTAAATATCTGCAAACTTCTTTTTCTGCAGCTATGCTACCTAATGAAGAGAAAAGATCCTTCATTGTCATTAAGCACTCCCCAGCATAAGAAAAAGGCTTTAATGTAGGAAAGAAAAAATGTCTTTAAATGTTGGTCAAATATATTTCAGAAGAGTAAAAATCACCAGCAATTCTCAGAGAAAAAAAAATGTTGGTCATTGATCCTTCTCCTTAGGGCATAAATTGCTTCAAAGCAAAGAATCTCAAGTAAGAACAGTACAAGGAAAACCCTTTCTGGTTTTGCAGATCCATTTTTGCTCCCTATGGCCCCAGAAGAGAAGCTGGTGCAGCATGCTGTATCAGACCCCTGTCCTCTTACCATTTCGTCCCCAGCATGGTTGTAGTTCTGCTCAGCTGCTGCTTGCAGCAGAATCCACCGCATCTTTTGCTGCTTCAAGCCTTCAGAGGCCTAGCTAGTCTTCTGCAAAGTAGATGATCAGTGACTTACAGGACATAGTCATCAGCAATTTTGGATTTTAGGATGTCATGCAATGTAGGAAGCGTGACTCCTGAGGCATGAAGATCAAAAAGGGGAAGCAAAAAAAGAAACAAAAGTTGACAATTAAATTTTAAAATGTCATCAGCTATAAGACTCATCATGATCTCAGAGATGTTAAGATATGAAAATGTAAGACATTGAATGGATAAAATACAATAATATGATGAATTATTCTTATTGAATCCTTAATGACTTGTTCCTTTCTTTGTTCCTTTCTAAAGATGATATAATAGATCCAGGCAGGATAGAGGGAAAACACTATCATAAATGTAAATAATCAGCTTTAATTTTTAAAGTATTATCTATGTAAAATAAACAGATGTCACCAAAATAAGAAATTCTGAAGTTATTTAAATACCTTTCCACTCCACTATACTTCAATTTCTTGTTAGTCATATCTCTTTCATCAGTGGAAATCTGCTTTTATTCCCAAGTGATTCAGGTGCACATTAAAATTTGTGATGTGCCAAACTAGAACACATAATGCCCTATCGTTGAATGGGGAAAGTAAAATGTATGAAGATCCAGTAACAGTTTCTGAAAGATTACTAATCTGCTTTGTCTTGTGAAGTAATACAATTAACTTAGACTCTACTAACTTAGAATCTATCCACTCATAGAATTTCCAAGGGAAAATAGGAAAATATCATAAACATTTATGGAATAGAAGGTCCTGTTTGTATCTTTCCCCCAAATACTACTATAAGTAAAGGTTGCATATATAAAAAAGAAAAGTCTATTTTGGGAAAGGATCTTGATTAAAGCATAAGAATATTGCAGTAAGATGTATTCAATTGTATATAAAATCATACATTCTGGAAGTAAAAATTTGTGCATATACATAATCACACCTTTACTTATTCATGAACTAAACACAAATAGGCTTACAAAATGTAATACTATAAATCTTAGAAGATAGGACAGGAGAAAATCACCATTGTATGTGTTTAGGCACAGAGCTCTTACATTACACAAAACTACATAAAGCAGAAAAAAGATTGATAAATTACATGTGATAAAAATTAATAATTTTGTCTCCCCAACAGTGTTATCAAAAGAATTTTAAGACAAGCTATCAATTGGGAGAATATATTTGGAAAGCACATAACTGACCAAGAACTTATATCCAGAACACATTAAGAACTGACTACATGTGCTTTTATTGTAAGAAAACAAATAACCTGATTAAAAAATGGGCAAAGGACTTGAACAGACACATCACTAAAGAGGATATTCTTATGAAATATAAACTCAAGATGTTCAATGTCAGAACATCATTTCAAATCACTGGTGAAATAAGAATTAAAACTGAAATGAGATAGGAGACCAAATACACAATAATGATAACATCAGATGCTGCTGAGGACTGAGGAACAGTTGAAGCTATTCTAATTTGCTTCTGGGAACACAGAACAGTGTGGGTACTTTGAATAATGGTTTATCAGTTTCTCATAAAGTTCAACATACCTGTATGACCCAACAATCCCTCACTGAGGTATTTGCCCCAGAGAAATGAAAACCTACATTCACACAAAAACCTATAATATGAATGTTTTTAGCAATTCTAGTCATAATTTCCCAAACATGGACATCTCAAATACCTTTCAATGAGTAATTGCATTTAAAAAAGGTGACATATTTATATATCAGAATATATAACAATATATTTATATATCAGAATATATAACAACAATTATATTTAGATATCAGAATATATCACAATAAAAATAGTGAAATATTGACCCAACTAATGATTTTTATAAATCTCTAGTTAACAAGCCAATCTAAAAAGCTTATATACTTAATGATTTTATTAATATGCTATTCCTGAAAAAATAAAATTATAGTAAAGATTAGTGGTTGCCTGGGATCAGGGGTGTGGAAGTCTGTGATTAAAAAGGGAGAGTAGAGTGAATTTTGAGGAGAAAAAGAAATATTATGTATCTTTGTAGAGGTGATAGTTACATGACTATATACATGTGTAAAAATCTGTTTTACAACAAAAATACATTTTGATGTATACTACTTTTAAAAATAAATTTAAAACATGAACCTGCAGGGGAAAAGCAAATAAATATGCCAGCATTCCTATTTCTGGGTATTTATCCAAAACAAGTAAAATCAGAATCTTGCATTTCCATGTTCACTGAAGCCCTTTTCACAATAGCCAAGAAGTAAAATCAACTTAGTGTCCACTGACAGATGAATGGATAAGGACAAGGTGGCAGGTACATATAATGGAATACCGTTCAGGCTTAAAAGTGTAGATTCTTCTAGATGTGACACAATAGGTGAACCTTGAGGACATTTTGGTAAGTGAAATAAGCCAGTCGTGAAGAACAAATACTGCATGATTTACTTCTATGAGTTGCCTAGAGGAGTCAAATTCAAAAAAGACAATTCAAGATTCATTGAGTCCAGGGACTGGGGTTAGTTGCAATCAATAGGTATAAATAGGTATAAAGTTGCAACTATTCAAGGTGAATAAACATCACATATGCTGTGAACATGGCATCTATGGTTAACAATATTATACTGTACACTTGAATTTTGTTAAGAGGGTAGATCTCTTATTGTGTTCTTACCACAATATAATAGTTTTTTTTTCAGTACCAGGGATTGAACTGAGGGACACCTGATCACGGAGTCATATCCCAGGCCCTATTGTGTTGTGTGTGTGTGTGTGTGTGTGTGTGT
>JAJEJO010000893.1:215206-367152 GCA_020662805.1 Glaucomys volans | reverse complement strand
ATTATACTGTACACTTGAATTTTGTTAAGAGGGTAGATCTCTTATTGGGTTCTTACCACAATATAATAGATTTTTTTTTCAGTACCAGGGATTGAACTGAGGGACACCTGATCACTGAGTCATATCCCAGGCCCTATTGTGTTGTGTGTGTGTGTGTGTGTGTGTGTGTGTGTGTGTGTTTTACTGAGTTGCTTAGCATGTCGCTTTTGCTGAGGCTGGCTTTGGACTCACCATCCTCCTGCCTCAGCCTCCTGAGCTGCTGAGATTAGAGGGATACACCATCATGCCCGGCTAAAATAGAATTAAAAAAAAAAAATCCAGAGATCAATATTGTCTTTCTCATTCTAATTTTGGAAGTAGTTAAAACAGCAAAAGTGCTTCCTGTTTTCTTTTCTCCAAATATTTTGAAGAATAGAAAATTATATACACTGAATTTTGGTCTTATTGACTCCCTCAGGTTGTTTAAAACTTCCCCCATCTCTTACTTTTTTCTTATTCTTAATTATATCTCTTGTATTCAGTAACAGAGACATTAGGTAAAAAAAAAAAAATAGAGAAATCTTCCTAAAAAATTAAAATTTAAAAAATTGGTAAGCCGTACACACTCTTGAAAAAAAAAAATGAAAGAACCCCAAAACTGACTGACTAAAGCAGAAACTAAAAAACTTGTGTTTTGTAAACACAATGTACTCAGTTATAAATCAATGATATGTAATTTATCCTAATTTCAAAAATGATTAAAATATTTTCTTGGTTACTAATCTCAAACTCAGATGACAGTGATAGGAGAAGAACATTTTAAAGCAGCAACATTGTAGCACACTCCCTCTCCCCACACCACAGGCCCCAAAGGTATTTAGATTTTGTCTTGAGGGCAACACAGGTAGATTCCTGGAGCCTCGTGTTCTCACACGTCACATTCATGTGATGACACAGACCTCAGATTTCCGTGGGGAAACTGCTTAACAGTGCATAGGCCTCTAAATTATTGAGTACCTTTATCTTTTTTTTATGCATATTAATTTTAGGTATTCAGAACAAGTAAGTTGTGTAATAGAAATGTACAACCTAACTGTATTTTATTTCAACTAGGAAAGAAAACATAGGATTTGGGCATGGGACAATGAAGTGGCATGCTTAATCACCTGGAATAGTGCTGAGCAGTCAACAGGCGTTCATTACACTTTTGTCCTTTAATTTTTTTCCAAACTAGAAAGGATAGGGTCTTCTGTCATGGGGAATCTAGAGGGTGTTCCCTTCCATTTTTCTTCCTCCAACTGTAATTGGTTGAGACTTAAATTTTACATGTTTTCAGACTCGCAGTACAAAAGAGCAGGTAAAGCTTTTGACTATGGGTCACAAAGAGTGGAGGTATCTGTGTGACTTGGGCATTTTTATCTTTGTTTACTTACATGGTATAATTCATTTTCTCCACATGTAAACTGAAAATAAGCTACCTGCAAGGCTACAAAGAGATAATAATAGAAAAATAAGAAATATTTTTGAAGATAACATGTTCTCTGTTGTTTATTTGTTTTCTTTTATTTAGATTTCCACTGTTTGTTTTTGTGATGATAAGATATGCTCACAGTTTTTCATAGTTCAGAAACAAAAAGGAGCTGAAAACACTGAATGTCCCAGTTTCCCAGAAGTGCCCATCCAATGTAGAGCACTTTCTAATAACTAGTGGGACCAGGCTGCAGTCAAATTTGTGCGTCATCTGAACATGTGGAGAAGAGAAGTCGAAGGTAAACAGCCCTAGTGACTGTGCCTGAGCAATCTAGTCATCCAGCATCAAATGAAATCAAATAAGCAGAATCAAGTACTTAAAAACCTCAAAGACATAATCTATTTGGGCATTCTGAAAATAAAATTAGCTAAATATCATTCTTTACAATGCCTTTGAACAGCTTCAAAATGGAATCACCATGAATAGGTTTCATGTGATTAAGAAGCAACATGTTGGAGTTCAGGTTATGAGTTCTTAAGATAATACCCCTAATATTCTTATACTTCCATGTCCTTTATTTGCTCAGTCAGTCATCCTCCCCTATGCTGCTTAGGGAAGGAGCAGATGAGAAGTCTGTTGTTAGAATTCTGCTAAACCAGGCATCAATCTTTATATCACTTTTTACTCTAGAGGAAGTACCTCACCTGATCTGGAAACATACTCTTTGGAGGCAGATAGATGCCTCACTTCTGTTGCTGTTCAGAATCAGGAAATAGGAGGAGGATTACATTGCTTATTGTGCAACCAAGAATAATAATAATCAGAAATCTGATATTGTTTTTTATAACACCATCCCATAAATACTTCCACAAATAAACAAAAAATTGACTAACTGTAAAACTAATAACTAGCATTTGTTGCAAATGTACAATGCTTTAGTCATTGTGTAAAGTATCCTTTTATTTGAATTAATAGCCATAACATGAAGTCAGTATAAAATCAGTACTCTTATCTTGTTTTTTCAGATTAGAGAACTGGCTTATACAAACAGCAGATATTAGAATGAGGGTTACACAATTCATTAACTTTGATATCGAATAACCTTCGGTTTTAGTGGTTTTCAGTTATGACAATATCATCTCATAGGGGATATTTTGGAAAACAGTCTAACTTATTTTGTTTTGTGTAGGTCTTGTATTTTTGGTTTTTGATGCAATGTTTGAGTAGCATTCTTCTGAATCTTGGAAAGAATGTCAGGCATCTTCCAATGCATGGAATGGCTGTACTAGAAAAGTTGTCCCATGTTTAAGCAGAGATTCATGAAGAGGAGTTTACATATTTAAAGTTACTCTTGCACGGAGTAAATAAATATCAAACTTTCTTGGTATGCTATTACACTGGTCCTCTTTTTTTTATTTTTACAGACTGCATTTTGATTCATTGTACACAAATGAGGTACAATTTTCATTTCTATGGTTGTGCATGATGTAGATTCACACCATTCATGTAATCATACATGTACATACAGTAATGATGTCTGTCTCATTCTACCATTTTTCATACTCCCACCCCCTCCTCCCTCTCATTTCCCTGATGTAATCTAAAGTTCCTCCTTTCTTCTCTTACCTCCCACTCCTCCCAACTCCCAAATTATATATCATCATCCATCATCAGGGAAAACATTTGGCCTTTTTTCGGGGGGGATTGGATTATCACACTTAGCATGATATTCTCCAGTTCCATCCATTTATCTGCGAATGCCATAATATGTTTTCTTCTTTATGGCTGAATAATATTCCATTGTGTATATATACCACAGTTTCTTCATCCACTGGTTCTTTTTTGAAATGTTAAACAGAGTCACCCACCATTGCATCATACTAAAGTATCACATTTGAATTGTGATCAGGTTATATTTAATCTGCACTGATTTGGGAAGAAATTTTAAAAATCATTTAACTGACATGATCTGCTATATATCTGAATATATCATCTTCCAAATGTTGAAAACTCTATATCTCTTCTTATATTTAGTTTTTCATATATTTTCCAGCAATTATTTAATTATTTAATATCATACAAATCATGCATATAAATTATTAGCATTTAATGTTCTTGATACTTTTATATAGTATTCAAAGCTTTATATAAAAATTGATTTTTCTCTTGTCATCCTGCAATCTTGTTAAATTCACTAGTTATTTCTGGAAGACGTTTTTGTAGATTCTTTGGTATCTTCTATATAGAAATTCACATACTTTGTAAGTAAGGTAATTTTATTTTTTTCTTTTAAGTAAGTATTTTTTCTATTTTTAATGCTTTTTAACTTTGTTTTGTTTTGTTTTGCATTTTTCACTGGTGCTAGAACCTCCAGTGAAACAATGCATGGAAGTCAAAAACTGACATTGTTACTTTGTTCCTGATTTGAAGATGAAAGCACCCAATTTTATACCATTATACACATCAACTACTGGATTTGGAAAATCTCTTGCGGGTTGGGAAACTTTATTCTTGCTTATAAACATTTTAATCATGAATAGAAGAGAATTTATAAAATGTTTCCTCTGTATCTATTGGGAAGATGATTAGTTGTTTTTTTGTTTTCTGGTCTGTGATGTGATAAAATATATTGGTTGTTGTTTATCATACCATTTTTACACTCCTCTGACGAGTCCCATGAGAACATAACATACTATCCTTGATCAATATTGCATAATTGAATTTGCTAACATTTTATTAAAAAATCTACATTCTTTGTCCACAGGTTTTTTGTCTGTAGTTTTATTCCTATGGGAAACCTTTTCCTACTTTTGGTATCAGTATACTGTTGGGTCTAATAAAATTAGTTGATAATGTTCTCCCCTAATCTCTATTCAGTATGTGTTCACATTCAGTCAGTTCTATTCCTTCCTTACACAGTAGGAAGAATTTTCATGAGAGGTCATCTGAGTCCGAAGATTCCTTGTTAAAATGTTTGTTCTTGTATTCTTAATAAAAGACATTCTAATTGGGGTAAGATGAAATCTTAAGGTGATTTTGATTTGCATTTCTCTTATAACTAGGGATGTTGAACATTTTTTCATAAGTCTGTTGATAGCTTCTAGATCTTCTTCTGTAAAGTGTCTGTTCATTTACTTGGCCCATTTATTGATTGGGTTTTTAGTGTTCTTGGTGTAAAGATTTTTGAGCACTTTGTAGATTCTGGAGATTAGTGCTCTATCTGAAGTGTGTGTGGCAAAGATTTTCTCCCACTCTGAAGGCTCTCTCTTCACATTGCTGATTGTTTCCTTTGCTGAGAAAAAGGTTTTTAGTTTGACTCTATCCCAATTACTGATTCCTGCTTTTATTTCTTGCACTTTGGGAGTCATGTTAAGGAAATCTGGTCCTAGGCCAACATGATGGAGATTTGGACCTATTTTCTTTTCTATTAGGTGCAGGGTCTCTGGCCTAATTCCTAGGTCTTTGATCCATTTTGAATTGAGTTTTGTACAGGGTGAGAGATATGGGTTTAGTTTCATTTTGCTGCATATGGATTTCCAGTTTTCCCGGCACCATTTGTTGAAGAGGTTATCTTTTCTCCATTGTATGGTTTTGGCTCCTTTGTCAAGTATGAGATACCTGTATTTATGTGGGTTTGTCTCTGTCCTCTATTCTGTACCATTGATCTACCTGTCTATTTTGGTGTCAATATCATGCTGTTTTTGTTACTATTGCTCTGTAATATAGTTGAAGTTCTGGTATTGTGGTACCCCCTGCTTCGCTCTTCTTGCTAAGAATTGCTTTAGCTATTCTGGGTCTCTTATTCCTTCCAAATAAATTTTGTGATTGCTTGCTCTTTTATTATGTATACAGGAAACAACAGGTGTTGGCGAGGATGTGGGTAAGAGGGTATACTCATACATTGCTGGTGGGAGTGCAAGTTGGTGCAGCCACTCTGGAAAGCAGTGTGGAGATTCCTTAGAAAACTTGGAATGGATCCACCATTTGACCAAGCTATCCCACTCCTTGGCCTATACCAAAGGACTTAAAATCAGATTACTACAGTGATGCAGCCACATCAATGTTCATAGCTGCTCAATTCACAATAGCTAGATTGTGAAACCAACCTAGATGCCCTTCAAAAGACGAATGGATAAAGAACTGTGGTATATATACACAATGGAATATTATTCAGGCATAAAGAAGAATAAAATTATGGCATTTGCAGGTAAATGGATGATGCTGGAGACTGTCATGCTAAGTGAGATTAGCCAATCCCCAAATCCAAAGACCAAATGATCTCTCTGATAAGTGAATGTTGATGCATAATGCAGGGTGGAAGGGAGGCAAGAATGGAGGAAGGATAGATAGCATAGAGGAAGGGAACTGTGGGGTTGAGGTTGGGGGGTAAGAATAATAACAGAATGAGAGAGACATCGTTGCCCTGTGTACATGTATGAATGCATAGATGGTGTGACTCTACTTTGTACAAACAGAAAAACAATAGCTATATTCCATTTGTGTTTAATGAATCAAAATTAAATGAATAATAAAAATAAAAAATAAAAAAACAAATGTTTGTTCCTGAAAATTCTATTCCGTAATAGATTTTGTGTGATTCAGTTAATTTTTTTGAGCAAATTATTTTTGTGTCTCAAAGAATTTTTGGTGCCATACACATTGTCCAATTTCCATTACGATTTTTTAAAAGGTCCCCTTATTGTCTTTTTAATGTCTTTGAAATTTGTAGTAAGTCATTCATTTCAGAAACTGCTAGTGTATATCCTCTCTCATGATTTCTGCCCAGTCTACTAATTAACTTTAAATATTTTCAAATTAACAACTTTTGGTTTAAATAATTTCTCTTTATTGCTTTTCTGTTTTCCATTTTTATTTGTGCTATTATTGTTGTTTATACTTTCTACTTGTTTTGGTATTAATTTTCTCCCCTTTATATAGACTTGGAAATTGAGTCTTAGTTAAATGATTTTTTAAAATGTCTTCTTCACTAAAGTGGATATTTAATATGCATAATTGTAGTCTCACTATTGTGGTGTAAGTTGAACAGAGTCTACCTCTTCCTCTACATATATCTCAACACTCTGGAAAAAATATAAACAGTAGCTCTTTTGAGAATTCTGGAAAGTCAATAAGCAGGCCATTGTGGAGACTAATGGAAACTGGAGAAGTGACTTGCATAGAATGTTAAGTTGACTTGTTCATTCCATTCCTGGCTCACACTTACGGGGGACTCAGTCACAATGACTGTGTGAATACATTGGTACAGCTAAGTAAACTCTCAAGGAATTCACATCTGAGATTCAGGAAAGAATTCTGTGGCCAAAGGAAGCAGGGAAACATAAAACCTACATGACAAAATGTGTATGAGTATGTGTGTATGTGTGCACGTGTGTGTGTGTGTGTGTGTGTGTGCGTGTTATTACCCAATGAGGACTGTGCTTAAAATTTCATAGAAGAGAGAACTAGTTAAGAACTATTCAATATGTGAATTCTGTATATGGATCTGCACAAATCTGTGGCTTATCCTTGAGCTGATCAAACATGGAAGAAACCCAGACAGGTATGTAGCTAATACTTTAAGAAATAAAATATTATTGAAACCACAGCACAAATTTCAGACTAACCTCTTAATCAGATGTGTGAGAAAGAGGCACACACGAACGATGTTAAACTTGAAAACAGATTTGCTATTAGGACCAGTATTCACATAAAATGAAATACAACTTTTGATCTAACTCTAATCAGATTGATTGCCTAATAGGACAATCCCAGCAGAAATAACAAAAATGACCATTCTTGATAGAATTATAATGAGATCTGAGAGCCCATAGTTACTCATAGTGTCCAGGATGTAATCCAAAATTGCTTTGCATGTTAGGAATGACAAAAAAATGTGACTGATTTTCAAAAAGAGGAAAATCAACAGAGGGTAACTACAGATAACACTTTAAAGATGCTGGTAAGGATGCTTTAGGAAGTAAAGTTAAACATGTGGAATTTTTAAAAAGAGAAATTCTCAAGAGAAATAAAAACTATAAAGAAAAATTAATAAATTGATTAAGGAACATTACCCTAAATTTGAACACAGAACAATAGAAAGTATCATGAATAAAAGAAAGATATTTACATATTTATATTTGAGATATTTATGTCAACAGATCCTCAGGGATCTGGGAGACATATATCAAATGGTATAAAATATAGGGATCAGGAGTATCTTAGGGGTATCTTAGGTGTATCTTAGGGGTGTCTTAGGATGCTCAAGGCTCTGAGCTCAGTCCCTAGTACTGCATTTTTATAAGGGCATAAAATGTATATTAGAGTCTCTGAAAGAAAGAGAAAAGATACTGGGGCAGAAAAAGATTCAACAAAAAAAATTTCTCAAATTTGCTGAAAAACATAAATTTTCAGATCCAATTGAACTCAAAGAAAACCATAGCTAGAAAAATCATAATCCAATTTCTGAAAACTAAAGAAAATAGTAAATCTTGAAAACAACTGGAAGAATAGTAAAACCATTCATTTGGCTTTTTAAAATATATAACTATTGAAAGCCCTGTCTGTTGATGAATTTGGTCCACATTTTTCACACTATTATTTAAACTATTAATCCTCATGATATTAAAGTTCCTGTCTCATAGTTCAGATATCGAAGTCATCCCTGTGTTTGGTTGTATTGACTACTTTCTCTCTTGACAAGCTATAATTTTCTTATGGTATATAAATTTTCATTTATTGCTTGCTACCCATTGAGTGTAAAAACACCATGAGAGAGAGGCAGATAGTATCTACACCTGGAAATGGGTGTTAATTTTCTGTCAGATTGTTAATGTGGGGATTGTGACGGTGTAGTCAGAGGTCAAGCAGGTTTGGGTTACACTATTGCTTTATTTGCACAACTCCCCACACTTGAAATTCTTCCAGGATTCAGGATGCTTTTTCCTTATGCCCAGTGTGAAGAGTGGAGTGACCAACAAATTTTTCAGTGACCCCTTCGCACCTTCGGATTCCAGGAGTCCCACAGTGCTTGGTTTGCAGTAGGAGGGGGTCTCTGCAGGCTTGCCTCACCTCAACTCTAGGCTAGTCTCTGGTTACTTGGCACAAGGCTCATGTCAGAGCAGGAGCTTTCCAGCTGTCTTGCTGCAGCCTCAGTCGCTGGTAGATTTAGTGCATGTGGACTTTGGCGTTGGTTTTGCTAGTGGTTTTCTTCGCCTCACTTGGCAGTCAAACTGTCCTTTCAGTGGGGGATTTCTTGAGAGGAAGAGTAATTGTCGCCCTTCCTTCCCCTGGTGGTGACTGACCTCTGATGAGTGTTGTGCTGGGTCCGTGCTGGGTCCATCCTGGGTTCATGAAGTTTTTCTGTCTCTCCCTCAGGAGCAGAGAGACTGGGCCTCTGCCCTTCCACAGCTTCATGGTACCTTTTCCTGGGACCAGCGACTGACAGGTTCTCTGTCCCTCTCCAGCAGCAGGCTGCTGTTATTGGTCAGACTCTGTGTGACACCTGCAGTGGGAGCCAGCATGTGCTACTCCAGTCCCTGGGGAATGAAGCCTTATTCTGTTTCCGCCTTAGTCAGTGCCTAGGCACCAGAGTTGGAAAGCTTTCCTTACTTTCCCCCAGTGACTTTTCATTCTTTGACAGAAAGATTTGGAAAGAAATCAGTTTGTCATCCTTGTGTGACACTAATGGGGGACTGTATCAGGTATCCTGCCCTATTCCCAATCCCAGTGTCCTTTGGATCAGGAGCTGCCAGATACAATAGCACCCACTCACCCCACTTACTCAGTTTCACTTCCCAGTTTCACTCCTTGCAGTCATTGCAGTCTGAAAATTCAGAATTCAACAGTTGATGCATTTTACATCGCAACCCTTCTTGGTAGCATGATTAAATTCTGTGCTTTAACACCATCCCACCTGGGATGTGAATCATCCCTTTGTCCAATGTATTAATGATGCATGTGCTACCTATTGGTCACGCAGTAGCTGTCTCAATTATCAGATAACTGTTGGGGTATCTCAGAGCCCATGTTAAAGTAACCTCTATTTTATTAAATAATGGCCTCAAAGCACAAGGGGTGCAGGCATTGGATATGACAATTAAAAGTGGTAAAGTGCTTCTTTTATGTGAAAAGGCAAAAGTTATCAACTTAAAAAAAACATATGCTGAAGGTGCTAAAATTTACAGTTAAAATGAAACTTTTATATGTGAAATAGTAGAGAGAAGAAATTTATGCTAATGTAGCTTTCACACCTCAGACTGCAGAAGTTAAAGCCATAGTATGTGGTAATTGTTTAAACTGAAAAGCATTTAATTTGTGGGTAGAAGATATGAAGAGAAAATAGGTTCAAGTTGATGGCCAGAAAGCCTTGAGGCTATATAAAGACTTCGGCAGGATATCCACTGAAATGATTGATATCATGCCATTTACTGCAAGTAAGGGATGATTGCACAGATTGAAGAATAGGATTGAACCAAAACATATAAAAATTATTATAGAGGCTACATCTGCTAATAAAGAAGCTCATTTCTGGCAGACTTGGGAAAGCTGATTAAGGAGAAGCTAGTATCCAAAGAGAACCTTCAGTTGTGATGAATCCAGCCTCTTCTGAAACAAGACACCAAATAGAACCTACATGTATAATAGTCTAAAGGAGATACCAGAGCATAAAAAATGAAAAGACAGATGAAATATTCAGGCGTATAGAAAATAGAGATGGTGTAGTATCCAGAGGGGAGAACCCATGCTCTCAAAAATAAAGTAAAAAAAAATTATCTACCAGTGATCTAGCAGCATAATGAGAAAGTATGGGTGGTGGCCATGGCTTTACCAATGCTTCTACCCCAAATTTAGAAATCCCTGGAAAACGTAGGGTTGAATCTAAAGTCCTACTAATAACACACAATGCACTCAGCCATCCTGAATGCATTTGCTAAGAAAATTAAAGGTCAAGATTATATTTTTAGCCCCAAATGCAAACTCATTGCATCAGTCCCTTCACAGGGCATTGTTTAATTGGTCAAGGTCCTATACACACACACAGGGATATTTGATCCCAGTGGATTAGCAATTGATGCAGATCCCCAGCTGGACACAATGCAGTGCTAGAAATCAATCACTAAGACTAACCTGATAACCTTCATCAAAGCTGCAATGCATGATTCAAAATTAGACTATTAGTGCCTGCAGGAAGAACTGACAAAATGAAGTCCTTTATAATTTTAAAGGCTTCCTGGGGTAATGAAGTAGTTTAGGAAAATCATTCACACAGCAAGACAAGTTGATGAAGGATTTGCTGACATGCTTGATGAAGAAGTGAAAGAACATAGTGAAGGCCATCAAGATGGGTTAACAAACAAGAAATTCAAGAACTTGTTGAGTGATCTACAGAGATAGGGAAAGATGAGGAAAAGAAAGAAAGAGAGAGAGAAAGAGAGAGAAGAAAGAGAAAGAAAGAAAGAAAGAAAGAAAGAAAGAAAGAAAGAAAGAAAGAAAGAAAGAAGAAAGAGAAAGAAAGAAAGAAAGAAAGAAAGAAAGAAAGAAAGAAAGAAAGCAAGAGAAAAAAAAAGAAAGAAGGAAGAAAGAGAGAGGAGAAAAAAGGATAAAGGGAAACTGAAGCAGGTCCAGCAAAGTGGAACATACCAAAATTTTTCAAAGTATTTTGAATTGCACAAATATGAAAGGACAAATTTAAAGTCATGTAATATTTTCCTTGGGTGAAACAATGTTAAAATCACTGACATGAGCTGGGTGTGGAGGCACATGCCTATAATCCCAGCGGCTTGGGAGGCTGAGGCTGAAGGATCACCAGTACAAAGCCAGCCTCAGCAAAAGCAAAGTGCTAAACAACCCAGTGAAACCCTGTCTCTAAATAAAATGAAAATAGGGCTGAGGATGTGGCTCAGTGTCCAAGTGCCCCTGAGTTCAATCCCTGGTAAGCCCCTCACTCCAAAAAATTCATCTGCATGAGCACAAATGGATTAAAATCTCACCAGCAACATTTGGAAACAATTGACAACTTTTGAGTACAATGTTTTTACAAAGGCTTTTGTCAAAAATTAATAATAAAAAGAATACTTCCTGAACCATTGGCATTGGCATTGGCACAGTCTGCTAGTGACACTCAACCATCAATACCACCAAGGCTTGATGATGCAGGAAGAAAGTAGTCAGGGGTCTTCTTTTTGATGTGTCATCAGGTCCATACTAACCCAGAAGGACATCAAAATACCTCTGTCATTCATCTCATTTCCTTTATAGAGACATTATTATCTTATAGCCTCCCAAGCACATGAGATATTTTGAGGGAGAGAGACCACACACTCACATGTCTTATCCCAGTACATTAACATAGTTGTTTAATTATTATTGTCAATTTTTTATCATATCCAACTTGTAAATGATACTTGATGATACTATGTATATATAGAAAACAAACAAAGTACTGTATATATGGGTGTGGTACCTTCTGTAGTTTCAGGCACCCACTACATGTCTTGATACACATCTCCTTGGATATGGGAGGACACTGTGTTCTAAACTACCATGATGGTCCACATACTATTTTTAAGAAACTAGTATATGCTAATCTGTTTTTTTATTCCTCATGTTTACAACAGCTGCTCCTCTGAAGGAGAAGATTGTGTGTCCTGTTTCTCCTAGAAGAAATTTGCCACTTTTTGGAATTTATTTTACATAGTTCACCTTGCAATTTCAATGGGCTGATAAAAAGTTATGAGCTTGCAGATTATTCAGCTTTTTCTTTTTGTTAAGAGTCAGTTCTGCTGAGCATTTCTACATATTATATGGGAACAGAACTACTCTACAGATTTATTTTAAAAATCGTATGTGTAAGTAGATCAAATTGTGAATGTCATTTAAAGTTAGTTAGAAGGACCACTATGGAAAGCAGTATGGAGATTCCTCAGGAAACTCAAAATGGAACCACCATTTGACCCAGTTATCTCACTCCTCAGTTTATACTCAAAGGACTTAAAATCAGCATACTCCAGTGACACAGCCATATCAATGTTTAGAGCCACTCAATTCACAATAAATACACTATGAAACTAACCTCAATACCTTTCAACAGATAAGTGGATAAGAAATGTAAATAAGAAATATATATATAAATATATATATGCATATATATATGTCACATATATATATGTCACATTATATATATATACATATATATATAATGGAATATTACTTAGCCCTAAAGAAGAATGGGATTATAGCATTTGCAGGTAAATTGGAAAATACACTAAGTGAAGTAAGCCAAAACCCAAAAAATCAAAGGCCAAATGTTTCTTCTGATAAGTGGATGATGATCCATACATAATGTGAGGAGGGGCAGGGAAGAATAGAGAACTTTAAATTGGGCAGAGGGGATTGCAGTAGTGGAGGGAGTGATAGTGGAATGAGACAGACATTATTACCCTATATATTATTATCGTATATACAAATACATTATTACCCTATATACATATACACCCTCCTGGTGTGACTCTGTACCATGGACAGCCAAAGGAAGGAGAAGTTGTATTCCATTTGTGTTCAATATGTCAAAACACATTCTACTGTCATGTATAACTAATTAGAACCTTTTTTTAAAAAAAGGGAGATAAAGTTAATAGAAGGGCCAAAGTATTCATGATATATTTGGGTTGTCTTATGTAATGAGACTATGCATGGTAATCAAAAGAAAGCTCCCGGAAAGCTTGGGTGAGACATCCCCACCATTAACTCCACATTATTTTAAGCTGGTATCCTGAATTCAAATTCCTCATATCTGTCTACAAAGGAAATCATATTTTTCAGTATGTTTCAGAGAACTGAATGAGATCTTCTTAAGAAAGAGTTTTATTATGTGTAAACACTTAACAAATGTGAACCATCAACTATAGTCCACATCAGAACATAACATCTGTATTTTAAAAGTCAATGGCATCTTCTGACCCTTGCAATGTGCAAGGTAGACGGCTTGATGCTGTCAATGGCAGCTCTCCAATCTACAAAAAATGAAAAAAATGGTATCCCGATCCATTTTGTGGACTTTTACTACGTCAGTGAAGTAGTATAATTAAATGCACATTCTAAATCTAAATGTTTCCTATGGACTGCCTCCTTAATAATAGTAATGATGTTGATGATGATGATGATGATGTTATAATGACTGACAATTCATCATGATGGGTAACTGTCCAAATTAGAAATAGGAAATATTTATAACTAAAACTGGTAAGGACTTTATGATATCAAAATGTGTAAAAAAGTAAAGGTCCATCAAAAGATCACTATGCACATTCATTCCTAGTAACATTGTGTGAATGAAGTATAGAGACAAACTCACTATTAAAATTATGCAACTTTATCTATCTATGCTTTAATGTACTATGCTCCTAATACTGTGGTTTTTCTTGAATATTTTTAATTTAATGAAAAAATATCGTTATGTGATTTCCTACTTTGTGTATGTTCTCCAACTTTCCAAAGACATGCTTTGTTATTACTACTCTGCATCAATTGGCCATACTGTTCCTCTGCGCAAATTATTATTTATTCTATTTTGCTTCTCCTTAACTTTGTTTTAAAATATCCTGCTAACTTGTCTTAAATACCTCTCTGATAAAGGAACTGACATCTATCCTTGTTCTCTATCTCGGGAATTTATCTTAGGAAAGAATAACAGTGCAGCACAACTTTTGGCTCTGAATATTTAGCAGAATAAATAAGATATATTAGATATAATAAAAGCATAATAGCTTACAGGGAAATGATTAATTTTATATCTTATTTATTTATTGTAGAAACAAAGCAATACTCCTTAAATAAGTGACAGATTTGACATACAGTTTATATAAACATTTTTATATGTCCAGTGAAATATAATCAAGGAATTTGTTCCCTCGAATATAACAAATCCTTATTTCCTTTGTTAAAAAATGATGTGTCTCCTGTTTACTTGACATTACATCCAACTTAATTTGACTTTGCTGAATCCCCCCAATTATTTATTCATTCATATTTGTAAACTGCATCCAAGCAATAAACCAGTCCATATGGCATCCCAAAAGAACCTTGAACTGACAGTGAGACTTTAAACAGATAAATTAAGTTTGCATTGTACTTATTTGCAGTTTCAGCTTTTGCCAAAATAGACAATTATTGTAATGGAACATCATTTATCATATTTATCAAGTGAAAGATGAATTTGAATTTATAGTACTATAGGCAGTCTATCTTATGATGTATAAATATATCTCAGGCAGTAGATCAAAAGTTACAATTTGGCAGAACCACAAATTGCAGTTATGCAAGTTAACTGCATTCTTTTGGTCTGGTCATCAATATATCTATGATTTTTTTTTATTTTATAGAGGTCTAATGTGATTGAAAGTTAATCATGAATTTGATTTATAACCTATATTCACATACATTGTCATATATCTAAATGATCATATGAATTCTATGGGACAGATATTTCCATTTCTATTTTTCTTAATTGAACCCCAGGATTCAAATACATACTGATTTGTGCAAGGTGAACAGCTAATTAAGCAGGGTTCAGTTCATTTCCACTTGTTCTTTTTTTAATTTTTTAAATTTGTTCTAATTGGTTATACATGACAATAGAATGCTTTTTGACACACTGTACACAAATGGAGCATAACTTCTCATTCCTCTGGTTGTGCATGGTGCTGAGTCACTCCAGTAGTGTAAGTATACATGTATACAGGATAAGGTCTGTCTCATTCTACTGTCCTTCCAATCCCCATTGCCCCCCCTCCCCACGCTCCCATCTGCATAATTCAATGTTCCTTCCCTCTTTCCTACCCACCCCCCACTATGGATCAGCATCCATTTATCAGAGAAAACATTCAGCCTTTGGTTTTAGGTAATTGGCTTATTTCATTTAACATGATAGTCTCCAGTTCCATGCATTTACCTGAAAATGCCATACTTTCATTCTACTTTAAGGCTGAGTAATATTCCACTGTGTGTACGTACCACATTTTCTTTGTCTATTCATCTGTGAAAGGGCATCTAGGTTGGTTCCACAGTGTATCTATTGTGACTTGAACTGCTGTAAGTATTGATGGGGATTTGTCACTGGAGTATGCTGATTTTAAGAACTTTGAGGAGTGGGATAGCTGGGTCAAATGGTGGTCCATTACAAGCTTCCTGCAGAATCTCCATACTGCTTTCCATAATGGTTTCACCAATTTGCTTTTGGTAGTATTGCCATTTTGACAATTCTGCCTATCCAAGAATGTGGGAGACCTTTCCAACCTCTAAGGTCTTCTTCAATTTCTTTCTTTACTGTTCTGTAGTTTTCATTGTAGAAGTCGTTCACCTCTTTTGTTAGATTGATTCCCAAGTATTTTATTTTTTTTAGGCTATTCTGAATGGGGTAGTTTTCCTAATTTCTCTTGCAGCAGATTCATCACTTAGGTATAGAAATGCATTTGACTTATGGGTATTGGTTTTATTTCCTGCTACTTTCCTGAATTCATTTATGAGTTCTAGAAGATTTTTGTGGAATATTTTTGGATCTTCTAAATATAAAATCATATCCTCAGCAAACAGTGATAGTTTGAGTTATTCTTTTCCTATTTGTATCCCTTTAATTTATTTCATCTGTCTGATGGCTCTAGTTAGTTTCAAGGACTATGTTGAATAGAAGTCGTGAAAGAGGACATCCCTGTCTTGTTCTAGCTTTTGGAGGGAATGCTTTAAATTTTTCTCCATTTAGAATGATTTTGGCCTTGGGCTTAGCATAAATAACTTTTATGATGTTGAGGTATGTTCCTACTATCCCCAGTTTTCCTAGTGTGTTGAATATGAAGGGGTGCTGTGTTTTGTTAAATGCTTTTTCTGTGGCTATTGAGATAATCATATGATTCTTGTCTTTAAGTCTATTGATGTGATGTATTACATTTATTGATTTCTGTATGGTAAAGCAACCTTGCATCCCTGGGATGAAACCCATTTGATCATGGTGCATTATCTTTTTAATATGTTTTTCTATGCAATTTTCCAGAATTTTATTGAGAATTTCTTCATCAACGTACATCAGGGATATTGGTCTGAAGTTTTTTTTCCTTGATGTGTCTTTGTCTAGTTTTGGTATAAAGGTGATACTAGCCTCATAGAATGAGTTTGAAAGGGTGCCCTCCTTTACTATTTCATGAAATATTTTGAGGAACATTGGTGTAAATTCTTTTTTGAAGGTCTTGTAGAACTTGACAGAATTCGTCTGATCCTGGGCTTTTCTTGGTTGGTAGGCTTTTGATGGTGTCTTCTATTTTCATTGCTTGAAATTGATCTGTTTAAATTGTGTATGTCCTCCTGTTTCAGTTTGGATATACTGTATGTCTCTAGAAATTTTTGAATATCTTCAAGATTTTCTATTTTATTTGAATATAAATTTTCAAAATAGTTTCTAATTATCTACTGTATTTCAGTAGTATCTATCATGTTGTTTCCCTTTTCATCACCAATTTCAGTAATTTGAGTTTTCTCTCTCTTTCTCTTTGTTAGTGTTGCTAAAGGTTTATCTATTTTTTCAAAGAACCAACTTTTTGTTTTGTCAGATTTTTTTTCAATTTTCCTTTTGTTTCAATTTCATTTATTTCAGCTCTGAGTTTAATTATGTCCTGTCTTCTGGTTTTGGTATTGATTTGTTCTTTTTCTGGGGCTTTGAGATGTAATATTAGGACATTTATCTTTTTTTCCTATGACCTTATTTTATTTTATTTTATTTTTTAATTGTTTTTTATTTTTACAGACTGCATTTTGATTCATTGTACACATGGGGAACGTCTTTTCATTTCTATGGTTGTGCATGGTGTAGACTCATCCCATTCATGTAATCATACATGTACATAGGGTAATGATGTCTATCACATTCCACCATCTTTCATACCCCCACCCCCTCTCCCTCTCATTTCCCTCTTTGTAATCTAAAGTTCCTCCATTCTTCTCTCACCCCCCACCCCCATTATATATCATCATCCACTTATCAGAGAAAATATTTGGCCTTTGGTTTTTTGGGGCTTGGCTTATTTCACTTAGCATGATATTCTCCAAATCCATCCATTTATCTGCAAATACCATAATATTATTCTTCTTTATGGCTAAATAATATTCCATTGTGTATATATACCATAGTTTCTTTATCCATTCATCGGCTGAAGGGCATCTAGATTGCTTCCACAGTCTAGCTATTGTGAATTGAGCTGCTATAAACATTGATGTGGCTGCATTACTGTAGTATGCTGATTTTAAGTCCTTTGGGTATAAACGAGGAGTGGGATAACTGAGTCAAAAGGTGGGTCTATTCCAAGTTTTCTGAGGATTCTCCACACTGCTTTCCAGAGTGGCTGCACCAATTTTTAACTCCACCAGCAATGTAAAAGTGTGCCTTTTTCCCCACATCCACTCCAACATCTATTATTGTTTATGTTCTTGATAATAGTCATTCTAATTGGCATAAGATGAAATTAAACCTCTATCTCTCACCCTGCACAAAACTCAACTGAAAATGGATCAAGGACCTAGAAATTAGACAAGAGACCCTGCAACAAATAGAAGACAAAGAAGGCCCAAATCTTCATGATGTTGGCTTAGGATCAGAATTTCTTAACAAAACTCCCAAAGCACAAGAAATCAAAGCAAGAATCAATAAATGTAATGGATTCAAACTAAAAAACTTTTTCTCAGCAACCGATACAATCAATAATATGAAAATAATATAATATAATAATAAATAAATATATAAAAATATATAAATAAAATAAAAATAAATAATAATAAATAAATAAAATAATAAAATAATATAATATAATATATAAAACAATATAATAACCTTTTCCATATGCACTTCAGATAGAACACTAATCTCCAAAATTTATAAAGAACTTACAAAGCTTTACACCAAAATTACAAAGAGCCCAATCAATAGATGGTCCAAGGAACTGGACAGACACTTTACAGAAGAATATATGCAGGAGATTAACAAATATATGAAAAAGAGTTCAGCATCTCTAGTAGATAGAGAAATGCAAATTAAAACAACTCTAGGTCATTTGTTTGTTGACTTTTTATTTTCCTCTTAGTACTGCTCTCATAATGTCCCAGAAATTTTGACATGTTGTACCAGTGTTCTTGTTTACCTCTAAGAATTCTTTTATCTCCTCCTTCATGTCTTCTGCTATCCATGCATCATTCAATAGTATATTATTTAGTCTCCACTTGTTGAAGTAGATTTATTTTTTATTTTATATTTGATTTCTAGTTTCATTCTGTTATTATCTGATAGAATTCAGGGTAATATTTCTATTTTTTTTTGCATTTTCTGAGAGCTGCTTTGTGGCATAACATATGGTCTATTTTAGAGAAGAATCCATGTGCTGCTGAGAAGAAAATTTATTTGCTCAATGATGGTTGAAATACTCTCTAAATCTGTTAAGTCTAAGTCATTGATTGTATTATTTAATTCTATAGAATTTTTGTTTAATTTTTGTATGGAAGATCTATCCAGTGGTGGGAGAGGTGTGTTAAAGTCTACTGTTATTGTGTTGTGGTCTATTTGATTCTTGAAATCGAGAAGGGTTTGTTTGATGTACATAGATGCTCCATTGTTTGGGGCATAAATATTTACAATTGTTATGTCTTGTTGATATATGATTCCCTTAAGCAGTATCAAATGTCCTTCTTTGTCCCTTCTGACTAACTTTGGTTTGAAGTCCATTTCGTTCAATATGAGGATGGAAACCCCTGCTTGTTTATGCCATCCATGTGAGTGATAAGTTTTATCCCAATCATTCACCTTCAGTTTACGGATGTCTTTTCCTAGGAGGTGAGTCTCTTGAAGACAGCATATTGTTGGGTCTTTTTTCTTAATCCCATCTGTCAGTCTATATCTTTTGATTGATGAATTTAGACCACTAATATGCAGGGTTATTAATGAGATATGATTTGTATTCCCAGTCATTTGGTTTAGTTTGGGTTTTTGACTTGACTTTCTCCTTTGATTGACCTTTCCTTTAGTGTAGTTCCTCCCTTTGCTGGTTTTTATTGTTCTTTTTTTTCCATTTCCTCCTCATGGAATATTTTGCTGAGACTGTTCTGTAGTGCAGGCTTTATAGTTGTGAATTGTTTTAACTGTTGTTTATCATGGAAGGTTTTAGGTTCATCTTCAAATCTGAATCTTAATTTTGCTGGATATAAAATTCTTGGTTGGCACCCATCTTCTTTCAGAGGTTAATATACGTTATTCCAAAATCCCCTGGTGTTTAGGCTCTGGGTTGATAAATCTAAATACAAATTGACTTCCCCTTATATGTAATTTGATTTTCTCTCATAGCCTTTAAAATTCTCTCTTTATTCTGTATGTTAGCTGTTCTCATTATAATTCGCCTTGACATGGGTCTGCTGTAATTTTGTACATTTGGGGTCCTGTAAGCCTCTTGTGGTTGACCTTCCATTTTGTTCTTTAGATTTAGGAAGTTTTCTGATATTATGTCATTGAAAAGATTGTGCATTCCTTTGGTTTGTATCTCCATGCCTTCATTTATTCTGATATATCTTAAGTTTGGTCTTTTCATGTTATCCCATATTTCTTGGAAGTTCTGTTCATGGTTTCTCACCATCTTCTCTGTGCATTTGACTTTATTTTCAAGAGTATATATTTTGTCTTCATTATCTGATGTTCTTTCTTCCAAGTGGTCTAGTCTGTTGGTGATATTTTCCATTAAATTTTTAATTTGGGTTATAGTTTCCTTCATTTTGAGGATTTCCGCATGATTCCTTTTTATATCTCTCCTTCTTTATTGAAGTGACTTTTCACTTATTGTATTTTCTCTCCATTCTATCCTTTATTTTGAAGATCAATCTAACTATGTATTTTCTAAACTCTTTCTCTTGGCATTTCTTCTATGTGTTGTCTATGGATTCTATTATTGGAACATCTTTGTTTGAGGGGCTTTGTTCCCTTTTTTCATGTTATTTATGTGTTTTCTTAGCTAGCAGTATGGCTCTGAGGCAGTACAGACTCTATCCTGTAGTCTTACAGAGTCCCTGAAGGCTTCTAGTTCCTGACCTTTAAAGGGGGAGACCAATATTAACAACACCCAATGCACACAATATATCACCTTACACCAAATGGCTCCTATTAAGGAGTTTTCAGTTTTGTCACAATGAGCAGAAATGAAGTATTCAATTATTCTCTATGATGTAAATAGTAATTTTGCTAAAAGTGTTTACCATTTCAAATGATGGGCAATGAGGACAGAAGTAGTGTGAAATGTGATGTTTATGAGGAAGAGGAAGAGAAATTAGAGATAAGAATTTATAGTAAGAGTGAGGGAAGAATTAATATAGGTTGGCTCTTAGTATGAGAGAAGTGAGGAAAAGAATCCAGGGAGACAGATTGGAGAGAGAAAAATATATACAGATGTTTTCAAAAAATTAAAAATGTAAGTATACACAACAAAATTGTAATATATTATTCAGACATCCCATTCCTCAATAAATTGGTTCATGAAAAATATTTGGATTTAAAGATGGTAGAGATGTGAGATAGAGGGTGAACAAAAAAGGAAAGTCTCAATGGAAAATTAAATGATTGCTTCTGTTGGCTTAAAATTTTCTGGGCTTCCCTTTTTTCCTGATAGGTGGGGTTACCTGAAGCTTGATGTTAACTCCAGTCTAGTGGGTCTCTGACTGGTTGGGTGGGTGAGCTCATGGCAAGATGCCCTTACACCCTCTTTCAGTCTTCCCATCTGTGTAGCTGGCCACTTCTGCCCCTCTGCACTTCAGGGCTCACTGAGCTGGAAAGAGCCCAGTTTTCTCCAGTTTCTTTAGCCTGTGCTCCCCTCAGACCACTACCCCTAGTCTCTGGCTTTCCAAAGGCTTGCCAGACCCAGACTGGTCCATGCAAACCCAGCTGCAATCTGATGGACCTGGACTTTAGCTTCCCCAGGCCATGTCTTGCTGTAGTCCCAAGATATCCTTTCAACTTGCAGAGAGACCATCAGCGATGTGCTCACACAAAGGAGCAACCCTAAAAAGAGGTGACCAGATGGCAGCCACTATCACACGAAGCAGAAAGACCTCAAGTGCAACCAGACCTGCAGATACACCAATATATCTACAGCTCCTGGCCTGTGACCCCCGACTAAGCTGGCTACACCCTGAGATGGTGGTGGTGACAATGGCAAACCTGCAGGCCCTGGCCAGTATCCCATGATGGCAGTGGTTGCGTGTAACCAAACCTGCTGGTACTGTGACAATAGACTTTTCAGACAACAGTGGCAAACAGTGGGCAGCATGCTATCCACTGGTGGTGTGTGGGGCATCTGTAGACTGATGGCAGGCATTTAGCAGGTGAACATTGGGCCATGGGCGCTGGATTGGTGAAAGGTGGGCAATGGGCAGGCAAGAGGCAGGCAAACAGGCAAATGTTTGATAATAGGTGGCAGTCAGCTAGCAATCTGCACTCAAAAGGCATACCATATGCTGGTAGGTGATATTCTGACAGAAACCACAATGGTGGTGGACAAATGGGGGACAAACAGCAGGGGATCAGTGGGCAGAGAAGATTGCCTTGCAGAGAACCAGTATTTTCTCTGCTTCAATCCCAAGCCACAGAGTGACAAGGAATGCAGCTTCCTTCTTAGTCTGCCATCTTGGATTCTAGCCACTTCCACTTGTTCTGATTTCAAAAATTTTCAAATCTTTGCTTTTTTTCGTTCTCACAGTCTCTTGTCAGTATTCAGTTGTTTTTCATTTAGCAATAAAATAGAAAAGAGCAGAGAAGAGAAGAGAAGAGAAGAGAAGAGAAGAGAAGAGAAGAGAAGAGAAGAGAAAAGAAGAGAAGAGGGAAACCCAAAATCAAAGACCTCGGCTTTGGCTCTACCTAATATCCTAATGATTTTTTTTTTCTCTCTCTCTCTCATAATGTACAAGTTTCAAGAGAGAGAAATGCTCAGTTGGTTCATTTCTTCACCTTCCATTTCCTCCTCAAGCCCCTAAACAGCAGTACTACTCCAGTGATTTTCTAATTACCAAATACTTCTCTTCAGGCTCTATCTTTCTGCCCATTTGACACTTCTCCAACTTTTTCTCTTGAAACTTTTTCCTTGACCTCTTGTTCACCACTCCTGTTAGTGCTTCCACAGCTCTGTCCTTGACACTTCAATTTTCACATTACATGTTCCCTTTAAATTGTATCTTCAATTTCTATGTCAACAGCTACCATTTGTAAATTAACAACTCAATGGCAGAAATAATTAGCTAAAACCCATGATCCACTGACCTGACAGAATTGTCACTAAGATACAGGTGGATGGCTCAATTTTATTTCATAACTGTGTGAGAAGTACTGACAGCTCCTGTGAGCACAGATAGTGAGTGGGTCCTTGGTGTTTTAGTCAGCTATTTCACTGATGTGACTAAGGATCTGACCAGAATAATTTTAAAGGAGGAAAAGTTTATTTGAGGGCTCATTGTTTCAGAGGTATTACTCCATAAAAGGCCAGCTCCAGGTGAGGCAGGACATCATGGCAAAAGAGCGCGGCAGAGGAAAGCAGCTCATGTAAAGATAAGGAAGCAGAGAGAGAGAGAGAGAGAGAGAGAGAGATCTCCAATCTTCATATACAAATATATACCCTAAAGCCATGCCCCAATTCCCACCTCTTTCAGCCACACCCTGCCACTTCAGTTACCACTCAATTAATCCCTATCAGGGGATTAATTCACTGATTGGTATAAAACCCTTATAACCCAATAATTTATCCTCTGTACCTTCCAGCATTGTCTCACAAGTGAGTTTTTGGGGGATACCTCACATCCAAACCATAACACTTGGCCTTTAGTTAGTTATGACTTCTACACATTCTCTTTTCTCAAGAATGACCTTTCCATACCTAGGAATCTCCCTTTATCATCCTGGAAAATCTCTACTTGGCTTTTAAGAGTCAGGCAGAAAATATTTTTCTAATGAGAACTGTCATTGTCACTATTGAATTTATAGAAACATCTGTCCTTGTTTCCATATTGTCAACATTCTAGACTGCAAACCTTTCTTTTGTTATTTTTTAAACTGGGATGGAATCCCTGCATGCTTTACCACTGAGATACATTCCCCAACCCTTTTTAATTTTAGACAGGATTTCCCTAAGTTGCTTAGGACCTCACTAAATTGCTGAAGCTGGCTTTGAACTTGCAATCTTCCTGCCTCAGCCTCCGAAAGTCACTGGGACCACAGGCCTGTGCTACCATGCCCACCTTGAGCATGGGTCTTTCAAAGTCAAATATCATATATTACTTAGTGTTTTATCCTCAACATCTGGCAAAATATTTAGTACATACTAAAGATTAGACACTTGTTTGTTACACCAATAAATGGTATCTGCATGCTATTTCTGGCACCATAGTGTGGACTAATGGAAACTGAGCAAAATTGTTTATATGGTCAGTTATGTTTTCTCAATATTGTCCCCCTTCCCCCAATGTTCCAATTCACTTAAAATTTCATGAAGACTTTTATCTATCACACAAGGGAGAAGAATCCAGAATTTTGACATCTTTCGAATTACAGTCTCAAAATAATATTAAGAAATGATGATTAACAGTGTTGGGGAAAATGCAGTAGAGAATTGAAATATCACACATGCTGCAGTTTCCATTTACGTAAGACAAACACAATTATAGGTGGAACTAGGGAGGTGTTTCTTCTCCATCATTTCTTACCATAATTCACACTTCTGGTTATATTTACCTTTACCTACTTTCTTTCCAGGCATTTTTCAGGAGCAATTTATAGAAGAGAACCAGTTAAAATAAGTAAAAAGAAGAAATTTAGCCATCTTGGCAGTCCATGCATATTCACTAAGGAAGAAATAATTTTTCTAAATCCCTTTAACTCTGAATACATTGCTTACTGTGTCCATCCATATGATGAATTCTTTCTTTCTCATATATTTTTATTATATTTTCATTTTTATTTCCAAAACAATTGTCAACAACTATAATTTTGTAATAATTTGAAATGGATTTTTTTAACTAGTTAAGAGCAATGAATAATTATTAAGGAAATTCATTCTGTGTAGTGCTCAATTTATACAACTATCTACATACCTACCTATCTACTCTCTCTTACACACACAAAAACACAAAACACGCATACACACACACACACACACACACACACACATACACTCCTCATGCAGAAGATGTACAAAGGCAGAGTGCACATTAAAAGTCTACTCCCTAAAAGCTCTTGATAACTGCCTTCTTAGTAAAGCATTTTGGATAAGATGGTCAAGCATCCTCACAACAAAGTCTCTGCAGCTTTAGGTATGGCAATGTACCTAAAGTACCTTGGACTTTATATCCAACAGACACTGGGACTTAGTTAGCTTTGTAAATAGGCAGGGGTTTAGATGGAGTGGCAACAATTGTATTTACCTTTTCACTTCTCAGAGTTATCGTTTTTGAATGATTTATCTTGCTGCTAATTCTAATTCAACTTCGGTGAGAATGCTCCAGGTAAGCATACTCTTTGAAGTATCGCCTCCTTGTAAGCACTCTTCCTCACCTTTTTTTAAAATTGTATTTTTTTTATTTTTACAGACTACATTTTAATTCATTGTACCCAAATGGAGTACAACTTTTCATTTCTATGGTTGTGCATGATATAGATTCATACCATTCATGTAATCATACATGTACATTTTTTAAAAAATCACACTTCAATGGAAGCCTACAAATCATACGTGGTTTAAAAACATTTTGTATTTATTTACAAATTCCTATTTTCTGCTATTATTCATTCCTGATGAAAAATAGAAATGAAAGTCATGAATATTTGAAATTTTTTTCTATTAAAACACAAGTTACAAAATATAATTGTAAATGGGAAGTCTGCATTTACTTTGGTTAACTGTACTGAGCAAATGACATAAACTATGGGTGACTGACTTCAATTTGAGAAATATTTGATGTTTCTACCCTTCTTGCTAAGTGTATATGTACCATCTGAGCTCATCTGAAAAGAATCCTATTTACATCTGTTTTACTACTAATTTTTTCAGGTGAATAATGCATTTGTGTTTTTTGTTTTGTTTTGTTTTTGTTTTTGTTTTTTTGTGGTGCTGGGGATTGAACCCACGGCCTTGTGCTTACGAGGCAAGCACTCTACCAACTGAGCTATATCTCCAGCCCAATGCATTTGTATTCTAACCATGTAAAATTACTGCTTATCAAATTTGAAGATAACTTTGGTTCTTTCATTTGCTTTTGATGCAAATAACAAATTATGTTATTCAAACTGCCTAATAAAAATGACAACTTTTATGTTCATGGAAACATACATCTTGAGATAAGATTTAAGACAATATGCTGATAGATCAGCAATATTACCAAAAACCTCTTTTATTTCTACCTCTTGATTTTTATTCCCTTTGATTTTGCCTTATCCTATGGTAGGTACATTGAGAAATAAACGTAATAGGAATTTCTAGGACTACATGTTTCCTGGTTCAAAATGAGTGAGAAAGAGATGGATAACCTCTTCCCCAGCTTTTCCAGCAACATCTGAGAACTTTGCTTTGACCAAAAGACTGAGACTTGTTTGCACAATTCAGTCTACAACTCTAGGGATCATGAAGAGCTGCCCAGTAGACTCAGGTTATACCATTCCCGAGTCAGTAACTCTTGTCAAGAAACTAGATAGACTGACAGTCTTACCAATCCATTTTTATGACTGAGAACAAAAGAGGTCAGTGCTCTAGGTCTCATAGCTAATAATGGTGATAGATGTTATTATCTTCCTAACAATCAGAATACTGTTTACTGAGAGAAAATATGAATAGAGAATGACAATGGCACAGATGTTCATCCTTGAATATGACTTAACTTGAAAATAGAAATTATTTTATATTTTCCATGAATTTTTAAGCAAATTATATTCAAACAGAACAGGTGGATCCTAAAATAATATTCTCTTGTATAACAGTCATCTTTTCATCTACCAGAGAACATGGCTGCTTTGTAACCAGACAGGATTTTACTTAAGAAAGCAGAGAATGTTTGCTATATGCCCAGCTTGCTTGTTTGGTGTTGATCTATATGAATTGAAAAGCTCACAGAAGTCAATTTTGTATCTCAAGTTCCTTTTTAGGAATTGCAAATATCTTACTTATCTCATTAGTAGTTGCAGACATCAGCCTGGGTGGGATTTTAAAAAGTAGTTTGGAAGTTTACCTTCTAATTTGGGGAGCATTGAACTTGACGATATCTTTGTGTTTTTAAGTTTTATTACAGAAGACCAACTTTCCATCTCTGAGAGAGTATCTCATCCATACCCATGAATTCAGTTACTGTCTTGATATGGACAGTTACCAAATATATATCTTCATTACAGAATTTTTCCATGACTTTCAAACGTGTTACTTTTAAACATGCATTACATTTAATAACATATCCAACAGTATATACAAAAACAAACTGTTGGGATAGTTTTGGATTCTTCTTTCTCAGGGATAATAGTCTCTGGCAGCCACTATTTCATAACTTCTAATACATGCCTGTACATCAAGTTCTAATTTCTCCAATTCATGACAGCATGAACGGAAAAACAGATTTCTAAATTTCTTGTGTTATCTCCTTGATCTTCTTGGGAATGGATAATGGAAAACTTCAGATTCAAAATAAAAGTGGTGAAATTATAACATTTAATAAAAAATAGTTGAAGTCACATGAATTTTTGCTTGATACAGTTTTTAATTTAATAATGAATTATATCTGAAGTAACACTTCATGATTATGAAAGTTAGTACATGTATAGTCACATGTAACATACCAACAGTATAAAGAATAAATACTGAATACTTAATTCTGCCACCCAGAAGTGCGTGAGTAAAATGTTATGTTCTTTTCCTTCTCATATCTATTTTTCTAACTATGTAAGTAGAGTAATAGTTAAACATAAAGGAACCTATTAAATCTGGTGGTGTGAGGAGTTACCTTATTGGAAAGTATATCAGAGTTGTACTTGAATTTTTCTAGCGTCAAAACTTCACTAGTCACCAGGCACAAAATACCTATAGAGCTTCCAAAAACTCTCTTCTGAAAGCTTTTTATATGTTCCTGTAACTGGAATAAGTGATTTTCTTTTACCTATTCCAGCATACTGACTTTGAATTATAACTTTATTAAAGCTGTGTTTTTATAATACATATTTGAGTACCTACACTGTGTTAAGCATTGTTCTAGCTGTTGGACAGAGTGATGAGAAAAACACATGGTCTATATCCTTAAAGTCAGCACTAGAGACACATTGAACAGATGGATAGGAGTACGAGGTATAGGGAGCCTTGGATGTCATTAGTGGCAAAAGCAAACCTATCTGAAATCCTGAAGTCTTCCATAAGAAAACTGCTCATGTGTGGCATTACTAGGCAGAGCGGCAGTGTGCGTGTACAATGTGGGAAGAGGCAGGTAGTATGTGATTTAGAGAAGGCAGTAGTGCACGCAAAGGCCTTGAAACTAGAAATTGCACAAACAAGAAAGGAAATGGACCACTATAAGTGGAATGGATCTTACGAGGAAATAAGTGGGAGAAAAAATGATTTATCCCATTAGATATTACCATATCATGGGCAACTTTAAAAATTAGGGCTTTACTCTAGTGAAAATTGAGGATAACTGAAGATTGTTAGAGGAATGAAATATTCAAATTTCTTTTTTTAAAATCTCTGATTGTAGTGTAGAGTATTATGTTTAAAGTGAAAGAATGGCTAGATTGTTCATCAAGCCAAGGCTACAAGATGACACCAGGTAAATAATGGCATTAAAAGGAGGTAGTATGGTGGAGATAGAAGAAATTAATGGGCTCCAGAAATAGATAAAGTCAGTGCTTGGTGATTGGTTGTATCCAGAAACTAAGAGTGAGCAGAGTCAAATACAATTCCCATATATACCAGGAGCAAGGTATTTGTTAAGCTGTTTGCTGAGATACCAAACACTGGAAGAGAAGTGCATTGCAGGAATAAGGGGGATCATCATTTAAATTTGGAACTATGATTTGGCCAGGAAAAGTCATTAAACAGAGTCATGAGAAAACTCAGTAATGGGGATATAAATTTGCCAATTGTCCAGTGTATGTAGCAACTGAGTTCATAGGAATGGATGAGATTCGCCCTCAGAGACAGAAAGCAGACCTCAAACAGAACATCAAGTGAGTCCAACACTTAATTATTAAAGTCAGATGGGAGAGATATAAAAGAAGCAAAAAATGTGAAAGAGAACAAGGAGAGCTTGGTTTCACTCAAGGGGAGGGAAAAGAATTTTTAAGAAAGATAAAAACTTCAGAAAAGAGAATATTATCTGTTGTTTGCATGTCAATGACTTCCTTAGTAGAGATAATCATAAAATCAAAGAGAGCTTGATTTCCTTTTTTTAAAACAAAATTATCTCAATCAGAGAGCAATCTAAACAAACGTAAGTCAAACAAATTACAATGTGGGGAAATGAGGGAAAAAACACATTATCAACATGTAATTGAAAAGAAAATATAAATTCAGACTTTAAATGATGACCTAGTTTTTCTACTTTTTAGAACCTATCCTAAAGCAAAATTCAGAAATTCATATGAGAAAATAAATTCTCCCAACATCTTTGAGGTTAGAGCTAAGACAGTACAGTCTTGTAAGGTTTGATCTGCACAAACAGAACTTTTCTGGACATAGAATGTAAATGCATGAAAGTTGCCAATAAAGTAGATGTTAGCCAACAAGGAAAAAGTCAGTCTGAAATAATTTATGGCTTCTGAGAATGGTGAAGCCACATCAGTACCAAGAAATGAAGGTGAAACTCAGGGCTTAAGGAAGATTCCCAAGTGACTTCCAGAGACAGAGTGTGCTCCTTCAACTCTGGTCAAGGGAGGTACAGGAGAGAGGGGTCAGTCTTAAGATCTCCATTGGACTACAGGGAGCCTAGATTTTGCTTTTATTGACATCATTTCAAGGGCATATTTCTTTCTTTCCTTTCTTCCTCCAAGTCAGTGCCTGGGGATCTTAAGATGTGACAGGTATTGGGGAAGAAAATAAGATGATTCTCTTCTCCTTCTGTCCACTATGGGACTGTTACCTGCAATGAAACCTGAATCAGGGATGGAGATAATAATTAGTGGCAAAGGAACTTCATGATTCCACTTACTGTATTAGACTGAATATTCAAATTTTGAATAGGGGCTATGTTTGCAAATGGAATCGTGTCTATTATTCAAGATTGAGCAAAATGTTATAGATCTGCTGATAGTTTATCCAGTTTATTTTTCTCACTGAATAAAAAGTAAGGGAATGACAGAAAAAATAAAATGATATTATGGTGATAGAAGTCATATTATTCAACATGGCACATAAATCCATTACAGAGAAACTAGAAGGAAAGGAACTAACACATTCAGCGATTGACATTTCAGTATGGGGTTATTGGTGATTTTGTTATCTCCAATTTTATATCCAAGTTGTATTTGGAGAAAGCTTTTTCTCATATTTCATAATTTAAACTAAAAAATTTTAAAATCTACCTCAGATTATTTTCTTTATGTAAATCACAATTTATGGAATCATCATATTTATAATAATAAAACTAATTTATATCTATTTAAAAGACATTGTTATACCAGAAGATGTTCAGAATTAGGGAGAAGGATGAGATACTCAAACTGAATCAGGTTCACTATTTTTAAAAGATATAGTAAATAAGGAATAAAAAAGAAAACTAGACAAGTAATTAATTTTTTTACTATTAATCTTCATTAAGTAGATTTTAGTTATCATGTAATCACATAATCTTTAAAATTTGAATACTATCCCCAATTTGAAATATTAGACACCTAAAGTGGCTAAGTTTACAACAGGTTGAAACTGGTAATGAGGATTAAAAGAGATTTATGACACTAATTTCTATATTCTACAAAATTTCTCCAACATCAATACACTTTTCTACAAAGATCTAATCACTTAAGACATTTAAAATCCATTTTCTCCCTGATATTATTCCTTTAGAGTAATTCTGCAATTAAGGAAAGAAATAGAGCTTTCCCATTTGAAATCTAACTAATGTCATTGACATCTACAGAAATGACATTGGTTTCTTTATTCTCTCATTTGCTAAATATATTAACTATGCAAAACAAAACAAAAATAATAAAGGAAAAAAGAAGAATAACACTTTGAAATTTATAGAATCAATGATACCATAGACATCATGGCATACTGTCTTCTCATCCAAGTTCATTAATATCTTTTTGGTCAAATAAATACCTACAGACCTTTTTGATGTCATAGACATTTCTTTTCTTTGTATTATTTTTGTATTTGATTTAAGTATTTTATTCAATAACTGCATAACATTTTGCACAAGAAGCAAGCTGTTGCTCAAGGTACTGGATGAATAAATTAAGGAGCAAATGAAATGTCTGGTTCATCAACTAGCATACATCAACAGCCAAGGACACTGTGTTAAGTAAAGTAAGCAGGAAGTTAGGGACCACCATCATGAAGATGAACACTTTTAAACTGCCTGTATCTAAAGAGATAAACTTTAAAACACCAATAGAAGTAGCTGGTCATGGTGGTGCACCCCTCTAATCCCAGCTATCCTGGAGGCTGAGGTAGGAGGAGCACAAGTTCTAAGACCCTGTTTCAAAAAATAAAATCAAAAAGGCTAGGAATGTAGTTCAGAGGTAGAGTGCTCCTGGGTTCAATTCCCAGTACAGAAATAGGAAATATGAAAAAGAAAGAAGGGGAAGAGGAAGAGAAAAAAAGAAGGAAGAAGGAGGAGAAAAAGGAGGAGGAGGGGTAGAGGAGGGAGAAGGAGAAGGAGGTGGTGGTGATGGTGGAAGGGGAAGAGCAAGAAGAAGAAATGGAAGTAGACTAGAAGAAAAGAAACTAACAGAAGAAAAAAATAATCACTCAGAACTTGATTGGGATGGAAAGGAAGAGGAAGTGAGGGAAGGTCTGGGAGAGAGCACTCCAGGCTAGCACTGAGAATGACTCTTAACTGGAACTTGAAGAGGTTCAGTTTTGATTTACTGGAGAAATAGTGTGACTGAAAATGGCCCTGCTAGGTGGGCAACGCAGACTGAAACAATTCATTGGCTACCCTGAGAGGCCAGCTACTGTGCAGAAAACACAGGACCACGTAAAAGCTTGGAATTTCTGAAATGTTAACCTCAAGACTCCGCATATTTTCTAATAAGAAATAGAAAATCATTTCAACTTTGTTAAGAGAGACATGACCAGAAGGGTATGAAGAAAGCAAACATTTAAGAGGGTTGCTGTATGCTCTGTGTGCTTTCAAGGGATAAAAATATTGAGGGAATTGTGCATTGCGCTCATTAATATACACAGATAAAACAGTGATTCTCAACTGATTATTTAAAGTGCAATTTGTGCCACATTTTCATATTAACAAATTAGTTTGTGCTTAAAGGAATGTCACTGGACCTAAAATACCATCAGAGTATTGACAATCCTATATAGTTATCCTACACAGTTGGCCATTTCCAAGGTCTATGACATCACACACCATGGTTTTCTTCCACACAATTAGGGAGCAAAGTTCTCACACCTCTTTCTGTACTGATAACTTGATGGTATACTCTGTGGTAATTTTCAGAAGCACAAGTGGTTCCTGGGCCACAATATGTCAGATGTCCATCAGCAATGAGATTGATAGGCTAGGCATTGCTATCAAAATATATATTCTCTGTTGTTAAAAAAACTTTTAATTTTAATTCTTTTATTTTTTATTGATTCTTTTTAGTTATAGTGACAATATAATTTATTTTGACATACTTAAAATAAAACGTGAAGTGTAATGTGTTCCAAATATAATGTGTTCCTAGTACTTTCCCTTCCTTCTTCCCATGCCCTGTTCCCTACCCTCTACTCTATGGCTCTTTCTGCTGTCACTTATAGTTTTGATTTTTAAATTAGTATCTTGTGGATGTACATGATGGTAAGATTCACTGTGGATATTTGTATTTGTACATAGGAATATTATGTGAGATTCATTCCACTGCTTTTCCCTATCCCATTCTTCTTCCCTCCCTTCATTCCCCTTTGTCTAGTCCACTGATCTTTCTTCTATTATTTTTTTAAATCCCTTCTCCTAATTTTGGATTAGCTTCCACGTATCAGAGAAAACATTTGACCTTAAGGTCTCTTGGACTGGCTTATTTCACTTAGCATTATAATCTCTGGTCTCATCAACTTACTAGCCAATATCTTACAGTTGTTCTTCTTTATGGTTTAGTAATACTGCATTGTGTATGTATAACACCTTTTCTTTATCCGTTCGTCTGCTGAACTGCACCTAGGTTGGCTCCATCACTTAGCTGTTGTGAATTGTGCTGTTTTAAACATTGATGTGTCTGTGTCGCTGCAGCATGCTGATTTTAAATCCTTTGGCTATATATCAAGGAGTGGGATAACTGGGTCAAATGGTGGTTCCATTCCTAGGTCAAAAACACATTTCATTTGTTGATCAGAATTTGGTGACAATACGTGTAGGAAAGTTTGTGATACACTATGCACCTAAATCATGCTGAATGCATCCCTTTAAGATGATATGCATGTCCATATAAGAGGAAAATGTTTTCATGTGTAGAGACAGAGCACACATACAGAGTATTTCTTAATATTCCGCTGTGTACGCTCACACCAGGAATGGAGAACATCTATTGATATAACATTTTTGACACAACAAGGGAAAGATATAATGCCCTTAGTTAGGAGATAATGAGTCACATCTCCTATAGAGTTAGGAAACTCATCCTTAGAAAAAAAAATCATAAATTTGGGAGGCTTTTTCAAAATTTATGTGGGATATTGTGATTTTGATTCACAAAGGATTTTTATTTTGATTCATGTTATTAAAAGAAGTAACTGTATTTCAACAGATCTTGAAATCAGATGGATTTTGATTTGATCCTTGGTTCTCTGTTTCTAGCTGAGTGTCCTGGGGCCAGTTAATAACCAGTTAAATTCTTATGTGCATCAGTTACAAAAGAATGGAAATCATAACAGCATATCATAGTTACGTGAAAGTCATAAATAAAATAAATGAAACTTAGTTTATGTTTTGGACAATTTCATTGATCAGTGAAGAGTGAGAGGTAAGCCTTAATATTTTACTCATTGAGAAGATTTCTTCTAGCCACTTGGTGTTTAAACCTTAGCAACAACCTCAGGTTCTGTCTAGGTTTCAATCAAAAGCCCCAGAAGTAATAATCTTTGATATTTCATTGTATATATGAGGTATGGAGCCTTTAGCTAGCTACCCAGAGACATGAGAAAATTTTACTAAAACAAGTTCAATTATGTTGTTGAATATGTTTTCCTTTTTCTAACTCCTTAAGAAAGAAATTAAGATGACTGAAAAGAAAATTTTAAGATTATGCATTAAAATTAGATGCTAATTTCCATATTTCATTTGAATTTCAGTTGAAGAATGATTAAAGATTTCCTTGTAAGAGCAAACTATTTTTACTTTTAATATACCCTCTGCATACCCTTTAAAATGATTGAGAAGAAAAATATGAACTACTTCCACTTGACTCTAGTTATATCATTATTTTTCAGTCAAGAAAAATCTAATTTTCTTCTACTTCCACTTTGCTGAAATTAGTTTAAGAGCCATTGTCTCACATCAAAAATAGGAATGACTTCACAAAGACAATTTTTAAAAAATTATTATTGTTGTGGCAAGAGTTTCAAATCATAAACATTTATGCAGGACAAATCATGTTTTTTTTTTTCAAAGCTTCAATATATTGTTTAACAAGTGAAATTTAAGACTTTAAGTTTGTTCCTCCAAAGCTATGATTAAATAGACCATGTTGAGCCAATGGTGAACTTTTAAATATTTGTTAAGAAATAGAAATCACATATTTCTATGTTATTCTAATTTGTGAGATAAATTTGTTTTCCATCTTCTAGTCTGATAGCATTTTAATAATTTTCTCAGTATCATAGAAAACTATTTCCTCTAAAATGAAGTACAAAAATGATGATCTAAAAGTGCCCAGGATAGTTTCTGAAATTATAAGCTCTGTTACCTAAAAACTGAGTTCAATATCATATTGGAGGTCTTAATAACCATGTAACTTTGGCTAAGATAAAACAATTCTAACTTTTGCTCACCTGAAATATGGAAATAACCATACTGAGATAAAAATCCAATTTTTCCTAATTATAAGATATGGTCAGGTATGATCTGCTTGCACTTCAGGCAACAATCTTATCCCACAAGTTTCACACTATGTCAATTAATGAGGAATTTGATTATTTGAACAAAACCTCTTACTGAAATGTTTTAACATAGTTCTTCCATGTGTATATGAAGCAATAAAATTCAAGATTAGTTAAGTCCTTTGATCAAAAAGAACAAAGCTAGAAGAATCACAATACCTGATCTCAGGACATACTACAAAGCTATAGTAACCAAAACAACATTGTGTTGTTAGCAAAAATCAAAAATGCAACAATAAAAACCAGACATGTAGACCAATGGAACAGAACAGGTAGTCTAGAAGTAATCCAAACATCTACAGAGAACAGACACTGTGTAAAGAACAGACTTTTCAATAAGTGGTGCTACGAAAACTGGATATTCATATTTAGAAAAGTGAAACTGAACCCCTATGTCTCACAATAAGTAAAAGTCAACTCAAAATCAACTAAGCACATAAATAAAAACCTGAAATTAGAAAACTACCAGGAAAAAACAAAAAAGAAATGATACATGACATCAGACTGGGGAAAAATTTTTTCACTAAGACCCTCAAAGTTCAGAAAACAAAAGTAAAAACAGATAAATGGGCTTCCATCAAACTAAAGGCCCTTTTCACAGCAATGGGAATAGTCAACAGCAAAGATACAACCCAATCACTGGGAGAAAGTTTTTAAGAAGTATTCATTTGACAGGTGTTTGATACCCAGAATATATTAGGTAATCAAGAATCTCAATATCAAAAGTATTTCAAAATTTAAATTAAAAATAGGCAAAAGCCCATAGTGGACATTTTTTAAACCTTCGTGCATTGTCTCACACATGAACTTCTGGGGGACATCTAATATCTAAACCATAAAAGGCACCATTCACAATAGTGAAGGTATGGAATCAATCTGCATCCATCATTGAATGAATGGATTAAGAAAATACAACATATACACACATGAACATACACATACAATGAATATAATTGTATGGCTAAATATATGAATATAATTTTATGGTTAAATATAATATTTAACCATAAAAATGTGAAATCTTGCTATTTGCTACAATATGGATAGAACCAGGCAACACGTTTAGAGAAGCAAGCTGGGCAACAAGACAAGTGCCACATAATATCACTCAAAGAAAGAATCTAAAAAAAACCTGTTGGTCAAATGAGTAGAAAATAGAACAGTTATTACCAGAGACTAGAGAGTAGGAGGGAGAGGGAGATGAGGAGAAATTAGGCAATGAATATAAATTTAAAATTAGGGAGAATAAATTCTCTATTATATTACATAGTATGGTAACCACAGTTAACAATAATGTATTGTATGTTTCAAAACAATTAGAAGACAGGATATCAAATGATCTCACCACAAATAAATAATGCATATTTAGAGTAATAGATTTTTTAATTATCATGGTTTTATCATTGAATGATATATACCTGTATCAATGTACCACATTGTGCCCCATAAATGTGTATAATTATATATGTCAATTAAAATTATATGATATGTTGGTCAGCTTTCTGTTACTGTAACAACATATCTAAGGTAAACAACTGAAAAGAAGAAAGGTTTATTTTGGTTTATTGTTTTGGAGGTTTAAGTTCATAGTTGGTAGGCATTGCCTTTGGGTCTCTGATGAGGCAGCGCATTTTCATGGTGGAAGTATATGATGGAGCTAAGCTATTCACCTCATGGTCAGAAATGAAAGAGAAAGAAGATTGAGGTTCCACATTTACTTTCAGGACACACCCCCAAAGACCTAAAACTTCCCATTAGGCCACATTTGATGAAGGTTTCATCAACTCCCAACAGCACCAAGCTGGAGAATAGGCCTTTAAAAGACATGGGCCTCTTGGGGATATTTAAAATTCAAACAACAGTAGATGCAGTTGGTAATTCATATTTCTTTACCACCATGACATTTGATGTAATAAAGGCATATATAATTTTATATTTATTACCACTCTGTACATCTATGAAAGGCAACTACATGCTTTTTATAAAAACTTCCAATAATTGTATTACTTTCAATAATACAAATTTCTCTTTATTGATGTATCAAGTTTAAAAAGGATCTACTAATTATTTACTATTAAAAGTGTGAAATTGAATAAAGCTGAAAAACCACTTGCCTTCATTCAAATATTTGGTTATATTTAACTTGTCTTAATGGTTCCCATTTTAAATCTAAAAATCGCTGAAAACTATGTAGTTCATTATTAGTCAACTTTAAACAGTATTAAACCACTTATACAATAAATATGAGAAAATCAGCACCTATACTTTCCCCCTAACTTCTTATTTATATCAGACATAGCATTACTTTTAAAAGTAAAATATGATCACATTCTTACTTTATTCTATAACTAAAATGAAAATGTCTGACTTCATTTTACATTGCTTTTAAAATATGTAAACTATTAATAATAATTATGAGATTTTAATTGTGAAACTATTTTCATTGCAGAATGAATAATTGTATTTATAGATATGGAGATTTGTGCTTGAGACAAGAAAAATATTTTTCATGTCTCTAAGTCTCTCTTTTATTGAGAATATTTTCTGCATCAAAAACACCACCATTTAAATTTCTTGCATCGCATGAAGTGATTAAAATCATGCCATGCTTGCTTTCTTTTTCTTTATCTCTCCCTTCATTTTTGAACCAGATTTTTAATTGAATATTTCTTTTCTCTGGAGGTGTTTTTTTCCTTCTCCATCTTATTTTAGTTTTTTAATACGTGAAGAATATGCCTCAATTTTATTATTTTCATCCAGTTTCTTAACAACATCAGGGATCATCCTCTAATTTCTTAAAAAAACATTCTAAGAAACATTTCCCTTGTGATTTTTGAAGACTATCAGGGAGGCACACCTTGAAGTTCCCTAGTGGATCCAATGAAGTGACTCTCAGGCACTGCTGTGTCTTTCCAAGGGCTTCAGACTTCCTGGCCACATCTTAGATTTTGTCTTTGCTAGGAAGTTCTTTCTTAATTTGAGAATTTTGGTGAAGAGGCAGAGAAGGAGAATGATTTATTTTTATATCCAGTAAGTTCTAGCTACTTTATATGTCCTATAACATTGTTATGAAAGTTGAACAATTCCATTTTTAGCTACTATCTGTTCACATTTTACCATATTCATTAAGAAAATACCAGAAGAAAAATTCTGAATTCCGCCTAAAAGTCTCCTTTCTTGCATTCATCGTTTTAGTAGGTACAGTTTTTGTTTTCCATGTTATTGCAAATGAATAAACTTCCCATCACTATAGAACAAAGGCTCACCTTCCTCTTCATTTTTCTATTTTACATATTCAACACATTCTTTTAAGACTTCCCTGACAGATTTTCTAAAAGCCATCTGACCTCTAATAATCACTTTGATACTACTTTAGTCCACTTGGGCTGTTGTAAGAAAACACAAAGTGTGCAACTTATTATCAAGGGAGATTTTTCAAATAGTTTTCAAAGCTGAGAAGTATGATTTTTCAAGATTCAGGGGCTGGTAAGGATTTGTTTCCTGGTTCACCGATTGTGCTGTGTAGCTGGGACTTCACGTGTCAGAAAGAACAAGGGATCTGTCTCAGGCTAGGGCACTAATCTCAAAGATGAGCATTCTATTCTCATAACCTAATCATATCAACAAAACCCCACAACCTAGTACCATCATCTTATGTATTAAAGTCTAATCATATGAATTGGAAAAATGATACAAACATGCAGATCATGGCAGTGGCCCTTTAGATCTTTGCTAACATTATCCTTTTTCCAGCTTCTGCTCACCATGTACTCCCCAAATGGAACACTTCAGGTTTTGTTACTATATTAGTATAATTCCATATACCAACATCCGTTTTGCTCACTCTGGCTACATAATTACTCCAAAACATCGTGAAACACTACCACAATTCATTATGCTATCACTCTGGTGATTAAGAGTTTGGACAGAGCTTGGTAGTGATGGTTTTTCTATGCTTTCCATTTTCTCTGACCTAAGCTGGCAGATTGTAAGGCTGAAGGTTAGAATCTTTTGAAGGTTCACTCGCTCATGTCTGGCAGTTAATGTCCTTTTTTTTTTTTCAAATGTAGTACTAGGTATTAAACATAGGGATGCTCTAACACTGAGCTACATCTCCTGCACTTATTTGTTATTTTAAAACATGGTCTTGCTAAGTTGCCAAGACTGGTTTTGATTTTGTAGTACTCCTGACTCAGCCTCCCAAATTGCTGGGATTACAGGTATGCACCCCTATCTCTCTCCAGTTATTTTTTTAATGGAGCCTTGAGTTCTATCCACATGGGCCATTTTGTGCTCTCTCATAGCATCATGGCTAAGCTGTAAAGGTCTGAGAAAGAGAGAGAGGGGTGGGGGTGGGGGGGGCTGAGTAGACACAATCTGAAGTTCTCTCACACTTCAGAGTCTAGCTTTGGATATTAGGCGAAATCACTTCAGTTACTTATTAATTCCAGAGGCAGTTACACACTCTAGGTTCAGAGGAGAAATCAATCACATCTACTGCAAGAGACTGGCAAAGATCTAGAAGAGAATGAGGGATTAGAAATAGCTATCTTTGGAAAATAAAGTCTGGGATACTTATTTTGACCCTATTTTCCCTCTACTAGAAGGGCAATGAGACCAGGCAGTAAAAATGTGTATTCTACTGCAGAGGAGCTTCAAATGGCCCTGCCTTGTCCTCTCCCTGCATCCTATGGCACTTTATACCCACTAAAACAGTCCTCTGTGTGTGTGTGTGTGTGTGTGTGTGTGTGTGTGTATTTCTATAATTTTTCTGTTTCTTCTTCATTCTCTTGCCCTGAGCAGCAAACAGCCTGCCAGAGATAACTAGAAATGATCATTAGGAGGATGGATTAGGTTTTATTTTGTATTCAGCCCAAAGTCAAATTCAAATAGAAGCTGACACTAAATCAACAAGGAAAGCAGAGCTGGGACATCTCCCTTGGAGAGTGCTGACTCATGCCCTCATCACATTAGAGCATGTATCACAGTGAACATTCTGATGGAGACAGATGAAATTAAACTATGTGCTAATGGGCCTTTTTGGACTCTTGTTTTCTCTGGTTCAGCATGATTTCATGGCTGAAGCAGCAGGCAGTATTATATAAAAAAAGCATACATATTTTAAATTATATGCAAATGAATATGGCATATTTTAATTTTATTTCTAGGTCTTAAATAATGAAAATGAAAACATAACTTGTATAATTAAGAGAAGAAATACTTTTAATAAGACAGACTGTGATTGGACCACATCCTACAACCTAGAAAGAGAAAAGTTAACACTTAATGTACTCAACAGTGATTTCTATTACACTATTATATCTAAATTAAATTTTTCATGTACATTTTCATACTACACAAAATATGAATAAAATTGTGAAGCTTAATAGAACTATATGAACGTTAGGGCAACTTCCTAAATACCATGAAACTAATATTTAGTGACTGAAAAATATATATTGATTCCAAGAGTAAATATTGAGTATCTTCTATGTGCTGGGCACAGTGAAAAATTTTACTTGTAAATAGAGAAGATGTGAAAATAATTTAAAAGCAAGCATCCATTTGTTGAACTTCATATGCAAGCATTAAACTGGGCAATTTGGTGCTCAGAAGGGACATGCTTTGTCCTTTAGATTTTTAAAAAATTTATTTTGGAAGTAAGCATATTAAAATAAAACAAACAAAAATATTAATGTGTAAAGAGATTGTTTTTTATAACTAGAGCCCCAAATACTAAGTTCCTAAGACAAGTATGTATAAGAGATCAGTGTAGACTGGAATATTTAGAAAAGGAAAGAATTATTTACATTTTAAAATGTTTTTATTAGTGCATTATGGTTATATGTAATAGTAAAGTTTAGCTTGACATAATCATACATGCATGGAATATAATTTGCTCCATTTCAGTCCCAGGGTATTCTCTTTCCCTCCCTCCTTTTCTCTCTGATTCTCCTTCCTCTACTCTACTGGTCTTGTTTCTATTTATTTACTATTTTCTAATTGATGCTTTAGAAATATACATAAAGATGAAATTCACTGTGATATATTAATATACATCCACAGCATAATTTGTTCACTTTCATTCTGCAGTTTTCCCCATTTTTCCATCCCTCCTCCCTCTTCTCCATTCCTTTCCTCTACTCCACTGATGATGTTCTATTTTCATGGGATTATCCCTGTCTTTTCCCCACTTATTTTGCTCTAGCTTCCCCATATAAGAGAAAGCATTTGACTTTCTGAGTCTCTCAAATTTCACTTGGCATATATTCTGCATGTCCATTCCTTAACCAGCAAATGCCATAATTTCATTCTTCATTATGACTGAGTAAAATTCCACAATTTCTTTATCCGTTTATCTGTTGATGCACATCTGGGTAGGTTCCATAACTTGACTGTTGTGAATTGCACTGCCATATATTGATGTACCTATAGTGTGTTGATGTTTGTTCTTTTGTACAAACAGAGAGGAGTGGGATAGATAAGCCATATGGTAGTTCTATTCCTAATTTTTTGAGGAATCTTCCTACTGCTTTCCAGACTAGTTGTACTAATTTACAATCCCACCAACAATATACCAATGTATCTTTTCCACAACATCATTGCCAACTTATTGTCTTATCATTTGTATTTTTGATGGTTGTTATTCTAACTGGAATGAGATAAAATCTCAATGTAGTTGCAATTTGCATTTTCCTGATTGCTAAGGATGTTGAATTTTTTTTCATATATTTGTTGGTCATTTGTTTTCTTCTTTTGAGAAAGGTCTATTTAGTTCTTTGATCCATTTATGATAGGGATTTTAGGGGATTTTGGTGCAAAGTTTTTTGAGTTCTGTATAAAATCTGGATATAAATCCCTTGGTAGAACAGCAGGTAGCAAAGATTTTCTTTCATTCTCTAGGTTGTCTCTTCACACTCTTAATCATTTTCTTTGATATGCAGAAGTTTTTTTAATAAATGGCATCCCCTTTATTGATTCTTAGTTTCATTTCTTGAGCTTCAGGAGTCTTCTGTCAACATATTGGTGCCTGTGCCAATATGTTCCAGTGTTGAGTTTATATTGTTTTTCTAGCAGTTGCAAAGTTTCTGATCTAATTCCTAAATCTTTGATCCACTTTGAGTTGACTTTTGTTTAGGGTGAAAGATAGGGAACTAGTTTCGTTCTTCTACATATGGACATCCAGTATTCCTAGGACTACTTGTTTAAAAAACCACCTTTTCTTCAACCTATGTTTTTGGTACCTTTGTTGAGCATCTATGACTGTATCTATGTGGGTTTGTCTCTGCTTTTTGTATTCTATTCTATTGATCTTGCCTGTTTTGATGCCAATACCATGCTGGTTTTATTGCTATAGCTCTGTAGTATAATTGAGAGCAGGCATTGAGAGGTCTGCAGAATTTTTCTTCTTTCTCAGAATTGTTTTGGTTATTCTGGGTCTTCTATTCTTTCAAATGAATTTTAGGACTATTTTTTCTAGTTCTGTGAAGAATGTCATTGATATTTTGATGGGGATTGCATTGAGTCTGTACAGCACTTTTGGAAGTATGGTCATTTTGACAATATTCACATTGCCTATCCAAGAACAAGGGAGGTGTTTCTATCTTCTTAGGTCTTCTTCAATTTCTTTTTTCAATGTTCCATAGTGAAACCAAGCCTTAGAAAAAGAGGGAAGAGACTTCTGGAAAAGTGTGAGAGCAAAGCATGAATACAACTGAGATGGGAGGAAACTTCCATATAAATAAATGAATAAATATCTTTTGGAGCAGCCCAGGAGCAGCTTGCTGGGTAGCAAACTATGGAAACAAGGGACATCAGGGTCCTGTGGCTGCTTCTGTATCCACGTTCATATTGCTTTTTCCCACTGTGCAATGAGGACAACCACACTGCCCTACTGTGAGAATCACTTAAACTTAAAAAATTACAATGTTTAGAAATGCTACCCAAATTACAATGCCACACCTGTAATCCCAGTTCCTCGGGAGGCAGAAGGATTTCAAGTTCAAGGTCCTTGCTTAGGAACTTAGCAAGACCTAGGAGGCAAACCACAAAAGGCCAGTGAGCTCCAGTGCCCAAAAGTAAAGTCAAAACAAGTCCTTGTTACCTAACAAGTTTATTGTGTATGGTGTGGGTGTTCATGTGCACATATGTGTGTGTATGTGTGTGTATATCAAATAATTCAAAAGAGCAAGAACATAGCAAAGTATTCTGCCAACTTGGCAAATTCATATCCCTCTGACTAAATGAGAACTGAGTTTTCTCCCTATTAGATTTCTATCAGTTTGTGATGTTTAAATAATACCTTAAGGTACATTACTTTAAAATGTACTTTAGCATATTCACATTTTATAATTCCCAGAAATACTTGGGTTCTAATTCTAATGTTATTTAGAATCTTAAAACTGAATAAGAATTCAGGATTTAGGTCCAAGAATCAAGTTAAAATTGAAAAACAAAACATTTTTTTATCTGCAGTAAATTTTAAGGTAAATTCTCCCAATTATATTTTACTCTCTACAAATCCACTTTATGTAAACAAAAACAAAAACTGAATGAGATTTTTGGAAATATCCAACTCATAAATTGTTTCCACTGAGTTCCATTACTTTAGAAACACCACCCAAGTCTGGGATATAGCTAGAGAATTTTTAGGTAAGCAAAGTACTTTGGTTTCTTTTTTCACTATTCTTATCTAATGGGTTTCTTCCTTAGCTTTCTTAGGAACAAATAGAAAGCTTTCTCTCTTTGAATCTTAATTCCATGCTGTAGGCAATTTGACTCATCGACAATTATACTAAGTATCCTTCAGAAGAGTCAAGCCCAGCAATTGTCCTGATAACAAACTATCCCCAAAATAGTTTTAAAGAAAATCTGTTCTTCTGTTGCAGGACTCTTTGTCTTACTTACCAGCTTAAAGCTACTGGGAAGGGCATTGGTTCAGTTCATCAGCATCACATCAGACAAACACAAGCATGGCACCTTTTTGTCTTTTCTCTCTTTTCCTGGTAGCTGTTCCTTGCTAACAGAAAGACTATACTACAGTTTTTTCATCATAAATTCTGAGTATTTCTATGGATCATAGCTGAGTGTAACACTATCTCCTATTTGGTAGTTCAGAACAGAGTGGAACAAATATGTCTTTAACAGATAAGCATTTTGAATTTTGCTGTCACATGCAAAGGCATAAATGCCTGTAACACAGTGAACTAAGCATTCATAACTGGGGAAATAAAAGGTAAGTGAAAACCAAAAGTTGGAGAATGAATTAACACAATACCATAAAAATAAAATGCAGAATTTTAGACTCTCAGATAGTTGATTTTGAAATCCTACAGAGGCCTATTAATGGGTGTGTTTATGTTTATAAAAATATAGCAGATGGCTAGGAACATGCAGTATTTGTTAAATTTTTAAAACATTTTGAAAATAGTAGGAGATTAATGTTTCTCCTAAACATTGCATGTCCTTTTATTTTTCATCTCATACAGAATCTGTTGACTCACTACCATTATTGGCTCTGTATGTGCTTAACAAGCTTATATCTGTTCTCTTCTTGTGCTGGTAACTTTACTTAATGTAGTCATATGGCCCCAGTGCATTGTGTGCCAACTGAAGCGGTCAAGCAGTCCCTGGATACCTTAGGAAAAAAATCTCACTGCTAGTGAGGAACTCAACAGAGAGTCAAGTGGATGTTAAATCTGCTTCACAGGGCAGATTTTTTTTTTTTACAGAGAAAGGTCAGGAAATCAGCCTTAGTTCTCCATCTCCTCTAACAATGATTCTGTGAGTAGCATGTTTGTGGAGATCAATCTGTGACACTTCAGACTGTGTCCAAGCAGAGGTTTCGGAACCCTAAGAGAAATCTACCTGTGGCACAATGCTTGTAAAAAATTAATCAGAGAAATAAACGTTGGGCAATATCACAAAGAAGAATGAAGTTCCATGGTAAATGGAACTGGAGAATATCATGCTAAGTGTAATAAGCTAGACTCAGAAAGTCAAGAATCAAATGTTTTCTCTGATTTGCAGAAGCTTAGAGAGAAAGAAATAATATAAAGCAGATCTCACAAATACAGAAGGGAAACCAGTAAAATAGAGGAGGGGAATCTGGGAGGGATGAGAGGAGGAAGAACAGAGGCACTGGGGAATGATTGAACACATTATGTTATGTGCATGAAAAAGTATGTTATAGTGTATTCCACTAGAATGTACGATTTTAATGTACTCATAAAAACCACACGGAAAAGTTAAATTAATTAATGCAACAAAGTAAAAAAAAAAAAAAGAATAGAATCACTTTTTTAGTCAGCTTTTTCATTGCTGTGACTGAGAGACCTGACAAGAGCAATTTTAGAAAAGGAAAAGTTTATTTGGGGGCTCACAGTTTTAGAGGTCTCAGTCCATAGACATCTGGCTCCATTCCTTTGGTGTCATGGTAATGTCAGAACATCATGGCAGGAGAGTATGACAGAGGGAAGCAGCTCACATGATGATCAGAGAGCAGAGAGAGAGAGAGAGACTCTGCTTGCCAGATATAAAATGTATACCCCAAAAGCACACCCCCAGTGACTCACCTCCTCCTGCCACACTGGACCTACCTTCAGTTACCACTCAGTTAATCCCATCAGAGAATTAATTCCCTGATTTGGTTAAGACTCTGGTAACCCAACATTTCTCCTCTAAACCTTCTTGCATTGTCTTACATATGAGTTTTTGGGGGACACCCCACCTCCAAATTATAACAATCACCAATCGCCACATCTAATCTTTGGGAACAAACAGAAAATCAATTGGAAATTAGCCTAATAAAACCTTCAGAAATATTCAAACTTGGTTTTTCCACTCAATGTCACTAAATTAGGACCAATACTTTGAAGAGTTTACTGTGTCCTTCTCCAAAGAAGACAAGCACCCTGTGAAGCCAGGAAGTTACCTATGAACTTCAGTTGTTCTTAGCAACTGAAATTCTCCCTGTGGGGTAAGAACTCAAAAGAAATGTTGAGGTGACCAGCACTGCAAAATTAAGAACTTGAGGTCCAATTACACATACCTCTTAAAACCTAGATTTAGCTTATGACTCACATCTGCATCTATTCAGTAAATAGTTTATTCAGCACCTACTATGAGTCAGACTCTTATAGAATATATCAGTGAATGTCACAGAAAGCCTCAGTCAGGGAGCTTCCACACACAAGAGAGAATTTATCCACAAAAAGGAAGAAGTGGGCCTCAGAAAGACTATTCAGATTCTTGAAAGTTTTTCAGTAAGTAGCTGAGCCTGGATTCAAACCTATAATTAAAGACTGTTTCTTCCACAAAGCTAAGAAACAAGCAGAATTGGGTCTGTGTATCTGAACTGAGCACATGAAAGAAAAATACAGACCAGTAATTTATATGTAGTTAAGAGTCTTCCTGTTACATTATAAGGCTGAATCATTTGCTTTCAAACAAATTGTTCCTAAAATTATAAGTGTTGTCCATAAACCATCACGGGAAATAAAGCCTTTTATGACTTCAGACAAAATAGCTTATAGAATATTTGGTAGAAATCCTCTTAATGGGGATTGTCTTTACTCTAAAGACATTTCAGCCTTGCCTTTTTCTCTCTCAGATGACAGTCTTTCAGGACACTATACTGAAAGGTGCCACAAAAGAATTAAATAACTCTTAAAGAAACTGACATTTTTAAAAAAGACTTTCTTAAAATCCTGAAATATAAAAAGTGCTTTCCTTTTCATCCAGTCAATTCAAAACAGATGAGCCAGAACAAATTAATGCATCGCATCCTTCAATGCATCTTACTTTAAGTTACTTTTGGGAATTCATAATCTAATCTGAAATCTCTAGGCTATGTTGGGTGAGACATTCCTTTTGACCCTTCTGTCCTTTATCCCAGGAGATGTCAATAATTACCTGAACCAGTGCCACAGAGTTCTGTGCACTCTGACATGGGGGAAGACAGAGCAGGTGAGAATTCCTGAAATCGTCCCTGGACATTGCTAAAAAGAGTGGTGGTGGTCTCCATAGGTCCACATTTAGGAAAATAGAAGGTCTCAAAACCCAGCAATGAGACAGGTACAGTGGAATGGGGACCACTGACTCAAGAGGACCCGTTAAATACATCAGGACAGGTTCCAGGCAAGGAAAACTGTGGACGTGCTGAGGAAATGACAGAAACTGAGGAGAGAAAGGAAGCAGTGATCAGGTTACAAAGGATCTCAAGTGTTAATTAAAATTGTTGAATTTTTTGCTAACAGCTTTGAGGATTATTGAGGCTGAATGTTTTATCTGATAAGTAGATAATGACACATAATGGGGGGCTGGGGAGGGGGTAAGGGAGGAATGGAGGAAGGATGGATTGTGTAGAGGGAAATGAGGGGTGGGGAGGGGTCGTGGGGAAGGAAAGATAATGGAATGAGACAAACATCATTACCCTATGTACATGTATGATTAGACAAATGATGTGACTACTTCATGTACAATGAGAGAACCGAAATGTATACTCCATTTGTGTACAATGAATCAAAAAATAATAATAAAAAAAGAAAAAAGAAAATTTTAAATACACACACACACACACACACACACACATCATATTAAAGTCTCAATTGAAATTTGAAGTATTGCCTGAATGTCTCGGCCCTTGTGATCTCTTTAATCTTGTAATCCTGGGACTGTGTATGTGAGAGAGAGACAGACAATCAGACTGTATGTGTGTATATTGACGTGTATCTACCACACATCCTGCCTTACATTGTCATCTTTTGTCATCTTGCTAACTGACCTCCCCCACCCCACCCCTTCTCATTTTCTCAGTGTGCACACTGATAAAGCAAGCCATTGTGCTGAAGAGGCCTGTGTGGAAGGGAACTGAGATCAGCTTTGAGTCTTTATTCTCCAGCTAAGAACTAAACTGAAGTCCTTGACTCAATCCATGAGGAACTGAATTCTTCAGAACCATGTGAAGTTAAGAGGCTTCGAATGGGACCTCAGCCCTAGCCAACACCTTGATTGCAACCCTGTGAGGGAACCTGAGGTGGGGGACTCAGGGAAGCCATGACTGGGCTCTTGAACCATGAAAGCCATGAGATAACAAAAGTGCTTTAGGTTGGCAAGCTCGTGGCCAGGGATGTGTCATATACCCAATACCCCTGGGCTGGTAGGAGAAGGCAAAACAGAAATTAGAACCTCACTTTAAAGATCAAGCTAAGGAAATAATCCAGAGGCACATAGATTAGTGGTGATTAAAGGTATAAATACACTGCTTGTACACTTGCATGCCATGTAGTAAATGCAGTACTTTGGAAGAAAAAAGGTCAAACTCCCTGTCTTAATAGAAAGTTTTTTCTAGGTGGAGCATTCTGCCCTTGCATACAAATGTCGTCCATTATCTGTAATTAACAGTGAAGAGATTGCTTGCTGAATGTGATGCCAGTTCCCTAGTACTTACAAAGATTCCATAGACCTTTAGGGAACTCAAATTCAATCAAGGGGAAGACAAGACAGACGAGCTCCCCTTCTGCCTGACTCTCAAATTGTCTCACTTAATTTTTGCTGACTCCGTTTGCTCTGTCCAATGCTACCACATTAGACAGATGTGAATGTTACACTATAGGAATAAAAAGGGAAAGCACGTTTTGCCCTCTTCCAAGTTTAAGATCCCAAACACTTCCTCGGAATACAGATAGTGCCCGTGGACTTAAAGAATAGCAGCTCAGCCAAAATCATCTGCCTTGTGGAAATGGTGCTAGGCAACGGAAAATATGTGTCACGTGGAAACAGATTTGCCTTCATTCAATGGAAGTGGTTTGTTACAGAATAAAGAACAAGAATTTAGAAGGTAGAAAACATTTGAATTTGAATCTTGTTTCTACAGTGTACAAGTTTTGTGAATTTTGTTTCTAAATCTCACTGAATCTGTTTTCTCATGAGTAAAACTGAAATAACAACTGACTCAGTGTTGCTTTGATAAGTATATTAAACAATAAATGCTGTGTCTCAAATAATGTCTCAAATATCAATCAAATATCTCTTTACTTCTTCTCTGTCCCTTCCACCCATACCATGAAGTCTAAGAGGCAATCACCTTTTTTCCCATCACATTCTAAACGTGTTTCCTAGAGTGCATTATGCAATGCTCTGCTCTTGTGAGAAACTGATCTTTTGTACAGCCAGGTAAGAACCACAAAACAGAAGCCCTTCAACTTCTTTCTGGAGCTCTGGTCTGAGTTCCTTATTTCCCATTGAAGGACAATATAATTTAATTTTTTAAAATTAACAAATAAAATTGTATTTATTGGTTTCAAAAAGACAGTTGAAGTGTGTATATATATACATATATATATGAAATATATATACACATACACTTATAGAAAAATGACTAAATGTTGCTGATTAATATATATTTAACCTCACTTGGCTATTATTTTTGTGCTGAGAATACTTAGCATCCACTCTCACAGAATTTTTCAAAACCACAGTTATTAGCTGTAGTCTCCATATTGTACAGTAGATCTCTGAAACTTTCTTCTCCTACATGATTGAAAGTATCCTGTGACCAATCTCTCCCAAACTTCCCTCTCTGAACTTCCCCAGCTCCCTGTAACCACCAATCTACTCTCTTCATAAATAAGATCAACATTTTTAGTTTCTGTAGATGAATGAGATCACATGGTATTTATTTTTCTGTGCCTGGCTTATTGCACTTATTATAAGGTCTTCCAGGTTCATCTGTGTTGTCTCAAATGGTAGAATCTCCTTTTATTTTAGAGCTGAATGGTACCTCATTGTACATAATACTACATTTTCTTCGTCCATTTCTTCATTTCTTGGCTGTTGAGAATAATGCTACAATAAATATGGGAGTACAGAGATTGTTTCACACCTATTAAAATAACTATTATCAAAAAGACAAAAGATAACAAGTGTTAGTAAGGATGTAGAGAAAAGGGAACCCACGAACACCATTGGTAGTAGTAAAATTATAGACATATGAAAAACAGCATGCAGCTTTCTCAGAAAATTAAAAATAGAACTAATATATGATCCAGCAATCCTTATACTGGGATTTTAATGTGTTTATTATTTCTGTAGTTCACCTTTGATGCCCTGGGATACAGTTATTCAGGATGAATACATCTTGTTCTGGGGAGATAAAACTTTGAAGATAATACACAATCACCTTTAGCCCAAATTCAGAACAAATTTAATTGTGTGCTTATAGAAATTTCTAGTACATAATTGCAGAAGAAGTTCCCTCATGCTTTAAAATATTCAAGCTCAAAGGGGTTTTCTGCTGATTGATTCAGCAATGCCAACTTAGCAAGCAAGTATACGGACAGCCCACAACTGAATCATTGAACCAAAATCCCCTTAGAGCTTGAATATTTGCAAGAAAGAAGGAAACTTCTTCAATGTAAAAATATACTAGACATTTCCATTTCATCTTCTTCCTCCTCCACCTCTTCTTCATTTTAATTTTTCTTATTTCATGGATTCTAATAAATGTATACAATGCCACCCACAATTGATAGGAAAGTGTAACCCTATTGTCACAAGTGACAAGGAGGAGTCATAAGCCAAAATTTGGTTCCAATAACTTGGCTTTTATTGATGCTAGCACTTCATATATCTTAACACGACTTATCAGTATTAGAACAGCATATTTAATTAAGAAATATAAGGGAGAACTTATTTAGCTACAATTTTAGGTTAACATACCACAAATAATCAAACACTGATTTAACACATCACAATCAGTCAATACTAATCCCTAGTAACTAGAAGTCCACTATAGTAAAGCTCAAGACTCACTGCCTTGCTGTCAAGGACGAACTCCAAAGTCCCGCTCTCAGGCAGTGTGTCTTAGTGGAGAGGCCTCTCGCAGGCTCAGTGAATCTCTTCCTCTCTGGTGACTGGTGCAGGAGTTCCCTCTTGGCCGTGTCCCGATGGGTGATGGATGTCATGACTTGGTTTTTGTGCAGAGATGATGTCCAAGGTCTGCAAAGCTGGAGGTGCTCCAGATGTCCCAGAAGTCATCTCAGGAAATGAACGAGTGGCAACAGCAACTGCTCCTCAGGGCTGGCATGCGTTTTGGTGCCAGAGTAGGGGCTGTTGCAAAGCCCCTCCAAGCCTGCCAATTTATACAGCAGTTCTAGGCCTATTAGTCCATTCCACGCTCTGGTACTGCTGCATGGGGCATTATGTCATTCTAGTTATCAGTCCAACACAGTCCTGCACAACTTGTGCATAGCATTGGGTCCTCCTGTGTAGGAGTGCCTGAGGATACAGAGTTCAGGTGCTTTTTCTTCCCTTAATTGGTCTGATCACGAGCCAATCACGAGCCTAGCACAAGCATACTCGAGAGCGTGGCCCGGGATGTTAACAACTGTTGGCAATTGTAATTAGTGAATGTCTGTTATAAATGTTTGCTTGTTCCGCATTAAACCGAGCCTGGTCTTCAGAACTCGAGCTCCCGGTGTGGTGTTAGCTCCGTCACACTCACCCTCCTTACCCCCACAGGCCGCTCCTGTTCCACTTTACAACACTCCTGTATTATCAGTCTAACACACACAACTTATATTTGCCTTAAACTCAACTTATATTTTACTAACAAGTTTCACACCAAAAATTTAACTAGACTTTATATTCTTTATCTATATTACCATATTGCTATATTATTAGGTTATATGTTTTCACTCCAATCATGACAATTCACACTTAATGTCACAGAGCGTACATATTCTGTAAAAGATCATATCTGTTTTACATCATTTTATATTGCTCCTTATACCTATCCAATGACTGATCCCAAGTTTTTTGAGCATTATCCTTGGGAGCATTAACTGTCCTGCATTACTGCAATATTCTAGAATGCAGGAATAGCATATTCTATGTTCAAATATCTTGAGGAAAGTAAGAATACATAGGTGATAAAATTTGAACCTCTGCTCAAATTGCCAGCACATAATAAATTGAATCCTCTTCCCCAGCCCAGAATCATAAATGAATTAGAGGTGTTGGGACATGATCAACACGTAATTATTGAGTACATCTCTACCTTCAAATTCTTTTTTAGCAAAATTTTATTCTTGGGAAACTATGGCCTTAATTCCTAAATCAAATGTAAATTAAAAAGGTGAATTCTTCTGATACAAAAAGCTCAGATACCCCATCATGTTATTATGGAGGTGGCAAGACTCAGAGATTTCATGAGCAGACAAATATGATAATACTCATTTCCTGAAAGGCATGGACATCAAGAAATTAAAGGGAAAACACATACATATATGTCTGATTCAATTTTTCTCAGTAATAAAATTTTCACACATTGACTGACAATTATCACAGCTGAATTCATAGCTATGAATACACCTAGACATCACAGCCAGATCATCTATTGCTGTTACAACTATGCCAAACTTCAGTGGCTTAAATAAACTGTTCTGTTATATCTCAAGGTTCTGTGGATTATGTAATGAGGTAGGATACAACTAGAGTGATCTCTCTGTATCAGTCAAAGTCATACAGTGGTAGTCAGCTGGTTGACATGCCAACTTGAGAATCCAAGTTGACTTCACACTTATGCCTGGCAGCTGGTAAGAATGACTGTGAGTTTGGAGTGAATTGCGACTGTTAACTGGAAACTCTGTATGTGGTTTCTCTAGCATAATGCTCTTAAGGTAATTAGATTTCTTCCATGGCCTCTTAGGGTTCTTGGAGACAGTAATCCTAGAGACCCAAGTGGAAATTGGAAGCTTCCTAAAACCTGACCATGGTCATGCTAGAATGTTTTCTTCTGCCACAAACTATTTCTCAAGCATGTAACAAAGCCAGTCCAAAACCAAAGAGGGGAATTTAACTCTATTTCTTAATGCAGGGGGTACCAAAGAATTGATAGCCAACTTTAACCTACCATATTTGATCTTGAATTTAAATAAATGTTCTTAGGAGAACTGTGAAATTCTGCTTAACCATATTAAGGACTCTCCTCTTAAAAGACAAGATATTAAATCCCAATTTACATTCCAGGCTACTTAGAAAAGAGCAGTAAAAGACTAAATAAACAACAGAATTTTGAAATATTCTGTAAAGATTTATCATAGGTTCTGCCATTACAAAGTTAGAATGTGGTTTAATAGTTAGATGAATACCTTGAAATAATTAATATCATATAAGGAGTTCCCCTTTATTGATAAGATTCATTATAAGAAAACTGATTTAAATAAAATATTTGTAAAACTTTGCATAAAGAATTTAGTGGATTTGACAAAGGGGGATGAAGGGAAGGGAGGGGGATAAGAATAGGAAAGACTGTAGAGTGAATCTAACATAACTTTCCTGTGTTCATATATGAATGTACCACCAGTGAAACTCCACATTATGTACAACCACAAGAATTGAATCCTAATCAGAATAAGTTATACCCCCTCAAGCTACAACATGTCAAAATATACTCTACTGTCATGTATATCTTAAAAGAACAAAATTTGAAAGAGAATTTAGTCACATCTAGAACAAAGCATAACCTCATAACTTAAATATATCTACTGCTGTGTAAATGATTAAAGGCATAATAAATTTTTTAAAAAGACCTTTTGGTGAAGACTAGGAATGGAGCCACCATATGATCGAACTGTACCACTCCTTGATATTTATCTGAAAGAATTAATGTTAGCATTCTATGGAGGTACATGCATTCCCATGCTTATAGCAGCACAATTTATAACAGCCAAGTTATGGAACCAGGTGTTCATCAGCAGATGAATGGATGAAGAAGATGTGGTGTATATACACAATGGAGTTTTATTCAACCATAAAAAAGAATAAAATTATGGCATCTGCCAGGAAATGAATGGAACTGAGAGCGTGATGGTAAGTGAAATAAAACAGACTCAGAAAGTCAAGGGTCTTATGTTTTGTCTCATATGTGGAAGATAGAAATAAAATTTAAAGAGGAATTTTATGAAAATAGAAGGGAGGGCAGCAGAGTTGAAAAGAGATCAAGGAAGGGAAAAGAAAGGTACTCAAGAATGAAACTGAACAAATTGTATTACATGCATTATGAATATGACATAATGAAACCCACTATTCTGTGTAATCATTGTGCACCAATAACAATAATAGTAAGTCCTTTGACAAATTCACAACCATAGAATCTTCTTATTCCTGCATTTAACCCAGTTAATAGTTAACAAAGTCAATCTCTGTGGGAGAAGTTTCCTCACAAGTTTACTGTTAGACTTGATCTTATTTGTAACTTTTAGAGTAAGTTGTAGACACTGTCTTCCATTTCCCTGGTCACACACAAGGATGTGCTCAGCATCTGTGTGCTTATTTGGATTGCTATGAATCCCAGAAGCTCATGTGTTTACCTTAGTACTCCCCAAAGCCCAACTTGAACAGAGATAACAGTCTGAGAGTCAGCAGTCTTTCCAAAATTGAGTGGAAAATGACTGCATTGGTAGCATCGGGACATTTCTTCTGATTGCCAATTTTCTCTGATTGTTGAATTAACAATCATTGTGGAGGGCTGGGTTTTCTTGTTCACCCCAAAGCACTTGTTTCAGAGAGCAAGCAATAAAACCCCTAACCAAATGGTTAATGAACTCTAAATCCAAGGCATGTTCCAGGCAAAATTATAATTTAGAAACAATTTGATTATAGATCCCTCTCATCTTCTCATTTGGTCTTCCCCCCACATACTTTAGAGTCACATCTCACCACATTATATACTGTGTTCAGCTATAGTCCCTATCTGGCAGCTAGCAGTCATCATCAAAAGTGATCTATTGCAAAAGTTTTTAAATTTTCTCTTGCTTCTAATCTAGAAATTGTTATGAAATTATCATTCTCAAAGTAAATTAAAGTTTGTTATGGTGGGGGTACACCACAGACTGGCATCTTGTCTCCTAAAGGAAACCATCATGTGCCACGTCCCTCATCTCCCCACCCCACTAGGTTCCTCTCAGTGTTCCTACTTCCTGTCTTGCTCTCCTGTTCCCAATATGAAGATCCATTTTAAAAGTAATCTATGAGGATCCATTCCCTAATTAAAATTATGCCTTTTGTCTCCTTTGAAGAAATCCTATTAGAAGCTATTTGCACGTTTCTGATATCAAGTATTTTGGTCAGTTCTGTACCATGGATATTTTGATGCAATTCCTCTTCTTTCCATATGACTGAACACAGTATTTGATTTGGGGATATTTATTTTTATTTTAAATTGCAGCTTTCTCATTTTAGAGAGCTTTGATTTAAACAGTAAAGTAACAAATGCACTTGGAAAGAAGTACCAACAGAATGAAAAAGACACTTAGTCAAATTTAAATGTCTCTCCAACTCCAAAGTCTAGGAAACCGCTATTGTTAAGAGTTTCTGGTTTTGATATCAGAGTGACATTAGCTTCATAGAATGAGTCTGGAAGAGTTCCCTCCTCTTCTATCTCATGGAATACTTTGAGGAGTATTGGAATGGGTTCTTCTTTGAAGGTCTTGTAGAATTCAGCTGAGAATCCATCTGGCCCTGGACTTTCCTTGGTAGGTAGGTTCTTGATGACTTCTTCTATTTCATTGCTTGAAATTGGTCTATTTAAATTGTGTATTGTCCTCCAGATTCAGTTTGGGTGGGTCATATGTCTCTTGAAACCTATCAATGTCTTCGAGATTATCTATTTTCTTGGAGTATAGATTTTCAAAATAGTTTCTAATTATATTTAGAAAAGATAGCCTCTTCAACAAATGGTACTGGGAAAACTGGAAATCCATATGCAGCAAATTGAAACTAAACCTCTATCTCTCACCCTGTACAAAACTCAACTCAAAATGGATCAAGGACCTAGAAATTAGACCAGAGACCCTGCACCTAATAGAAGAAAAGGTAGGTCCAAATCTTCATCATATTGGCCTAGGACCAGACTTCCTTAACATGACTCCCAAAGCACAAGAAATAAAAGCAGGAATCAGTAATTGGGATAGATTCAAACTAAAACACTTTTTCTCAGCAAAGGAAATAATCAGCAATGTGAAGAGAGAGCCTCCAGAGTGGGAGAAAATCTTTGCCATGCACATGTCAGATAGAGCACTATTCTCCAGAATATATAAAGAACTCAAAAAATTCTACACCAAGAATACAAATAACCCAATCAATAAATGGCGAGGATGTGGGAAAAAGGGTACATTCATACATTGCTGGTGGGATTGCAAGTTGGTGCAGCCACTCTGGAAAGTGGTGTGGAGCTTCCTTAGAAAACTTGGAATGGATCCACCATTTGACCCAGCTATCCCACTCCTTGGATTATACACAAAGGGAGGCAAGAATGGAGGAAGGATAGATAGCATAGAGGGAAGGGGAGGGTGTGGGGGGGTAAGAATAATAACAGAATGAGACAGACATCATTGCCCTGTGTACGTGTATGAATGCACAGATGGTGTGACTCTACTTTATGTATAAGCAGAGAAACAAGAGCTGTACTCTATTTGTGTTCGATGAATCAAAATTAAATAAATTTTAAAAAAGTGTTTCTTGTTTAAACTTCAAAGGAATGGTACTGTGTCTATTGGGAAATTTTCTTATCTATACACACATCCTTTAAAAATCCTACATATGAGGATAGACACTGTTCTATGCTATAATTTTTGATTTTATAATTAACAATTCATAATTTATAAAAGTTTTTCCACACTAGCACATATTGATTCATTTAGTAATTCTCAAATTATATAATATTCCATTGTATAAGTGTACTGGAAGTTATTTAAACAGGACCTAATAACTACATTATATCATTTTTTGTCTTTTGACATTAACAATGAATCATGTTTATGTATTCATATGGATGTAAGAAAATTTCTTAGAAGAGGTATCTCTGGTTTAACATATGTGTACTCCAAATTACCTTTCAAAGGAGGTTAATCCATTTATATTAAAGGTCCATAATACATATATGAAAAATCCAAGGATTTTAGCACAAAACTGAAAAAAATAACCATGATCCAAACTTAGAGGATTTTCTAAATCTGAAAATTTCTGTGTTTTGAGAACATTTGCTACAGAGGTTCCAGATAAAGAATTATGGCTCTGGACAAGGTTGGACTATAAAAATGTCCATATTCTCTATTCAATACTCTCATCCCAATTTTGCCCAAATCATCTATGAAAAGGTTTGGAATTTCTCAAATACTTACTTATGGTTTTATTATGTACTTAGCTAATTATCAATGAGATATATTTAGAATGTTTATAACATCTGCATTTATTATTTAGTTCCAATTCATTTATTTTTCCATTTCTTTTTGTTATTTATTTGTAGAAGCTAGTGATGTGATAGATTTTTAAAATGCCTGTGTATTCTTGACTATACATATTATGCACCTAAGTTTATTCCTTGAATCTTATCTTCATTACATTTTAAAGAAATCATCAATTATTCATTGTGTTCAGTTTTTCATTTTTTTCCTTTGTGACTTCTTGTTATTCTCTTAGAAATAATTTTATATTTAGATGTATGCATTTTTACGTTGTTTAATTTCACATTTGCATTTAATTTGGGGTTGTATTTAAAAATGCTTTCCTTGTTCCTTTCAGGCCTTAAGTGAGGAATTCATTGCCTCTCCATCATACCAATTCAGGCTTGTGATCCAGTTGAACAAAACCATTCATTGTATAATCGATTCTATTTTGCCTTCATTATTCAAAGTGCTGCTTCTATCATTTATTAATATCTCATATGTGTTTATATTTGTCTTTGGACTTTATGTTTTCATTGATTCATACATAATTTATTACTACTTCAACTAATGCATTTGATGAAGCATTTTAATATTGGAGTGAATTAGATTTTCTTCTTTGTTCCATCTCATCAAAATTTCTATGTAACATTTAGAATCATTTTCTTAGTTAAAAATTGTGTTGTAAATTTTATAAGGATTTCATTAAATTTAGACTAGTTCATGGGGGATTAATTTTTCATGAAATATATACTTGCTATTTAATAGTATTTTGTTAATATACTTCAAATTTTGTTCATGGATCCTAGAGTTAACATTTCCTTCAAATGGGATGATTAAGGTTTTGTTTTCTTAGAAATTTTAACTTCATTGAAATTATATGCATTTTTCTTGCATTATATTTTCCTTTTATTCTTCATATTTAGGAAAACTAAGGCTGAGTTCCCTGGGATCCAAACCCCTGGGCTGGATAGAAATGGTAAATGATATAGATATGTGTATGTAAGCGAAAGGCAGTGTCGGAGAAAGATAACTATTTTCCTTTATCTGCAGAGATAATCATTGATAGGTATCTTCTATCCGTATATATATCTCTGTCTTTTCTCTCTCTTTCTCTCTCTCTCTCTCTCTCTTTTCTCTCTCTCTCTAGAATATTTTATATAGCATATATAGAAGATAGATAGAAGATATAATCTCTCTTATATAATCAGTTCTGCTTGACAGAAAGATGACCTATGTGGTCGGAAGAATTCTAAGATGAAATTACTTAGTGAAAATACCTAGTGAAATGTACTCTTATAATCTTCTTTGTCATAGTCTTGGAGGGACCTTTGAAAATTAGGAATTTCATTCCCATTGCATGTTAATTATATGAAAAAGATCTTTATAGATGTAATCAAGGTCCCTAATCAGTTAGCCTTGTTTAAATAAGTACTGGGAGATTATCCTGGATAATTATTGTGATATAAGAAGTTCTTGCCTTTAAAAGACAGTAAAGAGTCAGAAGGCATTCTCCTATTGAGCTTGAATTCATTAAGCCATCTTGTTCCAAGTGGGCAAAATGGCTGTAATCTGAGGGGGGCCTTACCTTCTGAGAGCTGACAGGCAGCAATAAACTGGTGATATTAAATTTAAATTTTTGAAATATTCCAACAACTTTAACAAGTATTGAAGAGGAACCCCCAATTTCAGATGAGGTCATAGCTCTGATCAATAATCAGATTACAGCCTCATGAGATCATGAGCAGAGAAAAGAGGTAAACCATGCCCTCTAATCCAGAAGTACAGTTGTGAAAATTTGTTGCATATCAATATAAAAGTAATACAACTAATGGGACTGGAAAAAATGTATAACTTAGTGTCTATGAGTATAAGCTATAGAATCTAGTTTAAACTCTATCCCCACAGCCTCTAATTTAGTATTAGTGACTTTAGATAAAAATCTCTTTTAAATACTTTTAAAAATAAATGTTTTCTTACTACTCATGGTTTTGAGACACATCCATTGAAGCTTTTAGGTTTCTGGTTGGAGTGCCAGATAGCAATGGGAGGAAGCACATGGCAAAGCAAACTTCATGTGCACTTCATGTACAACAACAAATGGAGTGATTCTGCATCATGTACAACCAGAGAAATGAAAAGTTGTCCTCCCTTTGTATACAATGAGTCAAAATGAATTCTGTTGTTATGTATAATTAATTAGAACAAATTAAAAAAATAAAGAGAAAGGATCTGGGGTCCCACAATACCATTCAAGGATACTCTTCTACTGACCAAAGTATCTCTGTATTAGTTGGCTTTCTGTTTCTTTGACAAAATACCTGAAATAAACAATTTAATAAGTGAAAAGGTTAATTCTAAAACACGGTTTCAGAAATTTCATTCCATGGACTTGGGTCACTTGGTTTGACCCTGTTGCTTTGAGACTGTGCCAGGACAGTACATCATGGTGGGAATTTCTGGAAGGACCAAGTACTCATACCATGGTGGCAAAGAAGTGAAAGAGACAGGTAGAGGCCAGGGTCCCAATATCTCCTTCAAGGTCCCAACGACCTCACTTCTTCCAATTAGTCTCCATCTCCTAAAGCACCCCTACCCCACCCCTTAGCACCAACCTGGGAACAAAGCCTTTAATACACAAGCATTTTTTAAAATATATTTTTTATTTGTCAATGGACATTTTGAGGAGACATTCAAAATACAAATTACATCAGTCTCTAATCCTGTTTCTTTATCTGTAAATCAAGCATATGGTTATACACAATGATTGTTATGAACATTAATGAACTAAAGCAAGTTATTTGTTTCACACAATGCTTAATGCACTATAATTGTTTCAGTGATTTTAGCAATGGATGCTATTTCAGAAAAGGTCTTTATTTTTATTTATTTATTTATTTTTGAACCAGGGATTGAACTCAGGGGCACTCGGCCACTGAGCCACATCCCCAGCCCTATTTTGTATTTTATTTAGAGACAGGGTCTCACTGAGTTGCTTAGGGCCTCGCTAAGTTGCTGAGGCTGGTTTTGAACTCACGATCTTCCTGACTCAGCCTCCCAAGTCGCTTGGATTACAGGCATGCGCCACCACACCCGGCAAGTCTTTATTTTTGTAATTCATTTCTGGATTGTTAATATTCACATTAGACCAACCCCACAGGATGTGTTGATAAATTTCAATGCAATTAGGCATCCTCAGAAATGATTTTATGAAATATATTTTTCTTATTTGCATATCTCCCAGGTTTAAAGAGCCCAAAACTTGAAACTAAGTGAATGAAGCTAAAGGAATCACCATACATTGCATTTTGAAAGTGTGGATAAAGTTGGCATTTTGATGAGTTAGGACAGTCTTTTCCCCATGCTAATGTGTAATCTCCATAAAAATGATGTATATTCAATCAAATTTCACTACTTTACTCCAGTCTTGATCTACCTGATGAAAAAATGACCTAGAGTCTGGTCCATGTGTGAGAGATTAATGATCAGTATAAGGATATGAATAGCCTTGAATGTCACCTAAAAAGTTTAGTCTTCATCCTACAGAGAATTTTAAGATGAAGGACACAGAAGTCTTATGTGATGGATTGCAAAAACAGGCACAAAATTTTGCAGATTATCTAGCAGGTGTGATATATCTTCCCTCCTGCTTCAACTCTAAGGTTGGCCAGATAACTTTTTTGGTCAATGGAACATCAGTAAAATTGATATAAGCAAAGGCCTGAAATGTGTCCACACATTGGCGCTCTATCTCCTTGCCTGCTCTTGGAAACTGTGCTCAATATGGAAAGCCCATCCTAGGTCAGGAAGATAATAAAAATCCAATAGATGTGAGTTTTTCTAGATGAGGCCCTCCAACCAACCATGGTTGGTTAGCCACCCTTGCATGTAACATAATAGTGAGCCTAGCATGTTCAACTCCATATTACTAAGACACAGAAATATGAACTAAGTAAGTGGCATTATTTTCAATTGCTAACATTTGAAGTGATTTGTTATGCAGTAAAAGGTAATTTACCACTATTGCTTCTCAACAAAAAAAAGAAAAACAGTCATAATTATCCTTGAATTCTAGGTTTTCTAGTCTTTATTTCTCAAACACTCATAATGCACATGTTTGCAAGTTTACAAATAAGATCTAACCTTAAGCACCTGTAGTATCCATTACTTAACTTATTAAATATTAACTTTAATTTATTTAAATATTAACTTATACGTATCTGTATTTGTGTAGAATATTTTTCTCAATCCAAGTCTTTCGGGGGAGTAAGAATGATTTTTGGAAAACAAATGCCTTCTTGTTAAATGATTGTTTCTCAAGAAAAAATACCCAATTATATTCATCATCTGTGTGTAAGTTTTAGTTGTTACAAATAGCCACTATGTGAATAATACTCACTCTATGATGAAGAAAATTTCTCAAAATGTCTAAGTACTTTTTTCTCTAAATTAAAGGAAAGAATCAGAAAAAAATAGCACCCATAACACCCAATTCTGAAAATTTTTTGATAAGTTAGGCAGAAGTATCAGGTAGACACGAATATGCTTTTTGCAGACTCCTGCCTCTGGTCAGAATGGGTTGCAAGGAACAGGACTTCCCCTCCTATTATAAACAATTTAAAACTTGTAAAATACACGAAGCAACATTGTTCAGACCTGAGGGCAACTGAGATGTGATTCCTAGGAGAAGGAAAATAGTGAAGGCTGCCCCTAGGAATTCACCAATATACTTCCCTGAAGCAATTTTCATTCAAGGTTACACCACAGGAAGGGAAAACTCAACAGAGCCTTGCAGTTTCATTAAATTAGAAGGAAATCAGAGTTGGAGAAGATCTGAATTTAGAAAACGAGTGCCAAAAAAGAGAGAGCTTTTCAAATGGGGAGTTTCAGAAGCTACAAAGATTTGACTTAAGTTTTTGGCTGAGCACTGATCTGAACTCACATGAAAAGTGATTAAGCAAGGTTGGGGAAAGAACAGGAAAAGAACCACGAGAAAGGAGTAGGCAAAACACTCAAGGACTTCAAAAAGGCTGTGAAGAGTTTACCTCCCCAGCAGACAGACAGAAACACATTGTAGGACATGGGGAATGAGGTAAGGACCCCAGAACTTTACCCTCTTAGTTACAGGACTCATTTTGCCCCAGAATAAAGGCTGCTCTGGATCAATAATGTGGGAACACAAAAGAAATTACATAAGTATGTAACTGATTCCAAGTCATTTTAAAACTTCATTCTAAAACAAAATCTAACCACCTCAAAGTGTGAGTTCACAATGTGCAGCATCTAGTCCACTAGTTTCACTAGCAGGAAAATCAGTCAATAGAAACAAATCCAGAAAGAAGATGTTATAGCCACAGAAAACAGATTGGAATGTTGATGTTCCCCAGGGAGATTCTCCATCGTGATTGGGAGAGTCAACCCCACCCCAAGTCCCAAATCCTCTCCCTATAGCCTGCCCCAGTCCCAAATCCCCTCCCTATAGCCCATTCCAATCCCTTCCCCTCCCTATTGCCCCACCCTGGTCCCTTCCTGCGCCCTATAAAAGTTTGCAATAAAAGAACAGGCGCACAATTTCCCGGCACCCCGCTTTTAGGAGTAAGGGCAGTTGTCACTGGCCAGCTAAAATAAAGGCTTCTTTTGGCTTTACATGATCGGCTTGAATGATTTCATTTTCTTTGGGTACAACAAAGACTTGATAAGAATTGTAGGCGAGGATGATTTAAGAATGTTCATAAATATGCCCCAGATGCTCAAAAACGCAGAAAAGTAGAAAAGAACATGGATACAATGAGAAGGCACACACTAATTTTCAAGAAACTAAAAATGACAATATCCGAAGTAAAAAACACATGATTGGATTAACAGATTTGGTAAATTTTGATAATTGAATGTTTATATTAGACAAAAAGGAGAATCTCAAACCAAGAATCTCTAGTTCTACTTTAAGAAACCAGAAAAAAGATTGTATTAGCCATAAAGTTGAATAAGTATAGGAAGAAAACAAAGGTAAGTGTAGAAGTAAATGAAATAGAACATTTACAAACAATGGTTCTATGTTTGAATCTGGTGTTGGGTGCTCCCCAAACACCAATATATTAAAAGCCATCTCCCCACAGTGGCAGTATTGAAAGGTGGTGGAACATTAGGAAGTAGGGCCTACCAAGGGGTTCTTAGGGCATCTTTGGGTGTGGTTTCAAGGAAATTATGGGATCCTTGCTCCTTCCTCTTCCTCTTTTGTTTCTTGGCTATAAGGAGAACATTTTTGCTCTACCATGTGTTCCTATCATGATGTTCTGTTCTTCCACAAGCTTAAAGCTAATAGACCCAACCACTGGAGCTTCCAAAACTCTTAGCCAAAATAAATATGTTCTCTTTATAAATTATCTCAGATATTTTGTTATAGTAACAGACAGTTAACTAACAGAAATGCTAAAAATAAGTAAGACTACAAGCTGACTTTTTCAAAGGATTAATACACTAAGAAACCTGTAGCCAGACTGATAAAGAGAGGAGAAGAGGAGTGAAATATGAAAAATGAGTTAAAACTACTGATGGTGTAAATATTAGTAGGAAGCAAAGTGAATATTATAACAATGTATGCAGTGAGTTGAATAATGGAAGAAATCGACACATTCCTTGGAGAACACGTAGTACTTTATCCTTGTATGGAAGAAATAGATACCCTGAGCAGTGTGATATCTCCTGAAAATGAATTTTTAGTTTAAAACTTCCCTCAAAAACAACTTTAGAGCCAGACAGCTTCACTGATGAATTATTACAAATACATAGGAAGAAATCACATCAATTCTACCCAAAGTCCTTTCCACTTCATTTTATGAAGCTAGCATTATTCTAATACCAAGATGATTCTTAGAATAGTAAGAGGAGGAAACTATCAACCCACAACCTTTGTAAACAAAAATGTCACAATGTCTATTTTATATTTTAACAAATTAAATCCAGCAATATTACATGCATACAGTATATTTTATGCCACGAATGCAAAATTGGTGTAACATTCATTACTTATTGAAAGCTTTTATTATACTTTTCAGCTTGTAAGTCTCCTCATTTTCCTCCTGATTTCCCTACTCTATCATTTACTCATCTCTCTTTCTCTCTTCCTGCCTCACACACAAGCACATGCACATACACACAAGGAATGGTGATATCTTTGCACTAATGGGTTAGAAGGGTCCTATTTGTATGGCAGAGGGAAGCTGCTCACCTCATCAGGAAGCACAGAGAGAAAAAGAGAGAAAGAGAGAAAGAGAGAAAAAGAGAGAGAGAGAGAGGGAGAGAGAGAGAGAGAGAGACTCCACTCTCCAGATACAAAATATATACCCCAAAGCCACGGCCCAATTCCAATCTCCTCCAGGCACACTCTACCACTTCAATTAATCTCTGATTGGGTTCTCTTACAACCTAATCATTTCTCTTCTGAACCTTCCAGCATTGTCTCACATGGAGGCTTTTGGGGGACCCCCCACATCCAAACCATAACACACTCTATCACTGAGCTACAATCCCAGCCCCTGTATCTATTATATCTTATATTTTAAAATTCTTCATTCACAGAAAAGAATAATTAATTTTTTAAAAAATTAATGTGCTATTTATCTGTTGAATTTTAAAACTCAGGGGAAATATTGTAAAGGAAATTTCAGGTATTAAAAGAATTTTTCTTTTTGAGTACTCTGGCTCTGGTATCACTTCAACAAGGCAAATGCCATGTCTCTCTGGTTGGTGAATAGATGCACAGTGGACTGTACTAGTTGTTCCCTTTTTACTTGTTGCTGTCTAACGTACTTGTTTAAGAAACAGTCGTTTTGGTGATTGTTGAATATGGTTCTCTCAAAAGAAACAAAAACTTACATACTATTCACTAACACTATCCAATGAACTTTGGAAGAAATACAGATTAAACGGAGCATTAAATTTACAGATATGTAAATTATCCTCATAAAATTTATCTGATAGCATCAGGAAGACACTAGTCTCTACTTGAGCAAAACTCTTAGAATTCAACCAAGGGAATCCAGGTTCTCAAAATCACTTCTGAATCAACACTAAGTCAAAAATAGGAATGCTTTTAAAGACAGCCTAATCCTTAAAGTGAGCTAAAAGTACTTTACCACAGAGAGAATTCAAAGTGGTATCATCTCGTATGATTTGTCCCAATAAGCTAGTAAGAGAGTCCTTGGAAATTCATTTTGTAGATACTTAATGCTATGACATATTTTGCTTTTGAAAACATGGAAGTTGTTTTTTTCATTTTCCTCTTCAGAACTAAAGAAGTGTGAAATACAAGTTTGGAGAATTGCTGAGAACAGCCCGATAGCCCTGCCAAATGAACCTCTTGGGGAATATAACTTCTGTTCATTAGAGAAAGGCTTGCTGTTTAGGAAGGAGCTCACCTTGCTGGGGAGAGGGGCGAGTATTAGGCAGGCAGATATTAGTGCTTTGTAGAGTGACAAACTGAACAGCCAGTTCTGAGGACTGGAGCATTAGCTAAAGAACAGCTTTGAAGAGCAAGTAATTTCTTGGCCTATTTTAGAGGGGTTTTGTTTTGTTTTGTTTTAATGTTCCAAAACACTAGTGAGGTGAAAGCAGAAAAAAGATATCATAGCTAGTATCTTTCCACCAACTTTGGCCAGTAAATGTAATTGTATTATTTCACTCTTTGTCTTTCATATCTTCAACTTGATTTCTTTTAAAACTTCTTCAACATATTTAGCAGAGTGAATCTGTTGAATCTCTATCCTAATAAACCCTGGAATGATTAGCATTGTCATACTTTTAGGAGTGATCATAAGAAAAAAGAATTTGAGGAAATTATCCCAGTGCTTTAGAGATAGTCTTGTCTGGAATCAATGAATTTCAAGTTATTTTGCCTCAAGCTATAATGTTCCTCAAGTTTTTGTGTAGTACACCCCAATCAGCTGCAATTCCAAACCTCTGGACTCCTATGATGAGGTTCACTGATTCATTCAGATTCATTCATCAACAAATTCTGTTTTAGGGGACCTTACAATATCAAAGAACTATTCTCAGCCCTAAGAATATACTGCAGGGAGGAAGCAAAAATCCATTGTTATGGTTTGGTTGTGAGGTGTCCCCCAAAAGCTCACATATGAGACAATGCAGGAAGATTCAGAGGAGAAATGATTGGGTTGGAAGAGTCTTAACCCAATGGATGAATTAATTCCTGATGGAATTATGAGATTAATTGAAGTGGTAGGGTGTGGCTGGAGAAGATTGGAATTGGGGCATGGCTTTGGGGTATGTATTTTGTATCTGGAGAGTTGAGTCTCTCTCTCTCTCTCTCTCTCTCTCTCTCTCTCTCCCTCTCCCTCTCTTCCTCTCTCATGATGCAAGCTGCTCCCCTCTGCCATGATGTTCTGCCTTACCTCGAGCTCTGAGGACTGGAACCAGCTTTTTATGGACTAAGACCTCTGAAACTGTGAGCCCTCAAATACACCTTTTCTCCTCTATAATTGTGCTGGTGAGATCCTTTTAATCACAGTAGTGTAAAAGTTGATAAAACATCCATGTTCTCATAGAACTGACATACTGTACAATGCTGGAGAGACAAGAAACATTTTTAAAAATGGTATTTAGCAATACAACTGGGAGTAACAAATACCAAAGAAGAATGCTATCAAATAGGGGAAGTTGCAAGAACTGTGGGAGAGTCTGCAATTGTAAATAGATGACCTGGGCAGGGTAATGAAGTGATATCTGAACAAAGATGTAAAGTAACAGAGAAATTAGGACCTATAGCTCTGTGGAAGGATCATATACCTAGAAGAGAGAACATAGTTCCAAGCTCCATGTTTGGAGTGCCTGGCAAGCTCAGGGAGCAGCAGAGGTAGAGCAGAGTGGATAGAAAGAATCCGGCTGTGAATTATGCCAATGGTACCAGTATCATTACTGGGATTGCATATTACTCTAAAAGAAGTAAGTATCATTGGATGGCTTTCTGGAGGGGTACGAAATAAACTGATATAATCTTAGTGAAATTTTGACAACAGAGTATGAAGTAAAGAGGAGATCAGGAAAAATAGTTCAGAGTCTATTGCAATAGTCATTGCCAGGGTTTGATAGTATTTGTAATTAGAATAGGAGTAATAGAGTGGTGGTAATAAGTAGATGGTTTTGATATAATTTGAAAGTGGAACCAATTGTTGTTGACCATAATATACAGGTAAAAGAAAAGAAAAATTTTGACTTGAGTTATTGAAGAATGGAGTTGCCAGGAAATGACATGAAAAACATAAGTTAAATAGAATCAATCATGCAACAAGATTATAAAGTTTGACTTTGAATATGATAGGTTTGAAATATCTAGATATATACAATTTCTTTTAGAAACAAATGGAGATATCAAGCAAGAAGTAAGATGAAGGAGTATGGAATCAGGAGAGAAATCAAGGCTGATCAAGTAGATTTGCCAATCATCAGTAGAAAATGGTAATTATGGAGATTAAATGAGTCCCCAAAAGGATTTTGACTGCAGACAGAAGAGAATAGGCATGAAGACTGAATCCTAACAGCCTGTAATGTTAATAGAGACTAAGAACAAGTATCAGCAATGAGGAAAGAAATGAGGAGAATGTGGCCGTTTCCAATCTTTCCTTGGTGGGAAAAATAATCAGAAGTGTGAAATATATTTTTTTAGTTTGTAGGTCAAATTAACAAGGACTAAATACTGACTCTCAGATATAGTAATGGGAAACTCATTGGACCTGGAATAAACAAGAAGTTTCACATTGTTTTGAAAGTTATTTATATGTTTGTAGGCATTCTTTTCTGATAAGCATATAAAGAAATGCAGTAGTATTTTTAGAAACAATTTATTATTCTGGATCATTAATTGCTGAAATAATTCTGCATTCAAGTTGAGCTATTGATGTGTCTCCTGTTTGAGAGTGTAAAAATAGCACAGGCTTTGTACAGTGAAAGATGTGAGCTTGAATCTTTATTTTTGAATTTATTAGCTTAGATTATCAAATCACTTTATCACCTAAATATTCAATTTTTAACTGAAAATGAGAATATAATACCCAGCTTTTAAAGTTTTTATAAACTTTAGATATAAACCATTCATAGATTCGTGCAGACTAAAATACTATGTATGGAAACAAAAGCATATTGCAGGCAGGGGTATAGTTTAGTGTCAGTGAGTTTGCCTGGCATGCATGCTACTGTATGTTTGTTTTCCAGCATTGCAAAAAACAGAATTATATTAAGCAGTTTATCATCTAAAATGATAGATTATACATATGTTTCCCCCCCTCCTCCTGAGCCTCCATTGTAGTAATAATGAGAATAAAGGGGGATAAATATTTGATAACAACAACAGCAACAGAAAATAATAAGAGTTAGGTTTCATCAGAAAGGAGAATCAGTATCTTTGTGGAAGAAGTAAAATAGATGGAGGAGTGGAGTCTGCTAAAGCAGAGCAGAGGGAGCTGCAGTCAAGAATCGGTATGGTGCAAGTTATTGTGCCAGGTATTTAAACATTTTACCTCATTAATCCATAGGGCCATCACACACGTAATGTTAGTATCCGGTAATCTAATAACTAGAGTCTAGTATCTAGTAAAATAGTAAGTGGAGATAGAGCCAAAATCTAACTCCTTTTCTGCCTGACATCTACTCCATGATAATGTCATACAGTGCAACAGATCCTCCGGACCTCCGTGCTTTTATTAGCCTATGAAACTGTTAGTCATTCAAATGTCCTAAAATACAAGTTTTGTTACAATGAGAAACCTTAGTCTTTGAATAGCTTAACTTTCTGAATTTCTTTCCCATGAAGTTAAAATCCAAACAGGATCTTTTCCCTCAACATTTTATTTTTAGAGGACTGGTACCTAGACTAGCATTCTCTTTGACCAGAAACACTAGACAGAAAGAGTTAAGCAGGAATGTGTGAGGCTAGGAAAGGGAAAAGGACATATTGGAGCACTAAAGAGATTAATAAGTGTCAAAGAGGAAAGCTGAATAAGGGATATGGCATTCAGGGATCAAGACGCTACTGAGTGAGGCAAGTAGTCTTGAATAATAATGTGAGTGATAAGCAGTTTCATGTCCTGAAGGAAAAGAATATTGGCAAGAGATTGAGTTTTCTCTAAAAGCAATGCTTGGATCATATGAGATACGAATCTCTTTCATTAAGATGCTAGAGACTTCCTATACTCTGAAACAGATCAACCCTCCTTTTTCAAGCAGTTATTATTTTTCGGTGTCTATCGAAAGACAATCGATATTGTCTATCGATTGTTCATAGATTATGAACAATTATGAACAATGAACAATTATCGATATTTTTACTATCATTGTAAAAAATTCTAAAAGTATTCTGTATTATTTGAATTAAAAAGTCAATTATAAAATCACAAATTATAATGAACTTTATTTCAGGATTTAATTTACAGTGTGCAGTTTTAATGCTGACATGTGTTTATGAAGACAACAGCAAGAAAGAAACTTCATGAAGTCAGATTGTTTTTCTCCACATGGTATGACTAACTAGAATGTACAGGAGAGACAATGACATAAGACTCAGAAATTCGTCTTCTGTGGGATATTCAAAAATGATCAGTTTGTGGGACATATTTATAGAATTAGATGCCAGCAGTCATTAAATTAAAATCAATGAGGTATATGTTCAATGACCTCTTATTTTCCATTCCAACAGATTTTCCCATTTTCAAGATGTAATTTCTAGTGCCATATTTACTATGGAGAAATATTACAACATTCGAAAATTGAGTGTTTTTAGGGATATACTATTCATACTAGATGTTGATTGCCCCCTTGGAAAACCAACCCACAGGGCTTGATCTTTGGTTGGAATCACAGGTACAGTGTTCACAGTAGTGATATGGTAGTGGTAATGGCAGAGATGATAATGTTTGCATCCACTTGCTATGAGCAATGTACTATTGTAAAAACTTTATATTTATTAACTACTATCATCTTTGCAGAAAATCCCAGAATATGGGAACTGTATTAGATTTAAAATGAAGAAGCAGAGACATATCAATTTTCCCCAGGTCTGTACAGCTTGTTATTGAAGAAACTGGGCTCTAAATCCTAGCACTCTCACTCCTAAACTTTGTTGCTTCAAGAAAAACTAGATATGACTTTTGGAATATGAATTTCAATGCATTTGTATAAAAAATGTTTTCTACATTAAAATGGGTGGAAGTCTCCCAATAATTATTTATTTTAGTGGTATTTCCCCTAGAAAAAAATATTTGTACTCATCCACATACTAATTCTCATTTTTTTGACCATGGCATATCTTTCCAAGAAAATTGGTATGAAAAAAGGGACAAGTCTCTAATTATATACCCTGGTATGATTTGTGAGTTATCAGGATTTATTAACATAATCTATGAACAATTTTTAAATTGTATGATGAATTGTTTTAGCATCCTATATACTAAGTCATTCATTTTCTCCTATAATAAGCCTTAAGTATTAGCTGAACAATATTTTTGTCACATTATTTTATTCTGTATGCTAGAAATATATCTAGATTAAGATACTTTTATAGTAATATTTTATTTATTATTATTTGTCAGTATTAAATTTTAGTATTATGTGTATTCTAGTTTTATAAAATGATTGGGAAACTTTCCATTTTTTCCTGTGGTTTGAAATATTTGAAATGATAATGCAAAGTATCTTCACAATTCAATTGAACTAATAGTATATGATTTTTTTTCCCCTTAGGGGACATTCTTAGGTGCAGTGTCTCTGAGTCAGAACTCATGTAGTTTTTAAGACTGTGGATGTACTTTGACAGACTGCTCTTGAGAAGGTGGCAGTCCCTTCCCCTGGTGTGCAGAGTAAGTCCCACCCACCTCCACTCAACCCTAGCACCAGACACAAGCAGCTCTGGTTGTCACACTGATGTAGTTTATTTATTCATTTTACAAAAGAAAAGTATTATTTTATTCTTTTAATTTGTTAGGTTGAGCACTTTTTACATCTTTCTCTTTCAGTTTTTTTTGAACCTCATTATTATTTTTATTATTTTTTTTACACAAATGGGGTACAAATTTTCATTTCTGTGGTTATACACAATGTAGATTCACATGATTCATGTAATCTTACATATACATAGGATAATACCGTCTGTCTCAGTCTACTATCCTTCCTTCCCCCAGCCCCTCCCATCCCATTTTCCTCTACACCATCCAGTTTCTCCTTTCTTCTGTTGTCCTCCCCTGCCACCTCTACCGCTTGCCATTATGCATCAACAACCACTTATAAGTGAAAACATTTGGCCTTTGGTTTTTTGGGATTGGCTTATTTCACTTAGCATGATATTCTCCAACTATCCATTTAGCATCAAATGCCATAATTTTAATCTTCTTTATAGCTGAGTAATATTCCATTGTGTATATTTACCACAGTTTCTTTATCCATTCATCAGTTGAAGGGCATCTAGGTTGATTCCACAATCTAGCAATTGTGAATTGAGCAGCTATGAACATTGATGTGGCTGCATCACTGTAGTATGCTGTTTTTAAGTCCTTTGAGTATAAACTGAGGAGTGGGATAACTGGGTCAAATGATACGTCCATATCAAGTTTTTTGAGGAATCTCCATACTGCTTTCCAGAGTGGCTGCACCAATTTGTAACTCCACCACCAATGTATTTGTGCCTTTTTCCCCCACATCCATGCCGACATTTATTATTGCTTGTGTTCCTGATAATAGCCATTCTAATTGGAGTTAGATGAAATCTTGGGGTGGTTTTAATTTGCATTTCTCTAATTACTAGAGATGAAGAGCACTTTTTCATATATTTGTTGATTACTTTTATGTTGTCTTCTGTGAAGTGTCTGTCCAGTTCCTTAGCCCATTTATTGATTGGGTTCTTTGTATTTTTGGCATAAAGTTTTTTAAGTTCTTTATAAATTTTGGAAATCAGTACTCTGTCAGAATTGTGTGTGGAAAAGATTTTTTCCTACTCTGTAGGCTCTCTTTTCACATTATGGATTGTTTCCTTTGTTGACAAAAAATGCTTTTTATTTTGAATTTGCCTCATTTATTAATTCTTGCTTTTATTTATTGCACTCTTGATTGTTTGATTCTAATATTTTCTTTTACAGTTGAAATCTTCAGTAAGTTTGATATTCTTCAATAGAATAATAGCATTTTTAAATTTATAAGTTTAGTACTTAACTAGGGTAATATTTTAGTAATTTACATTTTGCTAGAATACAGATTATAAGTGTGAACTTACTTACCTTTATAGTTTATAAAAACAAACCCAAAACTATAAGAATCAAATTGATACATTATTGCCCTAGAAATAGAGAGATTCAGAAAAAAAAGGGATTCTTGTCAATAGATTACAATGTGTATAAGATGGAAACTATATCAAAAACATCATCTTAATTGAATCAGAAAAAGAATTATTTATTGTATTACAATTGGTGACATACATGTACAGAAGAAAATAAACTTGGGCTATGGACCAGTTAGTAATACTTTTGGCCATAATTAAGAATAACATGAAGTCACATCGTGGTATTAACACCAGCACGTAGCAAAAAAACTGCAGGTCCTACTGTAGGCTGAGGCAGATACTCTAGGATATCATGAGGAACAAGATTTCTGCTCTTCCAAGTTTGCTGAGGAACTTTATCCTCATGGTTAAATTTCATGAATAACTTCATTTGTGCAACATGGTTTCTGCAACCCTAAACATTTGGAAAAGAACCAAGAGAAAAAGGGCATTCTGCTAGCTAAGTGTGGTTATTTATTTTAAAGGAAGCTGCACCTTTCTGAGACATCTGCCTATTCAACCCTTTATTTAGAACATTATTTTTGTGACTGCAAGGAAGGTTGCTGAAAGATTATATAGAGAGATTTCCAGCCACTATTATAAAAATAGGCCTATGAGAAAGTGGTTGAACTTGGAAGTCAAATAAAAAAATTTCTAATTCTGACATTACCCAAATTTATCTCATCTCTCTCTCTCTCTCTCTCTCTCTCTCTCTCTCTCTCTGTGTATACACATATATATTTCAGATATATTAAGTACTTAAATGAAACTATAGAAGCTTATAAGAAATTTAAAGAGAATATATATGTTCCATCTTGGTATGGAGAAGACAACCAAATTCTAAAATTAGAAGCTAAGAAAGAATCAAATTTGATCGGATTATATAATAATTAAAATATTTTATTTGGTAAAGACACATTGAGATAATAAAACATATTTGGAAAATTATAATGAAACTAGTGGTCAAAAATGTAATATCCAAAATATACTCAAAAACCACTCACATATGTTGATGAGAAAAGAAGGAACCAGTGAAGAAATGAGGAAGAACATGTTTATCCTAAGATATTTCAAAGTAACCTCTAAGTTAGCTCTGAATTCCACTCACAGGGTGTGGTTCCATCTCATTATGTCACTGAAACCACTCTTTCAAAAATTAACCAATCATCTCATTTTTGTGATGGAAGAACAATTTATTGCTAATGTAAAGAATTTCTTTGACTTCCTATGCCATTTTTAAGCTACCTTTTTCCCTTTATAGACTCATTTCTTTAATACTCAAAATTATCTTGCTTTCCATGAGGTCTAATACTCTGTTGCTGCCAATTATCACCAAAAAAAAATCAGTGGTGCTTACCACATTTATTGAACATAGTACTAGAAGTACCAGAAGCGCATATTTATTGAAATAATTAATTACTATCTATTAATAAATTTTCACTAATTTTCAGTGTGGATATTGACCTGATATAGAACTGTTTTAAAATAAATAAAATAAAAGTTTAGATATTCTGTGGTGGGATGGATATTAGTCCCAGGAATTTCCCATATGGCAACATCAGTGAAATTATATCCAAAGGGTCCCAAGCAACTACTTAACACTTCACTTATTGCATTTGAAGGAGATTTGTTCCTAACATCTTCTCTCATGTGTACACAAATTTCATTTCCTTTTCTCCAATTGTGTTTATGAAGCATTTTGTTTTCTCTCCTGTCCTGTTTAGTCTTTCTTTTAGAAAATTAAGAATCCAATTACAAGAGATTCTAACGACTTACATTTTGACTCTCTTTTAATATGTCCACATAACCAGACTTTAAAATAGTAATTTAAAAATCACTACTGCTACTGCCTACTAATTGGACAAAATGTATCTCTTTTGTTGATGAAGTTTCATTTGTATTTTCTTTAATAACCTTGTGCTTCTATGTAATGAGTGTATGTGAAAAAGACAGGAACCAGAGACACAAAGGAAAGAGATGAGACAGAGAGGGTAGAGGAGAGACAGAGGGACAGAGATTTATTTTTCAGTAATTGCACCAAAATTTGCGAAGATCTTTTGGAGAATACCTTTAAGAATTGCCTTGAATGATAATTGTCAGAGAGAAACAAAACAACTAATGAGAGGGATAAACTGTTCCATATGAGAATATTAGAGATTTATATTCACTCCATTAGTTGATGGAGTCAGAGAAACAAAAAAGGACTTGGAGAGAGGAGAGCAATAAGAGATCATAAAAATTTCATACTGATTACAGTTATGATTGCAAATCCCCTACATCAGGATGGGAAAAGGATTCTAAAAGGGAATGCCAACATGCAGATTTATGTTGCTTCATGTGGAATGTTTCTTGATACCTATCTTCATGAATAACCAACCTACAGGAATAGCAGACTTATATTTGTAGTTGGACTGTAAAGTTTCAGAACAAGGCAAGTGGCTCCCTCTGTCTTCCCCTGCCTCCCCCACCCCTCTTCTTTTCTTCCCTTCTTCTCTGAGTTCATAAACTGGCAAAAAAATTTAAATAATAATTTTGACAAATTTCTGAAGTTTGAATGTGTATTAGTATAGGAATAAAATTCCCGGAGGACCAAGTCTCAGGGAGATCGCACACTTCCATGAGTTTTATCTTCATAAACTACTCCAGGTCCTGAAAGAAGACCTAAGAATAATCCCCTTGAATTGAGGTCAGAGAGAAGGAAAATTAGCTATTTGAAGTCCCTCTAGCCTATCAATAACAAAGTCTAACTTTTTAAGTTATGTCACTTGATCATCATCTTATTCTACCTGGGAAATGGTAATTACCCAACTCTAGGCCACTCTGCCCTTCCCTTCTCACCTAAGGAGAGGGGAAAAGGGTAAGAAACACTTCTGAAGTCTGAGCCCAGGGATTCCTACCCTGAGAGATTCAGATTTAATCAAAAATTTCTAGACTACTTTCTTTCTTCCACCCCTTACTACCATATCAACAGGGCTCCCATGCACTAAGAAGGGACTAAAACTCAAAGAGCAGTAAGACAAAAATTCAATTTAAGAGGAAATATTTAGGGAAACAGAGAGACAAGAAGAAAGAAAAATTAAAAATTTCAACAAGGAAAACCGAAGTCTCTGACATACCTGCTACAAAAGATAATTATATAGCTCATATTAAATCATTAATATGCTAAGAATTCCAATGAAAATAGATAACAGGCAAGAAACGATAAATAGTAACATCAGAGAGAGATGTACTAATGAAGAATGGGGGAAAGTGATGGAAACAAACAACAAAAACAGTAACAGAAATGGAGAAAAGTACCTAGGTTGGGCTTATCGCAAACTAAAGATGATCAAGGAAAGAATCAGCTTAACATTGTAAACTGAAAAAAATATATATATATATATATAAACATATATATATATATATATCATTCCAAACTGAAATGTGTGTATATGTATATATATATGCATATGTATGTATATATGAATAGAATATATGTAAAAGCAATAGAATATTAAGAACTGTGGCAAAATGACAAAAAACACAGCATACATATAATTAAATACTGAAAGAATAGAGAGAAAAAGAATAAAATGGCATTTTCAAGAAATAATGGCTAAGAATTTTTCAAAATTATTCTGATCAAACCACATATATTTGAAATTCAAAGAACATCAAGCAAGAGAAACACCAAAAACTTGCACCGAGGTAAACCATATTCAAACTGCACAAAACCAAAGCAAAAGAGAAAATCCTGGAAGACAGTATAATAATGTTTTCCTTATATAGAAGGAAAGCATTATTATACTTCTCACCAGAGATCACACAAATAATAAAAGAGCACCGTGAAAATGCATCTGGAAAGGCAGATTTGGTCTCATGTTTGACAACACCGTAGGGGGACTGCAATTCACAACAACCTATTAAATGACTTAAAAAGAATGAAAGGAGAGGAATTTGAAGACTAACAACAAAAACAGAAATGAAACAATGTAAAGAAGACGGAAATGCTAATTGCCCTGATTTGAACATTACACATTATGTACATATATTAAGAAATCAAGGGCTGGGGATATAGCTCAGTCGGTAAAGTGCTTGCCTTGCAAACACAAGGCCCTGGGTTCAATCCCCAGCACCGAAAAGGAAAAAAAAAAAAAAGAAAAAGAAATCACACTGTCTTCCTAAATATGTATAATTAGTATGTGTCAACTAGAAATAAAAAAGAATTAAAAAGAAAATATAGAAGAAAATGTTGAAAGAAAAATGGCACAAATTTAGATTTCTTTACCCATTGAAATTATCCTTCAAGGCTGAAGGAGAAAAAATATTTTGTCAGATAAACAAAAATTGAATGAATTTATGACCATAACGACCCTACAAGAAGTGTTTTAAAAGGTTATTCAATGCTAGGAATTTCACCCTTAGAACTGCCTTCACAGTTTCCCAGGGGTTTAATATGTTGTATCACTTTTCTCATTTGTTTCTAAGTATTTTTTATTTCACTTCTGATTTCTTCTACTATCCATTCATCATACAATAGTGAACTACGTAATTTCCAGGTGTTAGAGTATTTTCTACTTTTTGTCTTTTTGATTTCTGATTTCATTCCATTATGATCTGATAGTATGCAGGGTGTCTTCTCTATTACTTTGTATTTCCTAAGAGTTGCTCTGTGGCCTAAAATATGGTCTATTTTAGAAAATTTTCCATATGCTGCAGAGAAGAAGATGTATTCAGTCATTGGTGGGTGAAATATTCTATTATATATCTATTAAGTCTAGATTTTTAATTATATTTCTTCATTCTATAGCTTCTTTATTTAGTTTTTATTTGGAAGATCATCTAGAGTTGAGAGAGGTATGTTAAAGTTACCCAGTATTAATGGCTGTGATCTATTTGATTCTTGATATTGAGGAGGGTTTGTCTGATGTATATAGCTGCTCCATTATTTGGGACTTAAAAATTTATGATTATTATTTCTTCTTGTTGTATGATCCCTTAAGCAATATGAAATGGCCTTCTTTGTCTCTTCTGATTAACTTTGTTTTTGTTTGTACCAGGAATTGAACTCAGGGGCACTCAACCACTGAGCCACATCCCCAGCTCTATTTCATATTTTATTTAGAAACAGGGTCTCACTGAATTGCTCAGCATCTTGCTTTTGCTGAGGCTGGCTTTGAACTAGCATGCAAAACTGACACTGTTAAAAAAAAAATAGACCATTCATTCAGATGACTCTATATTATTTATACCTGTATCTTAAAAATAACACTTTTCATTACCAGTTTTAATATCAGTAGTAATTCAAGCCATATGTATACCAAATATAGTGTACTACTTTAAATAATTCTGAATCCGTCTTATAAATATATAATTCCATAATCTTGATGTGTTGCTAAATATTGCTATATAATATATTGGCTGATTTAACGTTTGGAGTTTTTCATCATAAGCCCAAGTAACTTATATTACTTACCTCAAACTTGCCTCAATTCTTGATTTGATTTCATGGTTCCTTTTCCATTAGCTTCATTTTCTTTCTTCTTTCATTACTTCTTCATTTCTTTATTTTTTCCTCTTGCCTCAGCCTCCTGAACCACTAGGTTTGTAGGCATGTGCCACAGAGCCCGGCTTAACCTTGGTTTGCAATCCACTTTAACTGCTATGAGGATAGAAACACCTCTGGTTTATGAGGACCATGTGAATAATGCATTCTTCCCAACCTTTCACCTTCAGTCTGTGAATGGCTTTGCCTATCAGGTGAGTCTCATGGAGACAGCATATTGTTGAGTCTTGTTTTTTGATCCAATTTGCAAAATTATGTCTTTCAATTGATGAGTTTAGATCATTTACACTCCAAGTTATTACTGAAAGCCACTTTATATTTCCTGTCATTTTGACTTATTTCTAATTTTTAAGTTGAACTAGATTCTTCTTTGATTGAGTATTCTTCTAATGTTTGTTCTCCCTCTTCTGGCTTTCAGTTTTATTCCCGGTATCTTCTTCATGAAATATTTTATTGAGTATGTTTTGTAGTGGTGGCTTTGTAGTTGTGAAGTCTTTTAACTTCTGTTTATTATGAAAGGTCTTTATTTCATCTTCAAATCTGGAGCTTACTTTTGCTGGATACAGTATTCTTGGTTGGCATCCATTTCCTTTTGCAGCCTGCACATCAGATGGGGCTTTAATTTCTAGGATATACAAAGAACTCAAAAATTTTACCACCAAAAAAAAAACAAATAACCCAACCAATAAATGGGCAAAGGAACTGAACAGACTCTTCTCAAAAGACGAAATATCAATGACAGACAAATAAATGAAAAAATGTTCAACATTTCTAGCCATTAGAGAAGTGCAAATTAAAACTACACTGAGATTTCATTTCACTTCAGTCAGAATGGCATTTATCAAGAGTATAAGTAACAACAAATGTTAGTGAGAATGTGGGGAAAAGGGAATGCTCATACATTGTTTGTGGGACTGCAAATTGCTCTAACCACTCTGGAAAAGCAGTATGGAGATTCCTCAGAGAACTAGTAATGGAATCACCATTTGACCCAGTTATCCCACTCCTCAGCATATATCCAAAGGATTTAAAATCAGCATACAGTGACACAGTCAAGTGAATGTATACAGCAGCACAATTTACTATAGCTAAGTTATGAAACCAACCTAGATACCCATCAAGAGATGAATGGATAAAAAAATTGTGATAAATACACACACTGGAATATTACTCAGCCATAAAGAAGAATGACTATGACATTTGCCAGTAAATGAATTGATCTGAAGACTATCAGGCTAAGTGAAATAATCCAATCCCCCAAACCCAAAGTTTGAATGTTTTCACTGATATGTGGAAGCTAAACCCCAATAAAAGGGGAGGAAGAGAAGTCAGTAGATTAGACAAGTAGAATGAAAGGAAGGGATGGTGGATAAGAATAGGGAAGATGGTAGAATAAATGTAACATAATTTCCCTATGTACATATATGAAAATACCTAAGTGAATTCCACCATCATGATCACCCACAAGAATGAGGTCTTAAGTAGAATAAGATATATTCCATGCTTGCATACTTTTATCAAAATGGATTCTACTGTCATGTATAACTAAGAAGGACAAATTAAAAAATCTTTAAAAGGAGGAAAAAAATCTTCGTGCCATGTAATTTGAATTTGCCCAAGTATTTAAGTATTCAGTCCTGTAGTTTAAGATTTTTATTTTATTGTTTGAAAATCTGAATTGTGTTGCTGTGGTCTGAAGAAGCAAAATTAATTCTTTTACTAAAGTAAGTTATTTTATGGTATGTTTAAATAATGAGAATCTTGACACCTTTGGAATTGTCACTAAAATAAATATGTGAGTTTTTGGCAAAAATAAAAAATTATTCAGCAGGAAGTAAAATGATACAGGCCAAAAACTTGGATCAAAGTAATGAAAAGCATCAGTGAAGGAAAAAATAAATGTAAAATAAAATCATTGAATTTGCTTTCTTAATTGATCTAATATACAACTGTTTAATTAATAGAATTAATATAGTGGATAATTTTAGCATGCATATAAGTGAAATTAATGATAGCAATATCATGAGAAACTAGAGTGAAAAATTGTTAATAATGAGGAGTTACTTAAATCACACATTATAATCATTATAGTGAAAGTGGACTCAGTTTAGTTAGAAATGTTTGATGCACACCCTGATTAAATCACTCAAAATTAATGTGTTTAGGAGAGAAAATTATATGAATTCTACAGTTTGGATCTTTTTTTCTTTTTGTACTGAGGATTGAACTCAAGGGGCACTCGGCCACTGAGCCACATCCCCAGCCCTATTTTGTATTTTATCTAGAGACAGGGTCTCTCTGAGTTACTTATCGTCTCGCCATTGCTGAGGCTAGTTTTGAACTTGCAATCCTCCTGCCTCAGCCTCCCAAGACGCTGGGATTACAGGTGTGTGCCACTGCACCGTGCAGCAGTTTGGATCTTGACTGTCCTTCAAAGGCCTTTGTGCCCCTTAGATGGCAGTGTTAGAAGTTGACATAATCTCTGGGATGGTGTTTTGTGTGAGGTCCATCAATTATTGGGGCTGTCCATAGAGGGAACTGTGGAACGCTGACTCCTTTTCCCTTCTTTCCTCCTTCCTTGTCATTTGGTGAGCAGTTTTGCTCTACCATGAGTCCCTGCCATGATGTGCTCCATTACCATAGACCCAAACTAATGGGGCCAAGTGAATATGGACTAGGATCTCTAAAACTATGAGACAAAATAAATTTTTTCTTTATAAGTTGGTTTTCTCAGGTATTTCATTACATTAATACAAAGCTAATATAATATATAATACTTAAAATTGACAAAGTAAAGAATAAGGAAATGAAAATTATGAGAAAAAATTGTCATGAATATGAAATGTATTGTCTATGTCAATAGTAATTTTCACTATAAATGGTCTACTGACACCAATTTGAAAAAGAAATATCTTCAAAAGAAATTGAAAAGAGTCCCCAAATCTATATGATTCATATGAAACCTACCTTAAATATAAAGATAATGATAGAAAGCAAACCAATTGTTTGGTTTGGAATGTGAGGTATCCCCCAACATCTCACTTGAGGAGAATTGATTGGGTTATATGAGCCTTAACTTAATAAGTGAATTAATCCCCCTGATGGGATTAACTGAGTAGAAACTGAAGGCGGGTAGGGATGGCTGGAGGAGGTAGGCATTGGGAGCCTGCCTTTGGGGTACATACTTTCTGTCTGGCAAGTGGAGTCTCACTTTGTGCGTCCTGATCACATGTGAGTTGATTCCTTCTGCCGTACTCTTCCTCCCTGATCTTCTGCCTCACCTTGAGGAATCTGCTGTCTATGGACTGAGAACTCTGAAACCGTGAGCCACAAATAAACTTTTCTTCCTCTACAATTGTTCCTAGGGCTTTTAGTCACAGCAGTGAAAAAACTGACTAAAACCAAATAAAGAAAGATATTCAAAGGCAACACAAGTCATATTAAAGCCTTAGAACTGTATAAAAAGAGGGTAAACCCAGGCGCTGTGGTGCACACCTGTAATCCCAGCAGCTCAGGAGGCTGAGGCAGGAGGATCATGAGTTCAAAACCAGTGTCAGCAAAAGTGAGGCACTAAGCAACTCAGTGAGATCCTGTCTCTCAATAAAATATAAAATAGGGCTTGGAATGTAGCTCAGTGGCCAACTATGCCTGAATTCAATCACTGGTACATGTGTATATATATGTAAGGCAAAGCAGACTTCAGAATAATCCTTCAGCATCCAATTTTTTATACCTTTATTTTATTTTATTTATTTATTTTTATACAGTGCTGAGGATCGAACCCAGTGCCTCCCACATGCTAGGTAAGCATTCTACCACTGAGCCACAACCTCGGCCCCAAAGCATCCAAATTTTTCAAGCAAAATTGACAAAACTGTGAAAAGATGTAAGTCTACTATAATGTAAGATATTTGAGAATTCAGTGCCTCTTTTTCAATAACTGAAAGATGTAGCATGCAGAAAATCTGTCCTCTGAAATGAATAGCATAATTAATGACTTGGATATATATGATATTTATAAAATTCCTCACAACAAATTCTTCAGAATTTTGTTTATTCTAAGGAGAGCTGAATACATTTTCTCTCAGTGACATATGGACAATTCAGAATGACTGATTATATTTTGGGCCACAAAACACATCTAAGTAAATTTAAAAGAATAGAAATCAAGCAAAGCCTGATTTCAAACCTCAATGGCATCTAGAAATCAACTGTAGAAAATTGCTGAAAAATTTTAAGCTAGTTGTAGCTTGAATAACATATCTTTAAGAATAAATGAGCTGAAGAAGAATTCTTAAGAAACATTTTTCAAAAATACTGTGAACTACATCAAAATTAAAGTTTCTCATAAAATATATACAATGCATCAAAAGCAGTATTTTAAAGGAAATTTGTAAAACTAAACATGCTTTAAAAACAAGAAATATATAAAAATCAATTCTTTAAGCCTAATATGTGTAGAACAAATGAAAAACTAGAGAAATTTAAAGCCAAAGCAATCAGAAGAAAAAAAAGCTAAAATTTACAGCTATCTTCCATCAATTCAAATGCAAAAATCCTCAATGAAGTATTAGCAAATAGAATTCACAATGAATAAAAAGAACTACATACTAAGATCAAGTGGGATTTGTTACAATTATGTAAGATCAGTTACACATTCAAATATCAGCTAATGTACCTTACAGCACCTGTAGGGTTAAAGAAAAAGGGATCACAGTTTCTTTATCCATTCATCTACTGAAGGGCATCCATGTTGGTTCCACAGTCTAGCTATTGTGAATTGAGCTGCTATAAACATTGATGTGGCTGCATCACTGTAGTAATCTGATTTTAAGTCCTTTGGTATAGGCCAAGGAGTGGGATAGCTGGGTCAAATGGTGGTTCCATTCAGAGTTTTCTAAGGAACTTCCACACTGCTGCACCAATTTGCAACTCTACCAGCAAGGTATGAGAGTGCCTTTTGCCCCACAGCCACGCCAGCATCTACTATTGTTTGTGTTCTTGATAATAGCCATTCTAATTGTAGTAAGATGAAATCTTAGAGTTGTTTTAATTTGCATTTCTCTAATTACTAGAGATATTGAACACTTTTTCATATATTTATTAATCACCTGTACATCTTCTTCTGTAAAGCGTCCAGTTCCTTGGCCCATATATTATTCAGCCATAAAGAAGAATAATATTAAGGTATTTGCAGATAAATGGATGGAATCAGAGAATATCATGCTAAGTGGAATAAACCAATCCCAAAAAACCAAAGGCCGAATGTTTTCCCTGATAAGTGGATGATGATATATAATTGGGTTGGGGGTTGGGGAGTAAGAGAAGAATAGAGGAACTTTAGATTATGTGGAGGGAAATGAGAGGGGGAGGGAAGGGAGTATGAAGAACGGTGGAATGGGACAATCATTACCTTATGTACATGTATGATTACAGGAATGGTGTGAATCTACATCATGCACAACCATAGAAATGAAAAGTTGTACCCCATTTGTGTACAATGAATCAAAATGCAGTCTATAAAAAAAAAAGAAAAAGGAACCATTATATTAATTGATGCTAAAAGGCACATAATAAAAAGCACATTTTGATAAAAACTCATAAAATTAGAAACAAAAAATAACTGCCTCGAGTTTTCTATTAAAAACTTGTATTTGGGATGGGGATATAGCTCAGTTGGTAGAGTGCTTGCCTGTCAAGCACAAGGCCCTGGGTTCAATCCTCAGCACGCACATACTCACACACACACTCACACACACACACACACAAAAACCCAAAAAACAAAACACAAAAAAAACTTGTATTTTTGCCTGTATTTGAATTTTTTAACCTAAAATTGGGCAAAAAATGAAGTGTATACTATCTCCCTGCTCTTATTATCATACAAAGTCCTAACTAGTACAATAAAAGAGAGAAAAAAAAAGAAAATATAAACATATTGGGACGTAAGTAAAAATACTCCGTTTGTTCATAGTTGACATGATTATCCCTGTCGAAACACCAAATAATTAAGAAAAACACTCCTGGCATTAATAAGCAATTATGGCCAGGTCAGAGGTTACAAGGTTAGTATGCAAAAGTCAATTACTTTCTTGTACATAAATAGCAAATGATCATAATTTTTAAATTATAAGCACATTACCACATACATTAGCATTAAAAATGTGAAAAAATATAATAAAATAAATGATTACTCTGATGCTAAAGACAAACTCTGTTTTAGTCAGCTATTTTGCTGCTGTGACTGAAGAATCTGACCAACAAATTTCAATGGAGGAAAAGATTTATCTGAGTGCTCACAGTTTCAGAACAGCTGAAGGTCACTGTGGAAGAGTGTGGCAGAGGGAAACAGCTCGCATTGTGACCAGCAAGCAGAGAGAGAGAGAGAGTCTCCACTCTCCAGATACAAAATATATACTCCAAAGCCACGCCTCAATTCCAGTCTCCTCCAGCTCACGCTATCACTCAGTTACCACTCAGTTAATCCTTCTTGGGAGATTAAATCACTGATTGGGTTAAGACTTTTACAACCCAATCATTTCTCCTCTGAACCTTCTTGCATTGTCTCACATGTGAGCTTTTGGGGGACAGCTCATATCCAAACCATAATAAATTCTGAGAAAATAAATCAAAGAAGATATAAAGAAATCAAAGAAGATATAAACAAATGAAGAGATATTACATGTGCTTGCACTGGAAACTCAAAATTGTGACGATGTCAGTTCTTTCCAAATGGGTCTATTAATTTGACATAATCCACAATTCACAGCACGCAATTTTGTGGATACTGGAAACTGATTATGAAGTTTACTTGGAAAGGTATAAGTCTTAGAATAGCCAACAAAATACTGAAGAAGAACAAAGTTTGAAAACTAACAGTACTTGACTTCAAGATTTATTATAAAGCCACTATAACCAAGACATCATAATTGACAAGAGAACAGAACAAAAATCAATGAAATACTCGTAAAACAGAGCTACATAAATACCATCAAAAGAACTTTAACACAGGAACAAAGCCCATTTAATGGACAGAAGATAGTCTTTTTAACAAATGTTCTAGAAAATTTGAACATCCACATGCAAAAAAGCAGCATATCTAGGTTTGAATCTTACACCTTTTACAAAATTAAAATGAATCATAGACCATGTGTTTCTAGGGGTTAGGAGAAGGGTAAGTGGTGTAAGATGGTAGGGCACAGAGAATTTTTTAGGTCACAGGAACTATTCTCTAGTGTATTGTCTGGGATATATATGAATTTGTGCATTTTTCAAAACCTGTAGAAATTTCTAACCTTAAAATTAAACCATGAAGCAGTCATACCTAATATTCTTTTTGGGAGGTTAAAAGATTCTATCAAAAAATGCAGACTGAAGAAAATCTGACAATATTACAAATGTGTAAAACTATCTCACTGAAGGGAGCAAGGTGTTAATCCAAATGAATTGGAGTAAAATGGAATCTGTTAAGATTAAAGGTGAAATCAACTACACATAAGCAGTATTTGGCATCTCAGTGCCAAATAGTAAGGAAATCTCAAACAATCAAACAAATCAAAAATTTTTTTAAATCATACATATATAATAATGGGGAATATCAAAATAACACAGAAACCAACTGAAAGAGCTCCCAGTGGCCAAAGCTGGGAACATTTAAGCAAGAAAATTAGTAAAGGAGCACTGTATTATATCTCAAAATGTAAAAGAAATACCACTGACTCTAGACTGATAAAATAAATTTTAACATTAATAAATGGAAACCAAAAGACATATAGCCAATGTGGAAGAGTAACAAAGTATATAGAAAAACCACATCAAAGAGGTGGAGTATAAATCCCCACTCCTTACCAGTGGGTTCTGCATAATGATTCCTTCTGAAGAGGAAAGAATACTGTTATAGAAAGGGGAGAAAAAATGGTTAACTTTATATTGAAAATTTGACATGCTCTATCAGGTGCAAGACTTAACGTCTTTGCAACCATTTTAAATTTTAACCTCCATCCTATAAAATAAGTTTTATAGAAAAGTTTCACTTTTCTGCTCTGAAAATAAGTTTCACTTTCCTGCCCTAAGGTATGCACTTGCATAGGGAATAAAAGTTAGCAGATAGCTCCCTGTCCCCCTCACCTCACCTACCTTAACTGAAATATCTCTTTGTTATCCTAATAGCCCACCGCAAGGCTTTACACAGGCTGCTCATGCAAGCTTACAGCAAGCAGCCCTGTAACATACCCCAGAGTTAGATTTTCCCTGCCCTCTCTCACCCTTTTTGAGTGATGGCCTTTGCCAGACTCTGACTGACAAATAGAACTTTCTGCCTTTGGATCTCCTTGCCTGGTTTCTGAGTTGCTTGTCTGCGTTGCACTTTCCTTGCATACCCTTATCTACTTCAGTCATGCAATCAATGTCAACATCAATGATCACAAATCAATTTGAGGTAAACACTTGATTTGATTTGATAAGAATTTCAGTTTATATATGTGTGTGTGTATGTATATATTTGTGTGTGTATATATATTTGTGTGTGTGTATATATTTGTGTGTGTGTATGTATATACATATATGATTTTCTTCCCAAAGTCCAGTAACCCCACTATTTCCAAGAGAAAAATATCAGACAAATTTAAATAAGCATCATGAAAATATACCTAACCAGTCTATTTAACTTTACAAATATATCAAGAGCTTATGTAAAACAAGCAAGTTAACAATGCTTCACAGCTAAGAAGAGGCCAAGGAGATATGCTGTGTCTCCTAGGTTTTCAATGTTGTGACCAAAACACCCACCCAGAACAACTTGAAGAAGAAAAAGAATATTTTGACTCATGGTTTCAAAGGTGTAGATCATGGGAGGACAACTCTGCTGTTCCAGGTCCAAGATGATGCAGAACATCATGGCCCCTGGGGTGTGGTAGAGGAGTACTTCTCCGTTCAAGGCAGCCAGGTAACAGAGAGAGAAAGGGGAAGGGACCATAAGAAAGATGAGAAAGATGAACTCTTCCAGGGTACACCCACAGTGACTCATCTCCTTCATCTACACACCACCAGCCTGCAGTTACCGCCAAGTCAGCACATTCAAACTAGGATGGACTGATTAGGTTACAGCTCTCACAGTCTAATCATTTTACCTCTGAATATGCCTGAATGAACACAGGAGTTTTGCAGGGATACCTTAAATTCAAACCATAGCATGTGCCTACTGAATGCAATGTGATATCCTGGATAGATTCCTGGAACAGAAAGAGAATGTTTGGTAAAATAAATAAAATAAAGGCAAATCTCAATAAAATATGGATTTTGGTTAATACGAGTGCATCAGTATTCATTGGAAAATTATGATAAAACAACCATACTAATGGAAGAGATTAATAATAAAGGAAAATGTGCACAGGAGTGTACATAGGAACTCAACCATATGCTGAATTTTTCTGTAAGTTTAAAACTGTTCTGAATACTCACATATTAATACAGCATGTTTTTTAATAGTTAAAAAATTACTTCTGTAGTACATTCTAACTACTGAAGTGACCCAGTTATAGAGAAATCCACTTTCAGATGACCTACTTCACTCTTTAATCTCAGGTTTTTTCAGTGAACTATTAATGTTCTGATTGCTTTGGTGCAAAGCCTATGATCAAGTGACTTCAGAAGTTCAAGCAAATATTAGAAAGACAGGTCTGAAGAAGAAGATCCTTTCACTTTGGGTTTAGAGGTAGCATGGGGTTATTATCTCAGTCCCTGAAATGAGAGAGTCCTCAAGTAACTAATGAAATTAGTTTTCGTTTTTCAAAATTTCTTTTTAACTGACAAATAAAAACATACAAATTATGCATATTTATGGAGTATTTTGTGATGTTTAAATACTTGTATACATTGTGTAATATTCAAAGGAATTAAACATAGTCTCCTCAAACATCCATTATTTCTTTATACTACACATTCAAATCAAATACATATTACATTATCATAATCTGTAGTCAACCAATTGTACAATAGCATACCAGACCTTCTGGCTCTTATATAACTAATTTAGTGTTCTTTTATCAGCTTCTCTCCAACTCTTCCACTCCCTACTTTCCTCAGCTTCTGGTAAATACCATCTGCGTTCTACTTCTATGAGATCAGTGGTTTTAGATTCTACATACAAGTGAGATCATGTGGTACTTTTGTTTTCTGACTTATTTTACTTAACATAAATTTCTGCAATTCCACTCAGATTGTCCTAATATAATGACCTGAAATTCCACCCACAATGTCACAAATGACACTATTTCATAATTTTTATAGCTGAATAGTGTTCCAGTGTGTATATATACCACATTTTCTTTATCTATCAGTTGATGGACACTTAAGTTGTTTCCATTTCTTGGCTATTGTGATCGTGCTGTAATGAAGGTGGAAGTACAGATATCTCTTTGACAGGTTGATTTCATTTCCTTTAGATATGCACCCAATAATGGGATTGATGGATCATATGTTTGTTCCATATTAAATTTTTTGAGGAGCATCCATACTGTTTTCCATAATGGCTAATTTCAATAGGCTCTTCCTAAATGTAGCTATGTAGACCACAGTGTTCCATCATAATAATTCAGAAATGGTAAGTATTTAATGGCAATTATTCAAGTATTCTCTGAATTTTTCAGGTTCTGCTAATACTTTTCTAATTTCAGTGACTTACAACAACAAATATTTACTTCTTGTTATGCTGCATTTTTTTAATTTTTACGGTACTGAGGATTGAACTAGGGGTACTCTACAGCTGTGCTACATCCCCAATCCTTGTTTGTTTTTTAGACAGGTTCTTACTAATTTGCAGATGTTGGCATTGAATTTATGATCCTCATGACCCAGTGTCCTGAGTAGCAGAGATTACAGGTTTGCAACACCTCCACTAGATTGTTATATTTCATACTAACAGTAATGGTGTAGTTGCTGTAGCTCCAGGCATGAGCTGGACCTAATTATCATAAGAGTTTTCTTTTTCTAGTTCCTGGGTTCCCCATCTATGAAGTAATGCCTTTATGGTAGAGGAAAGAACCAAAGAGGGCTGATGGAAACATTCAGTGTTTTCTAAAGTCTCTTTGGAACTTGCCCACTCATCTTGCATTAACTGGCACAAATTGTCTTACCTCAACTTTAGTAGTACACTTCTGAACCAATGGAGGCACAATGGATTAGTCAGCTTTGTGTCATTGTGACAAATACCAGAGATAATCAACTTATAAAGAGCATAGGCTTATTTTGGCTCACAATTTGAGGTTTCGGTCCATGGTTGGTTGGTCCCATTTTGGGGGGGCTATGGTGAGACAATACAGCATGGTGGGGAGTCCATGGTGGAACAAAATCATTCACCTCATGGTGAGTCAAGAAACAAGAGATAAAAAAAGAAAGAGCTGGGGTTGTTTTTCCATTCCACTCAAGGGCATACCCCAAAGACCTTAAAACTTACCACCATCTTCAGTGGCATCATGGACTAGCGATCAAGCCTTTTTTATTTTTACTTTTTATTTGTTCCTTTGAAATACACATGAAGTAGAGTGTATTTTGACTTATTATACATATATGGAGCATAACTCATTCTAATTAGAATCACATTCTAGTGATTGTACATGATGTGGAATTATACTGGTAATGTATTCATGGATGAATATAGGAAAGTTATTATCCAATTTATTCTACTGTCTTTCCTATTCTCCTCCTCCCTCCCTCTTCATTCCCTTTTGTCTAATCCAATGGACTTTTATTCTTCCCTTCCCACCCTTCCTTGTTGTGGGTTAGCATCCACATATCAGAGAGAACATTCCAACTTTGGTTTGGGGGCTTTGGCTTATTTCTCTTAGCATGATATTCTCCAGTTCTTTCCATTTACCAGCAAATGCCATAATTCCACTCTTCTTTATGGCTGAGTAACATTCCACTGTGTGTATGTACATTTTCTTTATCCATTCATCTGTTGAAGGGTACCTAGTTTGGTTCCATAGCTTGGCTATTTTGAATAGAGCTGCTATAAACATTGATGTGGCTGTGACACTGTAGTATGCTGATTTTAAATCCTTTGGATATAAAATGAGGAGTGGAATAACTTGGTCAAATGGTGGTTCCATTCCAAGTTTTCTGAAGAATCTCCATACTGCTTTCCATAGTAGTTGTGCGAATTTGCAGTCCCACCAGAAATGTATGAGTGAACCTTTTCTTCACATCCTCACCAACAAATCTTTAATACTTGAATCTTGAGGGACATTCCAGATTAAACTATATCTCAGAGAAAGGGAAACTTGAATATTTGCTTAAAAATTCAATCCAGTGACCCCTAAAACTATTGTTACACAATTATAATTCATCACCATTTTTGAAAGTCAATCAATAATATAATCCGTAACTACCTGAAAAACATAAAATGTGACTCTATGTTCATTGATTGAAGAGATGATGTATGATTTAATCATCTGAACATTATTAGCAGCATGTATCAGAGAATTTCACACATTGTAGATACAAATACTTGTAAGTTTGAGCTGATTATTTTGGAAGGAAATAGAATGTAAAATAGAGCAATAATAGCAAGTAAGAGCATGAATAAAGGTAGTCCTATGAAAGTGGTAAAAGGAGAATTTTAAAATCTTTCTATGTGTCTGGATGATTTTGAAGTAAAGAAGAAACCTGGGAATATAGATTGTCATTGAGAGGCTCTATATAATAGGAGATTGATAGAACAACCTTTTGGTATATCTGCCCTAGGTAGCATAAAAATCCATGCTCAGCTCTGTGTTTTAATGATAATTGTTGAAACTTCCCAACTCTTTGGAAATTGGAAAATGTATATCATAATAAGGGAACAACAGGGTCTATCTCATGAAGACATCACTGAATAAAGATATTCATAAATATATCTCTTAGAGTAGTCATAATGAATCAATAATTAACCCAGGTTTAAAAATGTGTGACTAAAAAGCTTGAATTAGATTCAGTACTATGTACATTTTAGTATGAAATAAATAATGAGATCAATTCATTGCATCATCAACCTTCAGACTGTAATGTTCAGAAATCTTGGGGAAGGCAGGGATTCTTTGAGGCCTAAAGCAAGGACAAGGGTAAGAATCTCAGATTTTAATTGTATTATGTGATTTTACTTATTTTACATATTGAATTTTGTCTTTGAAAACACAATTTTATTCAACTGATTATATTTATTAATAATTATATGAATAATTGTATTATTGTGTTTTTTGGGGTTTTGTTTGTTTGTTTGTTTGTGTTTTTGTTTTTGTTTTGGCTAGGGCCTTACGTTTGCTAGGCTAACACTCTATCACTGAGCTACATCCCCAGCCTTTTTCCTAAATATTTTAATTTTGTTACAAGATCTTGCCAAGGTTGCCCAGACTGATCTCAAACTTGGGATTCTCTTGCCTCAGCTTCCTGAGTAGCTGAGATTACAGTCATATACCACCAAGTCCATCTAAAATACATAATCTGCACTCTTTTTATTCCCTGTAAGTCATGAAATAAACCAAGCTAGAGGCAGAAAAGAGGACAGGAAAAAGTCTTAAAAAGAGCAAATAATTCAAAATTACCAACTACTCTTTACTAAAAATTGATCCAAGAATTTGGTTGAAAATGCAACATTATAAAAAAGGTACTATTTGGATTTTTTGTCATTTTATTAAGAAAACTCATATTTCACATAGTTTTAAGGATGATAATTTTTATTATATCAAATATAACTTTAAAAAGAGAAACATTTTGAAGGATATGCATAATATGCTCCTATGCATTTGATTCTAATGTAGTCCTGAAAGTAAATTTTGTCTTCCTTAATTAATAATCTTCTAATTATTGAATGATTATAGATATGATTCATAGCACCAATTTTAATGATTTGGGGAAAATTTAATTTTGTTCATGTTTGAAGTTAGATGAAACTATAAAGTAATTCATTTCACAGAATTTTAAGGTCTTGAGACGTGTAAATTGATATGAGAAGTTAAATTAATGTTTTTCCAAAGAAAAAGTTTGTTGTTATAAATTATATTTCCTTGGTAATCTTATTATCATCCTCAACATTAATGCTTTATTGTCAGGACTGGCACCTTTACACAATTTACCAGAACTGGACTGATTTGAAAAAAAGATGAACAAACACAAAAATAGAGAAAATAGAGAAAGTCTGACTCAGTGATTCAGCGGACTTTGATGGAAGAAGATTGACAATGAGCAGGCTGGGCACATTCATTATATAGGTTTTTTAATCCAAAGGATTCATGGTGAAAAAGTTACTTTAAAACAGTACCAAGGTCAAATGTTTGTGTAGCCCAATTGCAGTCATCAGCTTGTTACCACAATTCTCCACCTCCAGGCAACTGGAGCCTGACACTTAGGTCATGAACTGATGAACTCCATGGTAACCATGGAATTTCCCTTTGAACAGGGCATCACCATACACTTGGGTGCTTTTTTGGCACCACTGATTCCCAAGGGAGGTGTCAGCTTCTGTTTCTGGGTAGTTCATTTTTGCTGCTCCCAACAGTTTACTTTTTAATTTAGCAAAATAAAGAAACAGGTAAAATACAGATGGGTAAATTAAATCTGTTGACCTGACTCACTTGACCTTTTGTATAGGCAAGTAAAGACTGGTAACTACAGGCCAGAGACCAGGCCAGCTGGGGGTGGGGGTGGGGGTGGCCAGATACAGACAGGAGGAGTCCAGAGGATCAGCCCCTTGACCTTCCCTGCCAGCTCAGACCAGGCCTGCTCCAGGGGGCGGGCAGATCCAGCAGGGAGGAGCACAAAGTTCCAGCTGCTCAACCTTCCCAGCAACCCTGAGACCAGACCTGCTCCAGGGGGCGGGCAGACTCAGCTGGGACTAGCCTAGAGGTCCAGCCGCTCCACCTTCCCCACAGGCCTGAGCACCACATTATCAAGCACCTCTCAGGCAACACACTACTGAAAAATAGGAGGATTGAACAGTATAGTATAATTTTATTGTTGAACTATTTTTAAATAGTATCACGATTATTCCTATTATACCTACTATATTCCCCCTTTTTTCTTTTATTAATATTTTTATCACTCTATCGTCCTCTTATTTATCTGTTTCCTCGGAGACTCTCTCTTTTCTCATGCTGACAACCTATTTCTTTTAATCCCACTTTCACTATTCCTACGACATAGCACCTCTATAAACTCACTTCCTCTCTCATTAACAGTATGTTCTACCCCCTCCTCATCCTCTTTTTCCACCATTTGAAATTGTGGTGCATATTGCAAACCTACTGGTTTTGCTATAGATAATAAAGTGAACCCATCTCTGTGTATTATGACAACAGTTAATATCTAAATAGGGTATATATAGATTAAGGATGCATATTGTTTATATGGTGTGCTGCTAATATTAATCTCTTCAAGGTGAGGTATTAAAAATCTGCAGGGACAGGATAAGTCTTTAAAGGGAAACTGCAATACCTCTGATTCGCACTGCTAGAAGGGAAGATACATGAGCAACTTGAGAAAACAAGGGAAGAAAATGTCCCAAACAAACCTAGATGCTATATCAATAGAACCCAATGACAACATAGTAGAAGGAATGTCAGAAAGGGAATTCAGAATGTACATAATTAAAATGATCTGAGAAGTGAATGATGTGACGAGAGAGCAGATTCAGGCTATGAATAATCAGCTAGTAGAGCAATTGCAGGAGGCAAAAAAACCATTTCAATAAAGAGATAGAAATTCTGAAAAAAAACCCAGAAATCCTTGAAATGAAGGAAGCAATAAACCAAATTAAAAACTCAATAGAAAGCATAACTAATAGGCTAGATCACTTGGAAGACTGAACCTCAGACAATGAAGAAAAAATATTTAATCTTGAAAACAAAGTCAACCAAACAGAGAAGATGGTAAGTAATCATGAACAGAACCTTCAAGAAATATGGGACATCATGAAAAGACCAAATTTAAGAATTATTGGGATTGAGGAAGGCACAGAGATATAAACCAAATGAATGAATAATCTGTTCAATGAAGTAATATCAGAAAATGTCACAAATCTGATGAATGAGATGGAAAATCAAATACAAGAGGCTTACAGGACACCAAGCACACAAAATTACAACAGATCCACACCAGGGCATATTATAATGACAATACCTAACATATAAAATAAAGATAGAATTTTGAAGACTGTGAGAGAAAAGCATCAGATTAAATTCAGGGGGAAACCAATACCAATATCAGCAGATTTCTCAGTCCAGACCCTAAAAGCAAGAAGGGCCTGGAACAACATATTTCAAGCTCTGAAAGAAAATGGATGCCAACCAAGAATCTTATACCCAGCAAAACTTACCTTTAGATTTCATGATGAAATTAAATCCTTCCATGATAAACAAAAGCTTAAAGAATTCACAAATAGTGACCTTGAAGGTAGGTTGACATAAATTTCTCAATCTACAATGCAAAGAGAAATTAATAACGAACATCAAACCACAGCTCAAAAAAGCTCAAAGGATACTAAGCAGAATAAATCACATACACAGCCATATCATATTCAAATTGCAGAAAACAAAACACACTGAAAAATAAAACACTTAAAACATCCAGATAAAGGATAAATGAAATTGATAAAACTCTAGCAATCAAGGTCAATAAGAACAATGCAAAGATACAAAATATCAATATTGGAAATAAAACAGGGATCATCACTACTAATTCTAGAATATTAAGGATAATAAGAGACTATTATGAATAATCCTATACCCATAAATTCAGTAACTCAAATGAAGAAGACCAATTTCTTGCCCAACTATTCAGTTATAGGCTTACCATGTTAATCATAATCATTTTAAATTCAGTCTGATCATTCCAACTTTCTTTTTTTTTTATTTACTTATTGATTCATTGAACACAAATGGAGTACAGCTATTGTTTCACTGGTTGTACACAAAGTAGAGTCACACCATCTGTGCGTTCATGCATGTACACAGGGCAATGGTATCTGTCACACATTCTGTTATCATTTTTGCCCCCCACCCCGCCCCCACCCCTCCCTTCCCTCTATGCTATCTATCCTTCCTCCATTCTTGCCACCCTTCCCCCCCGCATTATGCATCATCATTCATTTGATGTTCGTTACTAATTTCTCTTTGCATTGTAGATTGAGAAATTTATGTCAACCTACCTTCAAGGTCACTATAACCCTCCTCACTATGGTTAGGTCTATTTAAGAGAATTTCTGAAAGGAATTTTTCTTGTATGTGATTGGATATTTATTTATTTACTTTTAGCTTTTTTCTGCTTTCTATAATTTCCCTTTGTTACTTTCTCATGGTTACTATCTCCTTCCTGATACTAGCCATTTGGCTTGGCATGATGCCCAACTCTACATAGTAAAATCTCATGGAGATATGGGTTAGTGATTCCAAAGATGCTGTCCAAGTATACTGGAATTGAACAAACAAGTAAATGGAGGCAGATAACAAAAACCAGGTTTCTCACAGAGTAGGAAATCATAGGTCAGCAAAAAGGGAAGTCAGAATGAGCCATGTTGTTTTGAAGTAGAGCTGGAGACATCAGTATTACCTCAGGTTTAACTTAATCCAGATGCAGATGAATAAAGAAATCATTTCAGATAAAAAAAAATTCACAAATAGAAAGCCTGCACTACAGAACATTCTCAGCAAAATATTCCAAGAGGAAGAAATGAAAAACAACAATGTAAGTCAGCAAAGGGAGGAATTACCCTAAAGGAATAACCAATTAAAGGAGACACCAAGTCAAGCTAAAACCAAAACTAAGTCAAAATGACCAGGAATGCAAGTCATATTTCAATAATAACCCTGAATGTTAACGGCCTAAGTTCATCAATCAAAAGACATAGACTGGCAGATTGGATTAAAAGGAAAGACCCAACAATATGCTGCCTTCAAGAGACTCATCTCATAGAAACAGATATCCACAGATAAAAGGTGAAAGGATGGGAAAACACATACCAGGTACACGGACTCAGTAAAAAAGCAGGGGTTTTCATTCTCATTTCAGATAAAGCAGATTTCAAGCCAAAGTGAGTCAGAAGAAATAAAGAAGGTCATTTCATACTGCTTAAGGGAAGCATAAATCAGCAAGACATAACGATCATAAATATTTATGCCCCAAACAATAGCGCATCCATGTATGTTAAACAAATACTTCTTAGATCCAGGAACCTAATACACCACAACACAATAATTCTAGGTGACTTTAATATACCTCTCTCACTGTTGGACAGACCTTCCAAACAAAAATTGAGCAAACAAACCATACATCTCAATAACACAATCAGTAATTTAGACTTAACAGACATATATAGAGTATTCAATTCAGCAATAAGTGAAAACACTTTCTTCTCAGCGGCACATGGATCCTTCTCTAAAATAGACCATATGTTATGCCACAAAGCTACTCTTAGCAAATACAAAATGATAGAGATAATACCTTGCATTTTATCAGATCATAATGGAATGAAATTAGAAATCAATAATAAAATAAAAAACAGAAACTATTCGAACACCTGGAGATTAAATAATACACTATTGAATGATGTATGGATAACAGAAGACATCAGGGGGAAAACAAAAAAAACTCACAGAGGTAAATGGGAACAACTATACAACATATCAAAATCTCTGGGAAACTATAAAAGCAGTACTTAGAGGAAAATTCATTGCATGGAGCACATTCAACAAAAGAATGAAAAGTGAACAAATAAATGACCTCACATTACAGCTCAAAGCCCTAGAAAAAGAAGAACAGATTAGCACCAAAAGTAGTAGAAGACAGGAAATAATTAAAATCAGAGCTGAAATCAGTGAAATTGAAACAAAAGAAACTATTCAAAAAATTGAAAAAACAAAAAGTTGGTTCTTTGAAAAAATAAAATAAACACGTAGCCACACTAACAAAAAGGAGAGAGAAAACTCAAATTACTAAAATTCAAGATGAAAAAGGAACTATCAAGATGGACACTATTGAAATACAAAACATAATTAGAAACTATTTTGAAAATCTATACTCCAACAAAATAGATAATCTCAAAGTTATAGATAAGTTTCTAGAGACATATGACCCACCCAAACTGAATATGGAGGACATACACAATTTAAATAGCCCAATTTCAAACAATGAAATAGAAGAAGTCATCAAGAGCCTACCTACCAAGAAAAGTCCAGGGCCAGATGGATTCTCAGCTGAGTTCAACAAGACCATCAAAGAAGAACTCATTCCAATACTCCTCAAAGTATTCCATGAGAAAGAAGAGGAGGGAACACTCCCAGACTCATTATATGAAGCTATATCACCCTGATGCCAAAACCAGACAAAGACACATCAAGGAAAGAAAATTTCAGACCAATATCCCTAATGAACTTAGATGCAAAAATCCTTAATTACATGAATTAATTGATTACATGAATCACATGATTATTTCAATAGATTCAGAAAAAGCATTTGATCAAATATAGCACCCTTTCATGCTCAAAACACTAGAAAAAATAGGGATAGTAGGAACATACCTCAACATTGTAAAAGCTATCTATGCAAAGCCCAAAGCCAACATCATTCTAAATGGAGAAAACCTGAAAGCATTCCCTCTAAAAACTGAAACAAGGCAGGGATTCCCTCTTTTGCCACTTCTATTCAACATCGCCCTTGAAATTCTAGCCAGAGCAATTAGACAAACTAAAGAAATAAAAGGGATTCGAATAGGAAAAAAAGAATTTCAACTATAACTATTTGCAGATGATATGATTCTATATTTAGAGGAGCCAAAAAAAATCCACCAGAAAACTTCTAGAACTCTAAATGAATTCAGTAAAGTAGCAGGATATAAAATCAACACTCATAAATATAATGCATTCTTATTCATACGTGATGAATCCTCTGAAAGAGAAATTAGGAAAACTACCCCATTGACAATAACCTCAAAAAAAAAATACCTGGGAGTCAATTTTAAAAAAGAGGTGAAAGACCTCTACAATGAGAACTACAGAACACTAAAGAAAGAAATTAAAGAAAACCTTAGAAGATGGAAAGATCTCCCATGTTCTTGGATAGGCAGAATTAATATTATCAAAATGGCCATACTACCAAAAGTGTTAAACAAATTCAATGCAATTCCAATTAAAATCCCAAAGATGGACCTCATAGAAATAGAGCAAGCAATCATGAAATTCATTTGGAGGAATAAGAGACCTAGAATAGCTAAAGCAATCATTAGCAGGAAGAGCGAAGCAGGGGGTATCACGATACCAGATCTTCAACAATACTACAGAGCAATAGTAACAAAAACAGGATGGTATTTGCACCAAAATAGGCAAGTAGACCAATGGTACAGAATAGAGGACACAGAGACAAACCCACATAAATACAGTTATCTCATACTTGACAAAGGAGCCAAAAACATACAATGGAGAAAAAATAGCCTCTTCAACAAATGGCGCTAGGAAAACTGGAAATCCGTATGCAGCAAATTGAAACTAAACCCCTATCTCTCACCTTGCACAAAACTCAACTCAAAATGGATCAAGGACCTAGGAATTAGACCAGAGACTCTGCACCTAATAGAAGAAAAAGTAGGTTGAAATCTTCATCATATCAGCCTAGGACCAGACTTGGTTAACCTGACTCCCAAAGCACAAGAAATAAAAGCAGGAATCAATAATTGGGATAGATTCAAACTAAAAAGCTTTATCTCAGCAAAGGAAACAATCAACAATGTGAAGAGAGAGCCTACAGAGTGGGAGAAAATCTTTGCCACACACACGTCAGATAGAGCACTAATCTCCAGAATATATAAAGAACTCAAAAAAACTCTACACCAAGAATACAAATAACCCAATCAATAAATGGGCTAAGGAAATGAGCAGACAATTCACAGAACAGGATCTATAAGCAATCAACAGATATATGAAAAAATGTTCAACATCTCTAGTAATAAGAGAAATGCAAATCAAAACTGCCTTAAGATATCATCTCACCCCAAATAGAATGTCTATTATCAAGAATACAAGCAACAATAGGTGTTGGCGAGGATGTGGGGAAAAAGGTACACTCATACATTGATGGTGGGGTTGCAAATTGGTGCAGCTACTCTGGAAAGCTGTGTGGTGATTCCTCAAAAACCTTGGAATGGACCCACCATTTGACCCAGCTCTCCCACTCCTTGGCCTATACCCAAAGGACGTAAAATCAGCATACTACAGTGATGCAGCCACGTCAATGTTTATAGCAGCCCAATTCTCTATAGCTAGACTATGGAACCAACCTAGATGCCCTTCAATAGACGAATGGATAAAGAAACTGTGGTATATATACACAATGGAATATTATTCGGCCTTGAAGAAGAATAAAATTTTGACATTTGCAAGTACATGGATGGAATTGGAGAAGATCATGTTAAGTGAAATAAGGCAATCCCAAAAACCAAATGCTGAATGATTTCTCTTATAAGTGGTTGATGACACATAGCAGGGATGGGGAGAGGTATGGGAATAATCAGAAGGGATGGATTGTATAGAGGTAAATGAGGGGTGTGTAGGGGGTAGGGAAGGAAAGATAATAGAATGAGACAAACATCTTTACCCTATGTATACATATGAATAGGCAAATTATATGATTCTACTTTGTGTACAACCAGAAATATGATAGTTGTACTCCATTTGTGTACAATGAACTAAAATTAAAAAAAGACTGGTAACTAGGTAGAAATAAAGTCAGATCAGTCCAGTGGGAGTAAAGACTTAACTATCAAGGTAAACACATTCTTTTCCAATTACCTGGTACGGTTTTAAAGACACAATGTCCTGAGAGTTCTTTAAGTGGACAAACAGCTGCTATGCAAATAAAAATATTCTTGATGTTATAGTGTAATTTGATGGGTTTCATTCTTGACATAAAGCTGGTGAAAATCACAAATTTTGAAAGAGATGCTGTAATCACTTATGTGCCTTCATGTGACCCCCAGTACAGAAGGATCCTTCATACCTGAAGAAGAGACAAAGGCTTCTTTTTCCTCTCCAAGTATATAGGGAAGCTCTCCACTCTTCCACAGAGCAGAAGAGAACTTAGGCGAAGTGGAGAACGAAATGCATGTACTAGAAGTTTCTTTCTGTGCCTGAGTGTCTTTTCTTCCATAACTACATATCAGCTCCCTTGGAATTCTGATACTGGGCTTTCTCTTCCAGCTCAGCCACATTCCTTGTTCAGGAGCCCTATATTATGGTTTGGATGTGAGGTGACCCCCAAAAGCTCAAGTGTGAGACAATGAAAGCAGGTTTGAGGAGAAATGATTAGGTTTTGAGAGCCTTAACCAAATCAGTGAATTAATCCCCTGATTAGAGATTAACTGAGTGGTAACTGAAGGTGGGTAGGGTGTGGCTGGAAAAGGTGGATCATTGGATGCATGTCTTTGGGATATATATACTTGATGAGCTGAACTTAGTTTTTTTCTGCTTCCTTATCATCACGTGAGCTGCATCCCTCCACCACACTCTGCTGTCAAGATGTTCAGTCTCATCTGGAGCTGAAGGAATGGACCTGGATGTCAAGGACTGAGACCTCTGAAACTGTGAGCCCTCAATCAAATTTTTCCTCCTAAAATTGTTCATGTCAGATGTTTCAGTCACATTGGAGAAAATGCTGATTAAAGCATCCTATCAGGATCATAGGCTACATGTGTTCATAAATCTTCCTCTTCATTACGTATGGATCCTGTCCTTCAGCTTGCTGAGTGTGCTGGACTAATCTCAGGAACTGAGTTGTAAAATTGAAGCAGGGTAAATAAGTAACCGGTTATGAAGAAATTTGTGTGTTTACTTACTTGCATTTGTATTTTGTAATTGACACATAATATTTGTATATATTTATGAAGTACAGTGTAACATTTTGATTCATTCATTCATCAGATAATGATCAACTGAGGGTGGCTAGCATGTCCTTCATTTTAAACTTGCATCATTTAATTGTGATGAAGATACACAAATTCCTTTCTTCTATTTTAAGATATATGGTCAATTATTATTTATAGCTTCTGCTTTATAATAAATGTTTTCAATATCTCAGTTCAAAGAAAGTATTTGGTAATACTCAAGAAGTATAAAAAACATTTTGAGAGGGTAGAGAGAAAAAACAGAGGAAAACTTTTCTAGCAACTGTTTCATAACATAATTAAAAATATGATCTGCTTTTCTTTTATCCTCTTTGTTTTGATATTGTACTTTAACATTTCAAACAGGGATTTCCCCATTGCTTTATAAAATAAAGGATTCTAAAATTCTCCAACATTTTTTATAGTCAACCCTAAGTTTAAGTGTACCTGTATTTTAATTGCCACTGATTTGTAGGGTCCTAGAGCATTGAGTGAGAATGTGAGAATAAAAGAAAAGTTGTAGTAAGAAATAGAAATGAAGGGCTGGGGATATAGCTCAGTTGGTAGAGTGCTTGCCTCGCAAGCTCAAGGCCCTGGGTTCAATCCCCAGCATCACACACACACACACACACAAAAAAAAAAAAAAAAAAAAAATAGAAATGAAGGAAGAAAGAAAATGAAGCTAATGGGAAAGAAGCCATGAAATCAAACAAGAAATGAGACAAGCTTGAGGTAAAGTTACATGGGTTTATGATGAAAAAACTCCAAACATTAATTCAGCCAATATATAATGCAGCCATATTTAGAATCACATAAAGATTATAGAATTATGTATTTCTAAGATGGATTCAGAATTATTTTAAGCAGTACACTATATTTGGTTTACACATTGCTTGAATTACTACTGATGTTAAAACTGGCAATGAAAAGTGCTCTTTTGAAGATACAGGTATAAAACAGAATCATCTGAGTGAATGGTCTATTTTTTTTTGTAGCACTGTCAGTTTTGCATGCTAGTTAATGGCAAGGATACAGGGGCTGGGGATGCAGCTCAGTTGGTAGAGTGCCTGCCTCGCAAGCACAAGGCCCTGGGTTCGATCCCCAGCACCCCCCCCCCAAAAAAAGGCAAGGATACTGCTTGAATTATTTTGAAAGTCTTCATTTTGAATTTACTTCAGAAGTTTATCATACTAAATATAAATCTGGCAACTTAAATTATATTTTCATTTTAAATTTTCATCCTGTTAGAGCCATTATTTCCAGATACAACTTTAAGTAACTTCTGAATCTTTACAAGTACTGAGCCTACCCTTGGTTTAGTCATCTGTATCCTTGCTATGAACAGAATGCCTGACAAGAGCAATTTCAGAGGAGGAAATGTTTATTTGATGCTCACTGTTTCAGAGGTCTCAGTCCATAGGCTACTGATTCCTACCCTGGGGGTCTGAAGAGAGGCAAAAACTCATGGTGGAGGTGTGGGGTGGAGAAAAGCAGTTCTGGATGTAGTCACCAGGAAGAAAAGAGATAGAGAGTAAAAAAAAAAAAGACCACTGCACATCAGGGACAAAATACATACCCTAAAGGCACACCTGCAATGACTTGCCTCCTCCGGTCACACCACCTGCCTACAGTTACCACCCATTGAATCCATTCATGTGGGTCAATGCATTGACTAGGTGAAGGCTCTCCAATCCCAATCAGTTCACCTCAGAATGTCTTGTGTTGTCTCACACATGAGCTTTTGGGGAACACATCATGTCTAAACCATAATACCCCCCAAAGAATGACCAAAACAAAAATGCTAGTCTTTTCAGTAAATGATTGTACATATTCAAGTGGAAACATTTATGTTGGTCCCTACATCATTTTATACAGAAAAATTATCTGACCGTAATATTCTAGGGGTGTAGTATAGTGATAAAGAAAGTCGTCTGGCATGTATGAGGCCTTGGGTTCAATACCCAACACCTTAAAAATATAAATATATGGAAATACACACAGTTTATACAGAGAGAGACATACATACACACATATATCTATGTATGCATACATACATATAAAACTGCACACAAAATATTTAAGTGTGAAAAATAAATAGGTGAGCTATTGGAAGAAAATAACTTTTATCAATTTTCTCAAGAACACTGATAAATGTTCTTTTCAATAGGCAATGATTTCTTAAATCAGACCTGTTAGGATTAAGGATGACGAACACAAAAGTTTTGATAAATATGTTCTTTTCAGCAGAAAACACCATGAAGTGACTGAAATGCCAACCCACACAGTTGGAGGAAACATCTCTAGTACAGATATCTTATAAAACATGCAGCATATCTAGAATACACCGATGTGCACATACACATTATAAGCTTAAATCAAAGCAAAAAAGAAAAAAACTCTAGTAAAAATTTGACCAAGATCTTTAAATATTTCACAAAAAAAGATATTCAGATGGTCAAATATGTAAAAGGGTTTACATTCATTTGTGAAATTGAAATTTAAGTTAAATAAGATGCTACTACATAACTATTAAAATACTTAAAAATCGAAAAAGAAATATGCCAATTTGCTAATACTGTAGCACAACCACCCCAAAAGTACATGCTGGTAGAAATGTAAATTTTTTTCTTTTCTTTTTTTTTTTTTTTTTTGCAGAGCTGGGGATTAGAAATGTAAATTCTGATAACAATTTTAGCAAACTCTTTGGCAATATATATTAAACAAAAATACATGTATACAACGTAATCCAATAATCCTAATTCTAGATTCTAAATTAAACCTTGTGAAACTGCTAACATTCAATTGTGAATTATAAAAAATGTATTTTCTTATTCATATACCGAAAAGGAATGTGTTTTATAACACCAAATGTCACTTTTAGATTGTCTGAAGCAGAATTATTCATAATAACTCCAGATTTGGAAATAATGAAATCTTAATAGTAGAATAAGGAGTGGTCTAGTTACACATTTGGCTTTTTAAGACAGTGAGAATATATGATTTATAGTCACACATAACTATGTTACTCAAAAAGTTACCAATGATTAAAGAAGAAGCACATATTCTATAATTTTTATTATAGAAAATTCGAAAATAAAAGCTTGAACCTAGACATAAAGAAATGGAGAGGTGAGTTCTCTTGTTCAGTGGGGTGATAACTGAAGGGGATCCTGAGGGAGCTTCCAGTTGAGGAGGACTTATATCTTCATCTGGTGCTGAATTCAGAAATTTATAAATACTTCATAAGATGTATGCTTATGAAATCTGCATTTTCAATGTATTATAATTGGCCAACTTTTAAAAACAATAGTGTCTTCCATGCTATGAAGGCGTATATTGAAGATAAATTCAAAAATACTTAGAGAAATGATAGACTTTTTGAGAAAGTATTTAGACTACCCAAGAGATTAATTTTCATGAAGGCAGGACTCAAAGTCTTCCTGCATTTGCCAAAGAGGACAGAGTTTTATTCAAGGCAGAGATGGAAGCTGTAGAAATTATGGAAAAAAGATTCTGAGAGTAATAAATCAGCAGGGTCAGATTGTGAAAAATGGCTCTCCTTGCACTTCTTGCTGTGGTTTGGGCATAAATTGGTGTACGTGAAGACTGTTACAGTAGATATTTTCAAACATTAAAAGGAGGAATAGATTTCTAGAGTGGCAATAATTCAAATGTACCCATAAATTTCAGCATTACGATTTTCTTTAACCAATAAAATGGAAGTGATTTTTTTCATCACTTCAAATTTGTACAAAACAGTTTTATGACATTAGTCACCAACCTCTGATGGCCTTTTTCACTTCCATGGTAAAACCTAATGTAATTTGGGAATAACCATTTTTATATTATTGCTCTCCATCAGTTTTTACCTCTTGGCTTTGATAGTATTAATGATACTTAAGAGCATTTAATATCTCAGTTGTATATAAGATCAATTCTTACTTTACCAATATTCATCCACAAAAGTCATTTCAATTTATTTGGTCCAAATTTGCTTCTCTTGGTAGTTACAAATCAATTGTTAATTTATCTTCATCAGAGGTATATTTTTACATTACAGGTTGCTTTTATTTAGATACAGCTGTCCTTTGGGATAATTGTTACATTTCTTCCTTGAGGAAATTTTTGGAATATCATTCATTTTTTTTCACAAATACTAACAAAACCCTTTGTATGGGTGAGAAATTACCTTCACAGTGTATCTATGAGCAAAGGCAGACACTAATACTGTAAAAAATATTGAAGAAGCAAGTTGTTTTAATATAAATATTAGACTTAAAATTGGAATTAAGTTTCTGTCAAAGTTTGACCTCAATTCTGTTGCTAGAACATGAGTCGGAACTTAAAAATCTACTGTAAAGATAAACATCCCTGAAGCTAACTGTTTTTCTGAAATTTTGAGAGATGCTCACTAAAAATTGCCTGTTGTTAGCCACTAGATTTCTGCAATCCCACAAACTAATATTTTGCCTTTCTAGTATTATTATGATTTAAATATGAAGTGTCCCCCAAAAGTTCACGTGTGAGTCAATGCAAAAGATTTGGAGGTAAAATGTTTGGGTTATGAGAGCCTTAATATAATCAGTGTGTTAATCCACTGATAGGGATTAACTGGAGGGTAACCATGGTAGGTAGGATGTGGTTAGATGAGGTGGGCCTTCTCACTGCCACACTCTTCCACCAGGATGTTCTGTCTTACCTTGGGTCCTCAGGAATGGAGCCAGCTGTCTATAGACTAAGACTTCTGAAACTGTGAGCCCCAAAATAAACTTTTCCTCTTCTAATTTTTCTTCTCTGTTTTTTTGGTCACAACAGGTAAAAAGTATCATGTCTGTCCTTGTGCCTCAGCTAGACCTAAACCTGCAGATTGGTAGATTCATTGCTGTGATATATGACCAGCGTCTACAAAAGAATCAATGAACTCATCATTGCTTCATTTAAAAAAAAAAATATGTCATAATTACTCTGGAATATTCACCTAGAAATATCTTATACTACACAGCAATTTTATCTTTCACCTCCTAGACTTTAGATCTCTGCCTTTCTTCCCAAGTCTGACACTGACTTCTATCACAAATGCTATTATCCCAGATTGACAGTTCACACCAGGAAGCAGGTGTATAATTCCTGTAGCTTTCACACAAACATGTTAGAGCCTCAGGCTAAGCATATACAATGGTACAGTGTTGTTTATCTAGCTCTGCAGGTGGTTATCATCTGTGCTCATAGAGATGATATGATTCCACTCCCTCATCTGGCCACTCTAATCTCATCCTTCCTATCCCAGGGCCTTTCCATAGCACACCTCCCTGTGGTTTATGTTCCTTCCAGGTAAACTTCCTGCCCACACATGGGAACAGATCATATTGGAAAATCACCAGGAGACACACACTTAGTATACCATAATCTAGACATCTGACTCGTGTTTTTTCTGGACTCTGCTGTGTACTTTGTGTTCTTCTCTCTACCCTTCAAGCCCCCAAGCTCTCCTTTCCCTGCTGATATGAAGGTCCTGGCCCCTCCCCACTGCTCCATTCCACTGCAGATAACTCCTTTAGGTCAAGTCCTAAGCGGTTTTCAGGTGACTGGTTGGAAAAAACATCACAATGGACAGGTAAAGGATATATGTGGTATATGTTTAAGGTATGACTTTTTATCAAGTTAATTGAATTGAAGGCGAATTGGCATTTGAATGTTTGAATGTGGTTTAGAATCTCATCTATAGTTCTGCTTGTAATTCATCTGAGAAATGGTGTACACTCGTATTTTCATTATTATTGAAATAAGATATTATATCAAAAGAAATTATATGAAATTCTCAATAAATTCTGATATCAGGTAAAAAAAGAATCTACTACATTTGGAATTAGTTTACATTTGAAAGTGGGTGGAAGTAAGGATTATAGCAACTTATCTTTGTACAGGTATTTATAGATTTGAAAGCTGAATTTCAGAAAACTATTTTATTCAAAATGATAAGTTTAGCACACAGAATAACTCAGATTAAGGAAATTTTGGAAGTGTTTTGCTTAGTATTCTCTCCACCTCTTTGGAACTCCATTTTCAAACAAATTGTCCAAAATCTTTGTACTGATTTAAATTTTGAGAAGAAGAAATATCCAAATAAGGATAGCTTCTGAAGAGGAGAAAGCATACATTATCGGTCAATTTATATGGCCATCACTTTTAAAATCAAAGCACACTTTTAAGTGTATGGAAATTATATCTACCTTTTTTTTTACAAATAAATTTTTAAGTGAGCAAAAATTTTAAAAAGTCATCTATTGGAAAATACATGTGTGTCTATCTTTTTGTTGTTGTTGTTTAGCTAAGGCTGTTATTTTAAGGGAGAACTCTAAACACTTAGAGTGTTCATCTTTTTTATTTCTACTACATGATTAAGAATTCTTAGAATAGTAACTAACAAAAAACAAAACATTTTTAAATTGTTAGGAAATGGATGAATAGTCCCAGGACTCTTGAACTATATTCATTTAAAATAGAGTATTATTTTTTAATCTTAAGATGTCCTGATATGATTATTTGAAAATTAAAAACTTAAAAGATCATTTATATTCATTCCACTTAAGAAGTCTAAACATTGACTGTGTGGACAACATTAGACTATTTTTCTACCGAGATTTGTTATGATTATAAACATTACTTCCCAACATACAGGGAGAAATAGTCATTAAGTTTGGTAGAGACAGCACAGTGTCAAGTGAACAAGAAGAATGGTGTGTTCAATCACCAATTGGGAAGTTTGGGATTACGGAGTGAACCCTCAATTTGGAAAGCACTAATCTGGAATCGCTGTTAAAATTTTACTGAAGTGAGGGATTTAATCCAAACTAGGTTGAGACCTTGTTGTAAACCCTGAGAAAATTGATTGTTTTTCTTAACTTTCAGGATTTTGGCCTCAATTGCCTTGATTTATGTGTTTATTAAGAAACTTACTAGTTGAAAAATTTATCCCCAGTAGAGTCAGGGTTTAGGGATTCAAAAAACAATCCTCACTGAGAAATTTTTATCATGTGCAATATCATGTTCTAATTAATTCTGTTTTGGTTTGAATAGGCTTTCTTTCTCAATCAACATATTCTTTAACTTTTTTTGATGAATTCCATTAAATATTCTCAAACTGGCATATGGACAATTTTTTCCCATGATAATGATGCATTATTAAATCTTAATTTTCTCTATAAACCTAATACTTAACCAAATTTTATATGGGCTTGATACAATGCACCTTTAAAGAGGTTCAAAAACACCAGTAATTTGTTGGTTCAGGGAAATACTGGCAGTGGGCATTGCTGCTGTGATCTCTGTGTCCTTCTGCTGCTGCCAATGAATGATGTAATCAGTGGATGCTGTTATTTGACCTGGGGGACATCCGTGCTGTATTTCAGGTACACTGAGGTGCCCATGAGAACACTGCCCCTTCGCTCTCCTTTAAAGTTGGTCTAGATAAGGATCACTGGCATTCTCAAGCCTACATGATCTGACTCAAGTTTAATTAGACATGCTAATTTACAAAGGGAAAATCAAAATCAAGATAATATTATTAATTCTGCAGTGTTGTGAGGAAGCAGCCTACATCTTTTTGCAATAGTCACATTTTCCCTCAACAGTCTGCTTTACTAATCTTTCATTGGCTGATCCTTGTCCTTGTCTTTACACACCTGGGATTTGGTGAGAGTCATCAGTACCTTTAGCCATGCCTCTGAGTCTTTAGACTGTCTTAACTAGTATCTTCAAAGAAAGCATTAAAATGGAAGTCCTGCTTCATACTCCATGCTGCTTATACTGAGTTAACTGTACAGTCTTATGTTATCCCTGCACCATTTTTTCTTTATTCTGTTTTTTTTTTAATATTTAAATTGATGCAATTTCTTTCCATTCTTTTCTGATGGCAAAAATTGTACACAGCTAGGGTTGGTTACAAAGTGAACATTTCAGATCATCTTTATTTGAGGAAAGAAGGCTTTTCAAAATACAGTTCTATTGAACATATTTTAAATTTATCAATTTCTTACTGGTAGAGTGTGCAATGCACGATCAGAGTCCTCTAGCAATTTAGTTTTTTTATGCTTACAATCTTGTAATGACTTATCTCAGTATCAATTCAGTTTTCAGATATATGCTAGTTAAGGCTCTTTGGCCAGAAGTAATGGAAATCTGCCTTCACTAGTTTAGGCCAAAGGGGGATTATTCAAACAGAGAAGGATGTCCCTAAACGCAGTGACAGAGTGTGCACCTGGACATGTGAAGGAGTTGAACTGGAGTGTGAAGAGCCCTTAGGAGTGGCAGTCAGAGGTACCGCCTCTCTCTTAGCATCTCCAACCTTGAGTACCTGCTTAAAGAGCCCTTTTTCAGAAGAGTTCCATGTTCCTCCAGTCTAAAATATTTCCTCCTGAAACACTTCCTCCTTTCAAGTATATTTATTTCCTGTTTCTTAACAGAATTCATTTAATTACATACTATTCTATGAGTGTGATTACTTTTGTATCAGTTTATAGTACCTGTTTCACTGTGGATGTAAACTCTCAGAAGACAGGTGCCACAACTACTACGTTTATTAACTTGTGAAAAGCAGTAATCACAAACAAAATAATGATAGAGAACAGGAAGTAATTATCACTGCATAGCATACAATAAAATGAGAAAAACATTTTAATAAAACACTTGACACTATAAAATGGGCCATGTATGACAGCACTGCTCAATCTCCAGTTACTGCATATACATCAAGTATATCTGGCATAAATTCTGATGCTTTCCACTATCATACCAACTGGTTTCTAGTGGTTTCATGTAACTCATAAGCAATAACAAGGGCAATGGACAAGTGGGTTGGAATCCATAGAAGCCAGCAAGTACAGCAGGACCTAATACATCTTCAATAACATCCAAGAAAACATCAAGAGTTAGTTGTCTTCAGTTACTCCAATGCAAGAGCTCTTAATTCTGTCAGTAGGTGTCTTGCAGGCTGTCCTGGAGAGGGGACTGCTGGTTCTATCATTATGTTCTATCTGTTCTTGAAAGGTCTAGGAAAAAGACGAGTTCTTTCTTTCAGATTTAACCAGATGTCACACTGGAAACTTTGTCCGCTGCGCTGAGTCCATGGCAAAGAAATTACAAGTATAAAACAGAGGCCTATAGAACCCATCCCAATGTGTTTTGATTAATAAAAAATCCTGATACTCCAATTAAAAAGAATTGTGGGACAGTTGCTAAATCAGTTAGGTCATGTGAAGGAGCTTCAGGCACAACTGGAACAAACAATGGGGAAGCAGGGAGGGACCAGGTAGAGGCTGGCCTTGCTGAGTTTTGAGCAGTACTGAGAAGCTGGGGGAAGAGCATGACTCACATATTGAGCGAGGTCTCTGGAACAAGTGACCTGAAAAAGAATGCAGGGAAGCGGCAGTGAAGTAGAAGCCATTGGTGTTCACAGGGAAGATATCCTCAGCCAACCATCCTTCATCTGTGTACAGCCATCTCCAGGAACCACGTATTAGCCCCAAGATGTCACGCCAAATTTAGTTCAGTTGCTCACCCTGGCTGAGATAAAACAATCATCCTTCTTCCTGTTTTCCTGGGAGTGAGTTGGAAAGCATTTCCAGCAACATCCTCAGAATACAAAGCAGCCCAACACATCTTCATCTATTTTTTTTTTTTTTTTTCCTGAAAGGTTCCTCGCTCTGCACCTCTGCGCCTCTTGTTAAAGCTCTGTTAGATTCAGGGAGTCTTTCTATCTGTTCTTCACTTTCTAATAGAGATTGTCCTTGATGATAACAAGGCTATTTTCAGGCATTCTTTGTGCCGAATCAAAGGATAAAAACCAAACAATTTAGTCCTTAATGAGGTGCTCTAATGAAAAGCAAAGATGTAGCAACTGAAGCTTCAAAATGAGTTCAGCACATAAAACCCTTTCTGCTATTTCCTTATTCATCGAAGAAATTCACAGCTATTGCTTCATCCTGGAAGTAAGTCATCTCTTCTGATAATTAATAATTTAAGTCAATTCTAGCTTCTTTTCTTCTGCCTCTCTAATATGGTAAAATCAAATAAGAGAGCCCACCTTAAACATATGCTCAAGGTATATAAGAAACGTAGGTTCTGCCAATGCAAACAAGCACAAGAAATCTTTTCATTTGCTAAGTATACATTTTGCCTTCTGGCTGAGAATATTATTTTATTTTAAACAAATGAGGTCTTTGACAAGAGCGAAACAAATGCTTATCATAAATCAAACCAATATAAAAAAATCGTACTTAGGCTGGGCTATAATAATTTCTATAGCCAAATCTAAGATGCCAAAACCAAGACAGCCCTCCAACACTCAGGGTGAGTCACTTAAAAAATGAGAGTTCTGAACCCTATCAAGGAGTAAAGTAACATAAAATTTGAGAAGAGCTTTCAGAGAAGAATGCAGAGTATAAACAGCCAAGGGCAGTCCCATTAGAGCAGTTTAACAAATACATGCTAAGAAAATAAAGGAAGTATCAGCAGAATGAGATTATCAAGTCTTCCAGAAAAATGCATTGGAACATCTACAGCAGAAGTGCTTGAGGAGTTGAGAGCCCACAAAGAGGGAATCTAGCTTAGGGATGTCGGTGGAGGAGGGTACACCTACAAACAGGACATGCATAGTCACTAGGAAGGCAAAGGAAACCAAAAGAAAGTAGAGTTTCAAAGATGTGAAAGAGGCCATTAATCTTGAAGGCTGATATAAAGGAAAATGAAAGTGAAAAAATGTCATGAGGTCTAGCAAAATGGAGACCGAAGTTGATTTAGTGAGGCCCACACATGTTTTTATGGTTTGACAGACCTGAAGGGTTGCCCACCATGTAAGTTATAAACAGTAACTAGGAGTAGTTAGGAAGCATCCATTTTGGCACCAAAACTATCTTTGAATTGTGTCTGCACTTCTTTTTATCCCCGTTATTTTAGATAAGGTTATAACTTTTGTAACATTCCATTTTCTCATCTCTGGGATGAAAATAATGGAACTTTTATCTGCTGATCTTATTACAAATAAAAGGTAAATAATTCATGCATTTGGTCAGACATGACATCAAACCAATAGTAGGAGCAAACATATTGATTGCAAATACACAAAGATCAGCAGGTGGAAATGAGTCAAATTTGTCAAAGAAACAGTCAAATCTAATAAGACAGCTGCTTTAATTATAGATACTTCATCACATCATTTCATGGATAGGAAGGAGAAAGTGAGGTAGTTCTATAATTCTCTCATGCAAATTAACTTGAGAGGTAGAGAGAAATCCAGAGGAATAGTTTAAGAGGAATTCCAAAATAATTACTGTTACTAGAATCAGAACTTCAATCTTTCCCCTAGAACATGCAAATTGCTATAAATTCAAAGTAAAAAACATTCACCTGTTATCAGATGCTGTTCTCCTTAAAGGTATGCATAAAAAAAAAAGGATTTTTGAATTTTCCCTTGAAAATAAAATTTTGATTTCAAATAATATAATCTCTCCCTGATTTAATGTTATAAAAATACTGTCACTCTACAAAAGACTTCAAACTGATTCTTTCCAAAAAATGATGGTCAAAGAACAAATAAACAAAAATATACTTGTTGATGGGGTGCAAATTAAAATTCAAAGTTATTACCACACGTCCACTAGAATGTCTAAAATTTAAAAGGTGAAAAATAAGTGTTGATAAGAGTATGGAGCAACCAGAACTCTATTTATTTACTTACTTATTGGTACTGGAGATTGAATACAGTACTGAGTTACATCCCCAGTCATTTAATTTCTTTGTTTTGAGACATGGTCTTGCTAAATTGCTCAGGCTGACCTTAAACTTGCAACCCTCCTGCCTCAGTATCCTGAGTCACTGGGATTATAGGCGGGCAGAACTGTGCCCAAATCAGAACTCTGATGCCCTACTGGTAAGATTACAAATTAGTGCAACCACTTTGGAAGTATTTACTCAAGCAACTTAACATGACCCAGCAATTTCTTTCTTTATGTTATACCCAGTCAACGTCATATATGTGCTTACCAAAAGGCACATACTAAAATATTTAGAATGGGCCTATTTCTAATAGTTCTAATGGAACTAGCCAAATGCCTAGTAGTGTAGATGGACTGCACAGACAATGTTGAGCAAGAGAAGTCAGCAAGAATATATGCAATTTGACTCTAAATATATAATGTACAAATATAGTTCATGCTATGTTTTAGAAGGCAGTAGTAATGCAGTAGAGCCTAGGAGAGGAAATTCTAGCATATCATTAATAATTCGTATCTTATTCTGGATGTTAACTGCAGAGATATGTTTAGTTGTGAACATTCTGCAAAGATATGCTTCTAATGAGCATATTTTCTTTGTATTATGCTTCAATTCAAATTTTAAAAAATATTGTGAACATAGTAATGAAATAAGTTTAAGGCCATTTTTATGAAAATCTGTATTGTCCAATTTTAAGAATTATTTTAGTGAAGACAAAAGAAATAAGTGATAGAATAATTGAGATTTAAAACTCAATTCTTCCTCTATCCTCAGAACTTATATAATTTATATAATGAAAAAGGGAAAATAGATAACAAATACTGAGAAAATTCACTTTTTGATCATTCTCCACTTTATTCCTATGGTTTTCATTTTTTAACTTTCTCATCCCTTATTTTTATAAAAAGAAAAAAGAAAAAAATAGACAAATTCAAAACTTCACTTTTTTTTTAGAAAAATCTATTCTTGCTTTGCATGCTAAGCATCTCAACTTATTAACAATCAAGAACACCCCTAGTTCCACTACTCATGGTGACAATATACACACATGTCAGTTGAAACCATCTGTGGATGCTGGACAGAGATGATTATCTTTTATTCTGTGGGCTTTGTTTTGTTTGTATCTTTGAGATATCGTAAGTTGAATTTTGCAATTAGAACATTTTCCATAACCAAAATCAACTGATGTTCTGTCGGAATAGTTACAGAAAGCAAGCAAACAAAAATCTTCATTCTCCATTTATTTTTCTAATCACTAGAGAGAAAAGCTCACAGTGAAAGTGTTGCAAGTTATGGTATGTAATTCATTACTTGTTAAGGGACGAATAAGTGTTATTCCTGTTCATGCTCTGGCTTAAGGAGCTCGGTTCTGTCTCCCGTCTCTCTCTTTCCCCTACTCTTTACAATGTGGATGGTCACTTTGTCTTAGTTTATTTGGGATGGATGCTGTTACAAAATAACATAATGTGGGTAGCTTATAAGTAACAAATTTATTTCTCACAGTTCTGGAGAATAGGAAGTACAAGATCAAGGTGCCAGCAGATTCAGTATCTAGGAAGGGTTCACTTTCTGGTTCACAGTTGGTGCCTTCTTGTTTAATCCTTGCATGGTGAAATGGGTGAAGGAGCTACCTTGGGACCCTTTTATAAGGGCACAATCCATGACCTCATCACCTCCCAAAGGTCCTACCTTCTAATAATATTATTTGGGCAGTTAGGATTTTAACATATGAGTCTGGGAGACACATAAGTATCCAGACAACAGCACTACTTGAAGTATGACTTAGTCAGGGGCTCCAACAATGATCATGAGGTGATCATTGGATCTGGGATCTAGTCTTATCCATGTTGGCTTCTTAGACAGAAAACCTCTGGTATCTCCTAATCACTAATTATTTCACTTTGAAATTCTATAGGAAAGAGCAAGAGTTTCTCTCCCATAAATTGTAACAGAAGTTTAACTTCATTTCATTGGCGAAGATTGATCTAAATGCCTGAACCATCACTGTAGCTAAGAAAATGCCATATGCTAATAGGTATAGGCTTGAGTCATTTCATGCTATATCCATGGAATGGCAATGGGAACTTTTGAACCTTATGGATTGACCACGGGGGTGGGTAGGGATGGATTCTCAATCATTATTATTGGAAGTTACGTGACATTAAATGAACGGATCCAAATTAGCTAAAACTCAGTAAATGCTTTACACATATTTGTTGAAGTGGCCATAGTAGTTCAAGAGTTCAAGTGGAAGTAGAACCACTTCTTTTGATATTACTGTCCCTTTTCGATCAATACTTGTATTAAGTACTTTTTCAAAGGTGCATATTGACTTTATCTATAATAATCTGTTGTTGTTGTTGTTGTTTTAATATATCAGTATAATACTAAAATATCGACAACAGATAGTGTTTCTTGAGTAGGTGCTGTAGTTTGGATAAGCGTCCCCAAAGGTCCCTGTGTTGAAGGGTTGATTGCCAGCCTGTGGCACTAGAGGTGGGGCCTAGTGAGAGGAATTTAGAATATTGGGGATATGTCCGTAAAGCAATATCGGGACCTCCCACCCCTTCCTCTCTTTTCTTCCCGGTCACCATGAAGTAAGTAAACACTTTCCTCTACCACATGCTCCCTGCTGTGTTGTTCTGCCTTATCACAGGTCCCAAAGCAACAGAACCAAGCAGCCACATTCTAAAACCTCTAAAATGGTAAGCCCAAGTAAACTTTTTCCTTTTTTGGTTGATTTGCCTTAAATATTCATTAATGGCAATGAAGAGTTGTCTAACATGGAAACTATTATTTACCAGTTAACATTAGTAGAATACAAGTCCTCTATATTCAATGTCTTATTTTATCCCATAAAGAAAAATATGAATATTGCAGTTCTCATCTATGTGATGACTAAAATTCAGAGACACTAAAGACTATGTGTGCTGTTTGTGACAACAGGAAATTTACATTCTGCATTTAAGCCTACTTACTTCTTATTCTAGACACAACATATACCACATAAAATGGCCTTACAACATTAGATTTGAAGAAAATGATTCTTTCAGGCAATAGCATGAAAAAAATAGTATGGTTCACAGAATAGGACATATTCTGGACATCAAAAATACACACTGCTTCATTTCCTCTTTTTCATGACACTAATGGTATTTTTCTTCTCAGAATGTAATAAATTATGTAATATTTTCTAAAATGTTATTTCTTTATAAATAAGGACATCAAAATTCTAACATGATTTGTTTTAAATCGAGAGGGATGTCCTTTTTAAAAGATACAATCAAGATTTAAATAATATTTGCTTCTTAGTTTTTGCATTTCTCTCTCTTAAGCAACACAGGTACAACCTTGGATCACAACTAATTCCCTGTCTGCTATGGTTTGGATATGAGGTGTTCCCCAATAACTCACATTTGAGTTAATATGAGAATGTTCCAAGGAGAAATGATTGGGTTTTGAGAGTCTTAATCCAATCAGTGAATGAATATCTTGGTGGGAATAATTGAGTGGTAATTGAAGGCAGTAGGGTATGGAAAGAAGTGAGGCTTTGAAGGCATGCTTTGGGGTACATATTTCTATTTGGCAACTAGATCTCTCTCTCTCTCTCTCTCTCTCTCTCTCTCTCTCTCTCTCTTTCTCTTTCTCTCTCTCTCTCCCTCCCTCTCTCTCTCTCTGCTTTCTGATCATCATATGAGCTGCTTCCTTCCACCTCACTCTTCCACCATGATATTCTGTGTCACCTCAAACCCTGAGGAATGGAGCCGGCCTTCTATGGACTGAGAACTCTGAAACAATGAGATCTCAAACTTTTCCTCCTCTACTATTGTGCTGGTCGGGTCTTTTAGTCACAGCAGCAGAAAAAAAAAAAAAAAAAAAGAAAGAAAGAAAGAAAAAGAAAAAAATCTAACTAAAATAGGAATTGACACTGGGAGTTGGGGTGCTGATGTGAACCTTGTGGTTCATACATTTTTGGAGCATATTGGAAATGGTTGGAGGAATTTTGAGAAGTTTAGCAGTGCAAGCTGGAAATGCTTTAGACTATTTTAAGTGGAGTTTGATGGCTGATTCTGGTGGGAGCTCAGAAGACTAGAATGCCAATAGGACTGTGGACAGTGAAGACATAGTCAAGAGGGTTTAGAGGAAAAGGAGAAAACCATTGGTAATTGGACAAGATGCCATTCTTGTTATGTTCTAGCTAAGTTGTCTGCATTTTGCTTGTGTCCTGAGACTTTCTGTGAGGCTGATTTTAAAAGCAATAGACTTCTTAATCTGACAGAAGAAATTTCTAGGCAGCATAGCATTCAGGTAGTGGAATGGATATAGCTGCACCTTTTAGCCAAATTTATTGTGATAATCAAGAGCAGAAAGATTTGGAAAATGGGGATTCAAAAGGCTGAATTGGGGCTAAAGAAGTTTCAGTTGTTAAGACATTACCACCACTAAAGAAATACTAAAGACTTTACTCAGAGATGATAGGAAAGATGGCTTAAGGGCATCTCAGGAGCTGCAAGCCACACCCATCTCTGACTCAAGGGAATAAAATAAAAAATGTCCTAAGAGGTGACCAATGGGGCACCCTTCTTGCAAGGGGGGTCTAGAAAGTTTTTTCAACATGGTCAGCTGTGCAGGCATTCAGAGACTGCTGCAGCCAGGATCCCTGTATGCTTGGCTACTGCTGGAGATGGTGGTAGACCTTGGCTTCCACCACGTGGTTCTAGTTCTTTAGGACTGGAGGATTCTGGAGTTAGGGAGTCCTAGAGACTTTCACCAAGATTTCAAAGAAAGGCCTGGGAGGTCAGGCAAAGTAAAGCAGGGTTGGAGTCCCTGCTAACAGCCACTGAGAAGAAGCCGAAGCTGCAGTGGAAACCCTCAAGAAATGCCAGTAACATGGAACATCATCCTAGGAAAGCTGCAGGAATTGAGCAGAGACAAACCATCAGAAAGACCACCTGAGATACAACCAATAAGGTGGATCTACACAGGCTCTTTGGAGACAATATCACAATGCCATGTGCTCTAGATGTGAGGCACAGAACTACAGGACTTGTTTACCCAGCTGAATTTGAGTCTTGCTTTTGTCCTGCCCCTTCTTTATATGCCCCTATTTTGTGAATGGAAATATTTACTCTATCTATATCTTTATATATTGGATACTTACAAATTGCTTTTGATTAATACAGGGGTTCATGGTGTAAGCTTTCCCTGAGTCTCAGAGACTATGAACTTGAATGTTTTGTCAATCTTGGAACTGTTGAGAAGATGGGGACTTCTGGAAATGGACAAAATATATTTTGCATTGTGAGATGGTTTTGCACTTTTGGGGGCCATGGGTGGAATGTTACAGTTTAGATGTGAGCTATTCCCCAGTAGCTCTTATGTGGGATAATGCAACAATATTCAAAGGAGAAATGATTGGGTTGTAAGAGTCTTAACACAATCAGTGGATTAATCCCTTGATAGGGATTAACTGAGTGGTAACTGAAGGTGGGTAGGGTTTGGCTGGAGGAGGTGAGAATTGGAGGTGTGGCTTTGGGGTATATATTTTGAATCTGGTGAATGTAGTCTCTCGTTCTGATTCCTGATCATTATGTGAGCTGCTTCCCTCTACCACACTCTTCATCCATGATGTTCAGCCTCACCTCAGGCCCCAAGGAACAGAGACTGATATCTATGAATTGAGACCTCTGAAACTGAAGCTTCAAATAAACTTTCTTCCTCTATATTGGTGCTGATTGAATCTTCTAGTCACAAAGAAGACATTGTCCAATGGTTTCCATCTTGAGAATATAAAAATCCTAGTGTATAAAATTATGCATTCCAACATACAGGAAGCTATTCATAATGTTGCACTGTACTAAGGATTTTATACAAAATTTCCTTGAACATAGCCCAGCAAATGCTTAATTGTAACTTGTAAGACAAGCTTAAATGCTAGCCTGTAAATGAGTATAATAAAACATTTAAAAAAATTTTGACTTTTAGACTCCACAGAATTTCTAAAGCTAAAATCTCTTCCTTCTAAAAAGATCTAAGGAAATTCACAGATTCTCCTCTTCAATCTTCAACTTTTTTTCTGATTTCCCTGGTACCCACTACCACTACATCTACAAGTGGCCTGAGATGATCTTCCACCACTCATTAGTTCCATGAGGTCCTTACAAACAGTACCCTTAGCAAAATATTTTGACCTCTGTAGATAGAGTAGATTAGACATAGATATGTAAATCTTTTTTTCCAGTTTTTTTTAGTAGTAAATGGACACAATACCTTCATTTTATTTATTTATATGTGGTGCTGAGGATCAAACACAGGGCCTCATACATGCTAGGTAAGCTCTCTATCACTGAGCCACAAATCCCAGCCCAGATACATAAATCTTAATTGGTAGTTTCATGGAACTTGATATTAAACCTCTTAGGGGAAAATGTATTCAAAGAGGATAAAATTTGATTATCAGGAGCTATTTCATTCAGATTAGATCAACTAGCTGTTTTGGGAAATTTACATTTTCATACTCATTTTATACTTTGAATATAAGATATTTGTCCAAAACTCATGTGTAAATGCAGAAATGTTCAGAAGTGAAATTGATAGATTATGAAAGCAGTAACCTAATCAGTGAATTAACCCTTTTTATCAATTTATAATTTGAATGAATTACCAAGTCTTAATTGTAGGCAAGTGACACATCATTGGAGGACCTACATCACTAGAGCAATGCCTTTGGTAATTGTATTTTATCTCTGACTCCTCAGGTACTCCCTGTCTCTCTGTCTCTGTCTCTCTCTGTTCCTCAGCTGCAGTAAGTTGAGCAGCTTCCCTCCACCATGACTTTCTGTAAGGATGTTCTGCCTCATCTCAGGCTCAGAACAGTAGAGTTGGCCAACCTCTGAAACCACGAATTGAAATAAACTTTTCCTTCTCTGAATTGTTCTGGTCATGCATTTTGGTCTCAGTGATGAAAAACTGACTAACATATTTTCCAATCCAAACTTTCTGCCCTGATAGAATGGTCTGCTTCTGCACATATTTCCTCATTTTGGAATTTAGGCCTTATGTTAAACTGTACCTTCTCAGTTCCTTGTCTCTTACCTTTCTTAATTTTTAAAATCAGTATCCTATGTTTATAAATCAGGTAGCCTATAAATACCCTCAGGTATTAATGTAATCACTTGAATGTAATTATAAATCAGTAACACTTATCTATTAATTGTAATAATAACTACAGTTCTAGCTATTTGAATTCAGTATTGGCTGACTAGTCCAGGACTTAGTTCTCTAAAAATTAAGGAGAAGACAAATAAAAAGGTGACAGGTCATATGGTATAATTTTTAATTAATTATCATTATTTCATGTGAAAAATTTTTACTGAGTTTTAGTTGCTAGGCACTCAGGTGGAGTTTGGTAAACAAAAAAAGTGAAAGAGACACAATCTTTATTCTCAGAAGACAGAGAATCTCCACAAAATGGCCTGTGAAAAGAGCATAAGGCAAAATAAGCATGATGTCTTATTACATATAATAGGTCAAGGTCACCTTCACAGAATCATTGATGAGTTATAGAAGATTATGCTATTAAAGTTATAAAAGGCAATTTATATGGGACTTCTTTAGAATAATAAATTTATTCTTAACCAAGAATCTATGGAAGATAATGAAAAAGTCATAATTGAAGACATACCAAAATAAAACTTACCTTGTAAATGATTACTTTGGATACCATATAAAGAATGAACTAGAATGGCCAAAACAGGATCCAAGAAAATTCTCACTTGGGAGATTTACAATTTTCCAGGTGAAATATTATGGCAGCCTGAATTACCGGATGGAGACAGAGATACTGAGGAATTGAAGGACTTAGGGATCAACTATGAGATAAAAGTCAACAGGACCTGTTCATGAGTTAAATATAGGGTTGTTAAGGCAGAAGTGCTGTCAAGTGTAGAATGCATTATTACCTTCCAACTGAATTGGAAGTGATGATGTAGTGACCATGGTCATTGACAAAGAGAATACTGGGAGAGGAGCACTTCTTGACTTTATTGTTGTTCATTTTTATTTTAGTATGGAAATGTTGGTGTTGTTGGTTTTATTTTTAAAAGTTGAGATTGAAGAGCTGTGAGACAGCCCAGAGTCAATTCGGAATGGACTGGTGGCTATTTATGCCTGCTATGAAGAAAGGAGATGGAATTTGTGGCTGGATGAAGCAACAGTCATGAATGCAGTCATCTGATAGACCATACAGTACAATTTAGCATATTCCTTACACATTTTTGGTTCTATTAAATTGTTCTCTTTTAGCACATTTTATATTAGTCACATTTGAAACAGGGTAAGGCAGAAAGGTTAAAATATGTGCAGAGGACTTGGAAATGAATTTTTAAAACTCTATAAAATTGGAAAATTCAGATTCTGTTGCCCAAACAGACATTTTATAAAAATGGAGTACTTCAGAATTTATTCCATTCACAATAACAGCATTAAATAATAGTACAGATTGTTTTAAAAAAGAGAGAGAGAAAAAAAGAAGGTGTGCAGGACTATATTTCTGAAATCACTAAAAGCTAGCCTGGAAATAGCAGTAAAGATTATATTGTAGCATTTACTAGCAGTACTTTTTGTGACACATGGCTAAGCTTTTCCTTCTAATTGTTATCCATCCCCTCATAAAGGTTTCTCCTTTACAGAAAAAGAAGGGGTGAATTCCTGCAAACAATATAGCAACTTGAAACAATAAAATAACCCAGGACATCCCTCATCTCACTTGTTCAGCTCATTGTGACCAAGGACAACACAAACTGCTTATCATTTTGTCATTAGCTGCAACCCTGATGCCTTTGACATGCCTTATTGGAGCCAAGGGAACTGAAGACCAGCCTGTAAATATGCAATATTTGGTCATACAGGTAAACCCAATCCTTTAATGGCTGTACTTTTGCAGTTTATTATTTTATTGTTCTCAAAGGAGAATTTGCAGTAAGAAGTCGTATTCTCTCCTGATATGGAAAATGGAAATTAGCCAAGGAGTCCACTTGCAGAAATAAGGTCCCAACTTCCCCAGTCACCTTGCTGCAGGTTGCACATATTGACTCCTTACAAAAGAGGAAGAGAAGAAGAAAGAAAAGGCACTATTATATAAGTGAAGCTTCAAAAACTTATGCTTTCAAAAAATTCACCTTAAAAAAAAACCTCTAATAAACAATCAGTTGGAAACAAAAAGCTACCAATTTCTTTTCACAGAGTGGGTAGAGAATTAACATAATTGAGACTTCTGAGTGTGCTGTGAAATTGCGAAGTAAAGCTGTGAGTGACAGGATTTTCTCAGGTCATTTCTTCTGTCCTGATGCTGCTTCAAACTTGACAGCATGCTCTCACTAAGGTCCTCATGCTGTACTATAACTGCCTGGAGAACATCAGAATAACACCATTTCTCCATCCTTTTCTCAAAAAATACCAACACAATTCCATCCAACAAAAAAGAAAATAAGTTTAGAGTTATTTTCTGTTTTTTGCTGGAACTTTCTTTTAATGAGAAATAAGACAAATTGCTTCAATTAATGTTAATAACCAATAATGGCTAATGTGTTACTTCTAATGTGAAGTATTTGCAAACTCCAATTCTCACTCATTTCCACTATCACCCCCCTGCTGCACATACACACAGAGGAATGTGTACTGAGATTCAGAACTTCAAGAGGGCAGACTGCTAAAACTGGAAATAGAAACTCACACAGTTGTTCACAAAAGGAAAAAGAAAAGGCAAAAATCACTGAAATCCTGTGTATTAATCTGTAGTAGTTAATTGTCTTTATTATTAGTTTTTTTGAGAATTGGTACATTAAGCATAGCACCTCCAATGGCTTGGTCTCCAAATTCCTTGACTTTCTCACCTTCAAACAACTTTTCTTTCTCATCCCAGTTCAGCCATCCATCACCATTACCATATCTTTGGCGTAATCACCAAAACCATTTCTGTCATCTCAGTTTCAGGGACCTAGTTTTGGAAAGACATTTCTATTCTTCCAGTTCACTTATATGCTCATTAATGTGAACAGCTCTTCACTTTCAGTAAAGATTTCAAGTTCCTCACCCCTGCTTCCATATGCTCTCAACTTTCCCATTGCAGCTTAGTTCCCAGTATTATAATCACTCCCTTCAAAATACCTTTAACTGTGAGCTCTTGTCCCTCTTTATTTATTCATCTGGCAAAACCTGTGCTTGACAAACACCAGCTACCCCACTCTACACTGGCATTGAAATTGTACAGGTAACTGAAATTGTTAAAATAGGCACACGTGCATACGCACACTTACACTCTTCATTCCCTGGTTTGCTTTTCTATTTTCAAAGTGGTCATTTCACATCTCTCTTTTCCTTAAAACTTCTCTATCCATATAGCTCCCCAAACTCCTGCCTCCTGCTCCTGTGAGAAAATAGAAGCTATCAAAAGGTTCCCTTATATACCCACTTACCTTCTGTGTCATTAACCTCTACTTTCCTTTGTGTTAGAATACAGTGTTCCTGATCTCTTCAGTCATCTTTCCCCCTTTGTCTCACAAATATTTCCCCTGTCTTCTCCAGCCTTTTCCTTCATCAATTCTGCTCTTTTTATTCTGAATCACAAGTTCCTCTCTCTTGTCTGAATTATCCCAACTGCATAAAATGTATTCTACATTCTTGGATTTAAAACTTCCTTAGCGTCCACATACCCCTTCAAAAACCCCCTTATTTCTGTGTTGAAATGTCAGCAAATAATACACCTGTCTGACCTCCTGCTATTGTCATCCAAGAAGTATCAGCATTGCTGATTTTCTTCCACTCTCTGGAAATTTTTACTTCTCATTGTAATGTCCCTTGTTCTGATTTTTCCTTCTACCTCATCTCCATGCTATTTCTGGGTTTCTTCCTTATTGGTTCTAACTCCTATGCCTAATGTCTGAATGCTAAAGTTTCCTACAGCTCTTTTCCATGTCCCTATTTTGTATTTATTTTTATATACTTTAACTTGTATCCTATGTGATGTCATTCAATTCTATGACTTCAAACTCTGTATACAGTGGCCCTCAAATTGTACATAGTCATGACATTTCCTTGGATTCTATGTTTGCATTTCTATTGCCTATATAACATCTAATAGAAGGATATCTAACAAGTATCTCTAACCTAACATTTCCCAAACTTCCAACAGTTCAAATGTGTTTGGCTTCTCTAAATAAATAGAATAAATAGGAGAATTTACAAACACACAGACACACACACACACACACACACACACACACACAGAGAGAGAGAGAGAGAGAGAGAGAGAGAGAGAGAGAGAGGAAAGCAGATTTCTAAGGGGGGTTGGCTCATGCTTAATGGAAGACAAGTCCTATCACCTGCTATCTGTATGCCAGAGAAGAAAGAAATACATATTGTAATTCAATCCAAGTTCAAAGACCTGAGAATGGGTCTTGGAGAGGAGGTGCAACAGTCTAAGTGCTGGTCTGAGTTGAAAGGCCCACCATCCGAGAGCACTGAGGTCTGAGATAGATGTGTTGGTTAAAGCAGGGACGGTGAATTTGCCCTTTCACCATCTTTTTGTTCTATTCAGGCCCTCAGCAGATTGGATGATGCCTGCCCACACTGGGAAAGGCCATCTGCTCTACTCAGTTCACCAATCTTATGGTAATCTCGTCCAGAAACACCCTCACAGACACACCAAGAAATAATGTTTTGCCTGACACCTGGTCATCCCTGAACCCAGGTAAGTTCACAGATAAGATTAACTGTCAAACCAACCTACCATTATACTTATTCGGACCTGTGATCCACCTTCATATCTTGTCACCCCAATCCCATCCTTATCACACCAAAATTAACTTCTCTCCTTCTGAGATGAGTCATTATCCAGCTTTTCAGTTATTGAAAATAGCTGAGATGGTATTTCTTCTTTGAGCTTAAACCATCAACCAACTCTTCTATAGACATTTCACATTAACTGTTCAAAATGAAACATTCAACATGATTTCTCATTATCTAAATAAACCTCAGTTCAGGAAAAATCTTTAGTAGAGCTATTAAAAGAATAACGGAAGTAATAAATGCAGTTTTTATACACTGATTCCTTATCAGAATTTAGTTTCCTTTTGAAATTTATTCCCCTGAAATTTAGGACAAAAGTGAAATCTCACTATAAATTTTCTGAATAAAAATAAGTAAAATGTAAGGATCTTGTTTATGTTTCCATAATCACATGAGGTAGATGGGGAGAACTACGGAGAATTGTGAAATTGTCATTTTTAATACTTACCATCTGCTTCCTATTTACCATCTATATCAAACTAGGTCCAATCCAGAGATCAATGCGCAGTGATCTGAATTGGGACTTTAATTAAAAAATTAAGTTATTGTAACTATGAGGTCTAAGGAGAACTAAGCGATGTAAAGAGAACTCTGAGAAATACCATAGACCTGAGGAAGAGTAGCCAGGAGCAGACAAACTTGAAAGGTGGCCCCCTTCCCAAGGCAGGGTTTCAGACCTCACTGGGGAAGTTAAGTAACAACTTATGATTCACAACTTTACTGAATTATCCAGGCCACAGATAGTATAGTCCCTTGACATGCAGAGGGTGTCAGAGCACCCCTGTGAGGTGGAGGCCTGGAGCACCTGTGGTGTGTGTCAAGAGGGCCACGGGAGGGTTATCACCAAGTCAGACCTTACATCCTATGTGCATTGCTGGGGTTGAGCATCACAGGATGTCCTCACATGCAGAACACTGGTCAATAGTACAGCCCCTAAAAATAGAAAGAGAAGTTCCTTCCTCCTGCAGTGTCCCTTCAGTGCTTTATAATAGATATGGTCACATTGAGCAATGTCCCTAAAGGAGCTCCTTCCATTCAGTGTGGTAAAACACAAATTGAAGGCTGATTATGTAGTAGAAACCAATAAATTGATAACTGACATACCATTTTAATATGACAATTTCTGTTTTATTTAGAGAATTTATTATGAAATTTATACAATCTTAAGCTTCACATTATAACCTTCTGTATGTCAAATGTCATAAGAATTTCATATACATTTAAAAAATTCACTCAAGGATGAAAATGGATAATAGAACAGATTCTGTGACTTATAAACCTGTATTTGAATGCTGGCTTTGCCATTTTCTAGTTATAATACTCTAAATATTAGTTTTTTCCTCTGGGAAATATAGCTAATAGCAGTACCTTCATCATTAGATTTCTGTGATCCCTGTAGTTACTGCAACATCTGGCACATAGTAAAAGCTCAGGAAATGAGTTGTTTACACTATAATATCAAGTTGCCCTACATTACAAGATTGCAAAAAAAACACTTCAAAAGGAATCACATATTTTTATGTTTCATATGTTATCATCTGTCAAATTGGAATCAACATTTCATCGTATTGAAACAGAAAATTTTCTCTTTATTCCATTTTGTCTTAACTGCAAAACCATTACCATTTGAATAAACTGTCTTTTTCCCTTTGATTTTTTTCAATGAAATTTAATTCCCAACTTTGCAAACCTCAAAAGTATGTCATAAGAAATAGTCTCACTGAATGTCAGAAATAAAAACTATAATGTGTCTTGAATTATTTGCAATAGCCATAAATGAGAAACTACAGAAGCCCAGTGGCATCTATAAAAATGAATGTATGAGCACTCAGAAGTGCATGCATTTTTAATGCACTATGAATAATAACAGCAGACTGTAAATCCTATTGGAAACAGCAAAGTTTTGAATGTAAACATCATATCAATTATATTTCCTATTTTAGTGGAAATGAAATAGTGAAATAAATTTTTGTGGGTATTGGTGAGAAATTCTAAGATGGGAAGAAGTTTGTCCAGAGGAAAGACAAGGCAGCTAGTAAAGAAGAAAAAATAGTAAAGCCACTCATTCTCTGAAAATCGTCCATAGGTAGCTAGAATAAAAAACAAATATAATAAACATAATAAAGACAATGGATTATCATACTGACCTAAAGACTATAAGTATAAAGGTCCTCAATATAAAATAAATAATTACTAATAAGAAAACCCCACTCGAGTAGAAATTTTATATTATCTCCTTTCAAACCGATATGTTATCTGGCATTAAGATTAAAGTTATTTCAAGTACACAATTCTGCCTCCCCAATGCATCATTACTACCACCAGATTCTTCCACCTAATATAAAGGATGAATTTTCCATTGTTTATTCCTGGTTTTCAACTTTTAATATATTTTTACTACATAATAAATTACATAAAAATTGCAAAGATAATATAGAGTTGTAGCAAAAGATGACCCTATTGTGCTTGACATTTTCCCAGAACATTCAGGTGAACATGTCACTTTCCTATTGAGGACTAAGGTACTGTGCTATGAGTGACCTTCAGAGGTAATAACCCACCCTGCATTTGGTTTGTTCCTCTGTGGTATTTGCTCTTTTTGAAAAGAAACCATAAAAAAGTAAATAAGGATTTTCCAACAGCCACTCGGCTTATTCATAGGAAGAATTATATGAGTAGGTTGCTGGATGAAGCACGGTTTTGCTTTCCCATATGTTCCCTAAAGTCTCAGTTCCCCCTTTCCCTGTCCAGGAGGTTTGTCCCTGGAAAACAAATTCTTAGAACATGACACTACCCACAGGTCCAGCTGTCCTAGACTCCGGAAAGACAGCTTGAACTTCATCCCGATCAGCTGTGTTGTTTTTATCATCTTTGTGATGCTGGCCTGGGATTCTGCACACCTCTGCAGCCTTAGCAGCCGCCTCTGTGTTGGCTCTGCCAAAAGGGGGAGCTGGAGAGAGGCTGCAAGGCTCGGGGAGGAGCTTCCCATGAGGCTCACTGCTTCCTCTTTCTATCAGGAACTCGCAAGCCATTCGCCTCAGCCCCCACCTTGGCAACAGTAGTTTGTTTCTTTATCTGCAGTTGACTCTAGTTTGTATTTTACAGAAATCCACGGAACTCCGGAACTCCTTTCATCAGACCCTCAAAGGCCAGCACCAGCCAAGAAGCAACCCCATCTGAGGGGTCTGGGACCAAGGCCACTAGGCCACTTCTGAGCTCAGGACCCCAGCGCCAGCCAGTCATGCCCCCTCATCAAGGGTCTTTCATTTCATGAGACTTTTCTCTAAATATGTAAATTATGATAGTTCAGGCCTCTTCCCTTTGTTTGACCTAGAGGTCAAAGCTGGTATTACCTCAGCAAGAACATAGGATTCTTTGTTAGCCTACCCAGTTCTCCAGGATGTGGCTTACCAGTTCTTTATCCAGAATCATTTATTATGTTAAGAAAATGCACACCAACATTGCCACAACAGTGTCCTAACTTGAAATCTTGAATGAAGGTAAAATTATTCAAACCAATGTTTAGAAAAGTTTAAAACCATTTTTTTAAACAGAAAACAGATTAAACAGGACCAACTTGCTCAGTTGATTACAAAAGGAAAAACTTAGATTGTTTTCACATTCTTCAAACACTGCAATGATGGAGTGTGCAAGGAACTACAGGGTATTCAGGCAGTAGATTTTCCTCTCACTAGTCTGATGTGTTTACAGATTCTTTCATACAGCCACCCATGCTACCTTTTAGTTACCAACACATACTCAGTTGATGCTACTAAGTCTTATTCTTGTCTCACCCACCACCATGTCAGGAAGTCTGCTCTCAATAGAGAATTGAGTTCATTATGCATGTTGTTATTTTCTCTGCCTAAAACTTCTAAGTACAAACCGATTTTGTATAATTAAATTCCTCTCTTAATTTGGTGTCTGTAGATTAACCATATTAGTTTAATTATTGTCTTTGCTATGTGCTGCAAATAACTGAAGCTTACATGCATAATACCATTTAAGTTATTGCTTACATTTAATTTCATTTGATTTCAAAATAACTGAAAAGTAGGACATTCATTTTTCTGCCATAGGTCGTGGGACACAGGATGCAGAAATTTACAAGATGAAACTTACCAAAAATAGACCCAAAAGAAAATTATTCTTTCCTTTGTTCCAAAAATATTGCCCAAGGGCTCAAATATTTACGGAAACAAAGCAGTAGACAAGAACAAGAAAGTTGCTACCTGAACACAGCCTAGCAAAGCAGAGTCATTAAGTTTGTAAATAAAAGAATGAAAAACAAACTGTGAGGAAGAAAAACATAACAGGTGTGAGCAACAAGTTATAGTAGTTTCTGTTGATGCTGCAACAGCCAGTATGAATTAAGTGACTTCAAGAATGCAAATTTATTATCTTAGGGTTTTGTAGGTCAGATGTCTCACATGGATCTCACTGAGCTGACATCAGCATGCTGGGAGGGCTGCATTCTTTGAAGAGATTCTGGGGGAAAAAAAAATCACTTTCCTTGCCTTTTGCATCTTCTAGCAGAGATGTCTTGGTCCATAGTGTTCTTCCATCTCACAGGCCAGCAAAGGTATATTCAGTCCTGCTCACAGCCCCTCTGCACTCCACTTCCTCCCTTTGCTCTTAAGAAATCTTGCGATTACGTTGGGCCCATCTAGATAGACCCAAAAATCTCTACATCTGTGCTCAGCTGTTGATCCATCTGAATTACATCTGCAATCTCACTTCCCATAAAACCAAGCTTATTCACAGGTTTTATGAGTTAGGTCATCAGCATCACTGGGAGCCATGAGTCTGCCCCGCAGGTGAACCAAGTATTTTCTCAAGATCACTAGATAAAAGTTGGGGACAGAATGATATTCTAGAAAATACTTCTGATCTAAGAAAGTACACAGTATATCCAGAGAAGTCATAGAAGAACAATACTTCTAAAAGAGCAAGTGCAGAGTAGAGGGAAAAGACAGTGAGGAATTCACAGGGACCCCATTCTGCAGGCTCTAAAACGGTTTCTGATCCTTATTGTGAAGGTAATAGTGAGGCTAAGAATAGATTTAAGCAAGAGAGGGACACGATTTAATTTTAATTTTTTTAAAGGTATTTTCACTTTGAAGATATTCAAAATATATTTTCAAGTTAATGAAGAAAACATTAAAAAAACAAAGGAGTATCTAAGGAAGTTACTGAAGTCTTGGAAGCTAGGTAAAAAGGAGGTCTGGATTAAACTGGTGTCAAGAGAGAGAGAACTGGTTGTATTTGAGAGAGGTTTCAGAATTGTTATCAATAAGGAATTAGTGGTTGATATTTGATAGGTGGATCATTGCAGTGTTTCTGGCACAATGATCTACATGGGCCTATTTAACGAGGCTCACCAATAGAAGAGGGGCAAGTATGATGGCAGAAGATCTGTGACAGACTGACAGATTGGGCTCCATAGAAATGTTACAGGCCAGGCTATTTGGGCAATGACTAAACAGACTCCACTGTGCTCTGAGACTCCATTTTATATAAGAAATGAGCTTCTCCCATGGGGACACCCTGCCTCTGTACCCATCATCAGTTACTTAGCTTCTCCCATGGGGATACCCTGCCTCTGTACCCATCATCAGTTACTTAGCATGACATGTTTAGCAATATAAAATGACAGTTCTCACATAATAAAAACTTGTCTTTTGATTCCTGTTTCTCCTAAACAATGCACCATGTGAACGGTAATGTCAGCAATGATTGTGTGAATGTTAGTAAGCATTCTTTAGTTTGTACCTAGGTAAGGGTCATTTTGACGCACTTCCCCCTCTGCTGAAGATTTCATGATGTAAGTTTGTAATTTCTAATCATAGCAGCAGATACTTATGATTGATGGAATTTTTGGTAAAAGAACCCCTGCAACTATATGGTTGGCACTGTCTCCCAATAGCCATTTTTTGGGGGGCATTGTGTGAGACAGTCAAAGCTTAATATAAAGACTCTCAAATTTGGACTTCTCAGTGGATTGGTCTGTTCTTAAGTTATGCCCTATAACAGATCATTTAGGAAATTCTTGAATGACTACTTTTATGAGTATTGCTGAGTGATCAAGAATAATGTTTATAGCAGCTCAATTCACAATAGCTAAACTATGGAACCAACCTAGGTGCTCTTCAACAGATGAGTGAATAAAGAAAATGTGCTATACATATGATGGAATATTACTCAGCTTTAAAGAAGAATGAAATTCTGGCATTTGCTGGTAAATGGATGGAGTTAGAAAATATCATGTCAAGTAAAATAAGCCAAACCCAGAAAAACAAAGGCTGAATATTTTCTCTGATATGCAGAAGCTAATTTACAATAAGGGGGGAAGAATAAGTTACTTTATATTAGGTAGAGAGGAGTGAAGGGAGGGGAAGGGGTATGGGGGAAGGAATGATAGTAGAGTGAAACAGACATTATTACCCCATGTACATGTATGACCAATGTGATCCTGCAATATGTATAATCAGAAAAATGAGAGATTACACTCTATTTATGTATGATACAGAAAAAGGTATAAATGCATTCTACTGTCATGTACAACTTATTAGAACAAATAAAATTTAAAAATTTAAAAAATTAAAAAGAAAAGAATATTGAAGAATGGGAAGAGACTTTGATTTGTCCATATGGAAATCATTGGTGACCTTTGGAAAAATGCCTTCAATGGAGAAGTGAAAACAAAAATTATATTGGAGTAGTGTGGTAAGCAAGTCAAATATAAGAATATGTAAATAGGAAACACTTTTGAATTTTTATTTTGATGGAAATGAAAGAGAGTTATGAATGGAGGGATACATGGGAAAAACTCTCTCCTCTTTTTTTTTCTCTCTCTCCCTTCAAGATTGAAAATGTAGATGCTAATGGAAGAATCCAGGAGAAGTAAAGGAGGAGGTCTTTTACAGAAAAAAAATGATGGAAGTTTCTTCATCATGAATGATATGATTTATTTATTCATTCACTTTCACACTCATGCACTTATTCATCCAATGTAGATTACATGTCTAATGGGTGGCCTCTTGGAAAGACTGAACTTAAATGAGGAAGGCATTTTCTCTACTTTAACAGAAAAGTAGTAAGAAATTAATGTGGAATTTGGATTATTTGTACATCTTATTAGGGCTTGGAGTTTCTTTTATTATATTCTTGGTGCTCTTCTTCATCAATGTTTGCAAAACATTTTTGTAATGATACCTTGTCAGAGAAACTCTAGGAGATATAAAAGACACTCACTGCAATTTTTGATGGATTCAAGTGAATTATTTTATCCTATCATTATATGAAAAAATATATATATACATATACAGAGATTATAAGGTAGTTAATTTTGTACTAGATTATATATCAAATGATTTAAATGTCATAACAGGTAATAAATTTGAATAATAAAATACAGAAATCTAATAATGCAAAGTTTTAATATATTTGTTAGTATTCCCCTCCTTCCCCGCCCATCCCTTTTCTCCTGCACTGGTCTTTTTTTACTTATTTTTTTAAATTGGAGCTTTATAAATATACGCAAAGGTGGAATTCACTGTGGTATTCATATGTCTACTATGGAAAGTTTGATCAGAATCATTCCATCATTCTTCCTTTTATTGTTCCTCCTGCCCTTCAATTCCCTACTTCTGTTCCACTGATATCCCTTCTATTTTCAGAGAATTGCTTTCCTTTTTATTTCTTATTCCTCTCTACCTTTCACATATGAGCAAAAACATTCACCATTCACTTTCTGAGTCTGACTTATTTCACTTAGCATGATATTCTCCATTGCCTGATAGTCTCCATTTCCATCCATTCATCAGAAAATCATATCATTTCATTTCATTGTTCTTTATGGCTGAGTAAAACTCCAGTGTGTGTGTGTGTGTGTGTGTGTGCATGTGTGTGTGTGTGTCTGCACACATTTCTGTATCTATTCCTCTGTCGATGTGCACCTTTGGCTAGTTCTATAACTTGACTATTATAAATTGTACTTCTATAAATATTGATGTACCTGTTTCACTACAGTATGCTGATTTTAGTTCTTTTGGAGAAATACTGAGGAGTGGGCTAGCTGGGTATAATGGTGGTTCCCTTTCCAGTCTTTTGAGGAATCTCCATACTGCTTTCCACAGTGGTTGTCCTAATTTGCAGTCCTTCCAACACTGTAAGAATGTACATTTTCCCCTACATCCTCACCAGCATTTATTATTTGTATTCTTGATGATTGCCATTATGAATAGGGTGAGATGAAGTCTCAATGTAGTTTCAATTTACATTTCCCTTATTATAAGTGATGTTGAAATTTCTTTCATCTATTTATTGGCCATTTGTATTTCTTCTTTTCAGAAGTGTCTGCTTATACCATTTTTCCATTTATTGATTGGGTTTTATGGCATTAAGGTTTTTTATTTATGCACTCTGAATATTAATCCCCTGTCAGAAAAGTAATTGGCAAAAATTTCATTTTATTCTCTAGGATATCTCTTCATGCTCTTCATTGTTTTTCTGTGCTTTAAGGGTCTTGTTAAGGAATTTAATGCCTGCTTCAGTATGTTGGAGTATTCAGACTATGTTTTCTTCTAATAGTTCCATTATTTCTAGTCTAATTTCTAAATCTTTGATCCTATGTGATTTGACTTCTGTGCAGGTTGAGAGACAGGGATCTAGTTTCATTCTTCTGAATAAGAATATCCAGTATTCTCAGCACCATTTGTTAAAAAGACTAGCCTTCCTCCAACATATATTCTGGTATCTTTGTCAAGTATTAGATGGTTGTATCTATGTGAGTTTGTTTACTGTGTTGGCTTTCATGTCTGTTTTTTGCCAATACCATGCTATTTTTGTTGCATTAGCACTGAGGTATAATTTGAGATTAGGTATGTTGATGCCTCCTGAATTACTCTCTTGCTCATTATTGCTTTGACTATTCTGGATCTTTTATTCTTCCATATGAATTTTAGAACTGATTGTTCTAGTTCTGTGGAGAATGTCATTGGTATTTTGATGGGGATTGCATTGATGTAGATTGCTTTGGATGATATGACCATTTTGACAATATTAATTCTGCCTATGCATGAACATGGGAGGTCTTTCCATTTTCTAAAGTCTTCTTTCCATTTTTTAATTCAGTGTTCTAGAATTTTCATTGTAGAGGTCTTTTACCTCTTTGGTTAGTTTTATTTCCAAGTATTTTTTTAGTTATTGTGAACAATAAAATTTTTTGATACTTTTCTTAGGCGATTTATTCTTGGAATATAGGAAAGCTATTGATTGTATGTTGATCTTGTACCTGCTACTTTGCTGAATTTATTAGCTCTGGAGGTCTTCTGGTGGAGTATTTTGGGTCTTCTAAATATAGGATTACCTGCATACTACAGTGACAGAGCACATCAATGCTTGTAGCAACTCAATCCACAATAGCTGGATTGTGAAATCAACCTAGGTGGCTTTCAATAGATGAATGGATAAAGAAACTGTGGTACATATACACAATGAAATATTACTCAGCCTTAAAGAAGTATAAATTATGGCACTTGCAGGTAAATGGATGGAGCTAGAGAATATCATGCTAAGCACAATAAGCCAATCCCAAAAAACCAAAACCCAAATGTTTTCTCTGATAAGTGGGTGCCGATACATAATGGGGGTTGGGGCATAAGGAAAGAATGGAAGAACATTGGATTTTGCAGAGGAGAATGAGAGGAGGGGAGGAAGTAAGGAGTGGGAAAGATGGTGGAATGAGACAGACATCATTAGCCTATACACATGTATAATTGCACAAATGGTGTGACTTTACATCGTGTACAACCAGAGAAATGAAAATTTGTACTCTGTTTGTGTACAATGAATCAAAATGCATTCTACTGTCATGTATAACTAAATAGAACAAATAATAAAAAATACATAAATAAATAAATATAGGATTACATCATCAGTAAACAGAATACTTGACTTCTTTATGTTCTGTTTTTATCCCTGTAATTTCTTTCTCTTGTCAGATTTATCTAACTAGAGTTTCAAGAACTATATTTAATAGGAGTAATGAGAGTGGGCATCCTTGTCTTGTTCCTAAAGCATTTTAGAAGAAATGCTTTCAGTTTTTCTCTGTTCAGTGTGATGCTGGTTTGGGGTTTGTAGTATAACCTTAATAAAGTTGAGGAAAGATCCTTCCATAGTGATTTCTTAACCTTAACATTAACAGGTGCTGAATTTTTTCAAAGGCTTTTTCTGAATTTATTGAAATGATAATGTGATTCTTGTCCTTAGTTATATTCATGTGGTGAATTATGTTTATTGTTTTGTGAATGTTGAACCAACCTTTTATCCCTGGGTGAAACCCACTTGATCATGGTGTACAATCCTCTTAATATATTTTTGAATGCAGATTGCTAATATTTTATTAGGTATATTTGTGTCTGTTCATCATGCATATTAACCTATAGTTTTCTTTTCTTGACATGTCTTTGTCTGATTTTGGTATCAGAGATAAACTGGTCCTGGATTTTTTCTTTGTTAGAAGGCTCTTAATTGCTGTTTTAATCTCATTGCTTATTATTGGTCTGTTTAGGATTTCTATATCTTCTTTTTTTAATATATTCTACTATAGTAGCATTCTAAGTAGGCAGTCAAAAGATATGTTTATTAGCCACATTTGAAATACTTTTAGATTCAAAGCAAGTTTGCTTTATAATGTGCTTCTATTATATTAAAATTCCTGAGAGAAATCATTAAGACAAAGCACTTGTATTGCATATTGATGTTTTACAGGTATCTAGAAAAATTGTGCAATTAGACCCCAGGGGCTCCATCAGTGATTCATCACCATCTGGAACACAACTCTGCATACTGCTGTGATTTGTGGGGTTTTTTTTTTTGCATGTTCTGTAAACAATAAGCATTTAATATTTTCAGAGCACCTGTGGCCACATGCATGAATTAGGTGTTCAATGTAGGTTCAGAATTGCCCCATCTTTTATAGGGATGACTATACCCATCTTTTAAAGGGAACATGACTTTTTCCTGTAGGGAGAAAAATCAGAGAATTATAAAACAAAATTATAACTTTAGGAGTCCATCAGAAATATTTTTCTGTTGTAATGGGTGGAACTTGAGAGCATTATGCTAAGTGAAATAAACCAAATGCAGAAAGTCAAGGATGCATGTTTTCCCTCCTCTGTGGAAGGTAGAGAAAAAATGAAGTTGGGGGGAATCTCAGGAAAAGAGAAGGAAGACTAGTAGAATAGAAGAAGAGGACCAGGGAGAGGCAGGAAGGGAAAGAAAAGCAATGTACCTGGGGGACAAAACTGACCAACTATATTGTTATACTGTGTGCAAGTACAAATATATAACAACAAATTGTACTAATATGTATAACTATAATGAATCCATTTAAAAATCTACTTTTTTAAAACAGGAAGAAATATTTTCCTATTGAAGATGGCTTGGAACTCTTCTCAGTTCATTGTGGAAAAATATATATTATATTTATATAAATTATATGTGTTTACATATAATTTATATAAATATAATAACCATATAATTATATATAATTATGTTTTTGTTTATTAAATTTATATATAATATAAGATAAACAAATATTTTGTTTAATAATATATAATGAAAAATATATATTTATATATACACATTTTAAAGACCATTTTGAAACTCACCTCGAATTTCTGTATTATTCTGTGAATATCCTTGCCCCATGTGTCTATATTACTTACTATAATAATCATTGCCTTAAGATACCTTCTATTCTTTTTATTAAAAATTTTATGTTAAATGAATTATTAATTATTTACACAATGCTCACCACAGGGGAATAGAACAATTTATAGTTAGTGAAGGTTTTTTAGTAAATGAATGCATTTAGTTTTGAAAAGTGTTCTATGCTTTTATGAAATTAAAAAAAATTATATATTTTGAGCAAAACAGCAGATTTTCTGTAAAAGGACTACAAAAAGTTGAAGGAAACTTCTGGCTTTAAAGGATATAGAGCTGAAATTAAAAGCTTGTCAAGCAGGAAAAACAATAGGAGGCTTTTATATGCATACTTGTGTCATCGGACTACAGTATTTTACTTTTTTCTTGGTTCATAATTCAAAAGAACCTGGAAAAGGGAAGTTGAAATAGTAAATCTTTCCTCTTGTTAATTCAAAGCCGGAAATATCAGGTCTCTCTTTCCAGAAAGATCAATCAAGGTCATTTCTATATTCATACATTACTTTTAAGGACCACCTGAAACAAATTAACCTAAGTCCCTGTAATGTACAACACCATGGGTCAACTCTAAAAACAAACTCTTTCCAAATTAGAAGAACTGAAACAAATTAAAATGATCAAGTCTAATCTACATGAAAAAGGATATAGAAGATAATTTGGAAAAAATGGGAAAACAAAGTTTTTTTGAAACTTGTACTAATCAGAGTTCTCTGGAGAAAGGAAACCAACAGGATTTGTACATACACTGAAGGAGCTTTGTTATCAGAATTGGCTCACATGATTATGGAGACTGGCAAGTGTAAAAATGGCAGGATGTGCCAGCAGGATGGAGACTCAGGAAACCTCATGTGCCAGTTCCACACCAAAAGTTGGCTGTCCATTGTAGAGCCAGGAGAAGTCAGTATTGCAGATTATGTCCAATCTATTCTGCTAGAGAATTCTCTTGCTCAAGGGAAGCTGGCCTTTTTATTCTTTTCAGATAATTTAACTGATTCGACAAGGCTCACCCACGTTATAGAAGGTATTTAATCTGTTTGGAATGCTATAACACAATACCCCAGATTAGGTGGTTTAAACATCGAACATTTTTTTTCCCACAATTCTGGAGACTGGGAAATCCAAGATCAAGGACCTGGGAAAGCCAAGTTCTGATGAGGTCACTCTTTCTGGCTTTGCAATGGTCATCCTCTGATTGCATCCTTAAATATCAAAAAGAAGTCTTGCTGTTATACTTACCAAAAAGATTCTCCAGTGCCATCAGGAGAGAGTCAGCCCCACCCTAATCCCCTCCCTATAGCCCCGCCCTAATCCCTTCCTACACCTTATAAAAGTTGGCAGCGGAAGAACTACCACACAATTTCCTGGCACCCTGCTTTTAGGAGTAAGGACAATTGTCCCTGGCCAGCTAAAATAAAGGCTTCTTTTGGCTTTACGTGATTGGCTTGGATGATTTTATTTTCTTTGGGTACAACATTTGGAGGTCCCACTGAGATTTGATTTCTCCAAGCCCTCACGCCTAAATTGGCCTCCTGTGATGGTTGCCTGGGAGCCCCCACCCTGAGTAGAGGGGAGCTCCTGAAAGACGTGCCTCAGCCTCACTCTTGGGAGGACCCCAGCCCATCTTCAGGACACCCTTCTGGATGAAGCCACCTGGTATCCTGTATCAGTGAGTGGACTATCTGTATCTGGGGGACATGGTCAGGCTGGACACAGCTGCTTACACCAGTCCCAGGTCAGGGTGAAACGTCCCTCCTGGCTCCTGGTAGGCCCCCTTGTGAAGCCTAGTCTGATGAACCCCCTCATGGGTTCAATCTGGTGGGCTCCCCCCATGGGGTTCAGTCTGGTGGGCCCCTCGTAGGCCCAGTCTGGTAGGCCGAATGAGGCCTAATCTAGTCGGCTGATGTCTGTCTGTCTGTATTTGCTTTGTTAGTCTGGTCTGGCCGTGTGTGTGGCTGACGAGTAGCCACTGTCTGGGGCCAGTCTGCTCGGCCTCCGTGTGGGCCCCTGTCCAATAGGCCTCCCCGTGGGTCCTACTCTAGTCGTTGTTTGTTTGTCTGTATTTGTATTGTTAGTCTGGTTCATGGCCATGTGTGTTTTCTGTGTTTTGACTTTGCTTTCTATGCAATATCTCTCTCCAGGACAGTCTACTATGAGACAGAATCAGTCAACCACGTGCCCCACTGTTCTAACTTGTTTTTTAGATATTTTTCAGGACTTCCAAGAACATGCCACTGACTACGGAGCTTTTGTTAATGGATGTATCAAAATGGCCCATTTTCAAGGTTGATTGGTGCCCTCAGGGCAATAGGCAGCCAAACCATCAGGACCGGGTGCCTTACATTCAAATTCGGATTATGGCTTAAGCATTGCCTTTCAGCTAGTTCGGGAACTAGGAGAGGCTGCACCGGTTTGATGGCAAAGGCCAGACCAGACTTAAATGCAGCTCTCGCTGCTATCAATCCCTCCAGACTCAAGTAACTCTATCAAAAGCCATTTCCAAATCCAGAGGCCAAGGGAGGTAGAAAATAGCTGGGGGCACCCACATTCTTGCACTCCCAAGGGGGAGGAGAAACCAGGTCCAACCCCCCCCCCCCCAGCGTTACAACACCCCCACAGCGAATTGTTTTGCAATATGTAAGTGACATGTGCCTCCACCCAGGAGGAATAACAAAAGCCCTTTACAGAGCTCTTAAGCATTCAAACCCTGTCCTGATAAAAATAGTTAAAGTGCCTGAGATACCAGGTTTCTGCTGGAACCAAATCTCAAGTAGAACTTATATTGAAATGACAATACAGGAAGCAAAAAGCCCAGTAGGAGACCAATTTCCAACCCAAGGAAAAAAAGCAAAAGAGTATTTTATTTGAGAATAACTAACAGCCGGCCAAGTACTTGTTGAACTCATAACTTTTGGTCAGTCCCTATTTTTATTCAACTTAGATTTTTGAACATCTTGTTACATTGCGATAGAGATAAAAAAGCCTACAAGACCTTTGTTTAAGTGTATATTGTATCCAAAATTCATGTACATGATATTAGAGGTTAACATAGTGCTAAAAGAAAAACTGGATCCAGGTATATTTGATTCATGGGATTTAAAAGGTTCAATTTAAATTTGGTAAATAAATCAAGGAAGAATATATCTAACCTCACAAATCTCTAGGTGGTCAATTAAAAAAATGTTGATGTCTATAAAATGTGTAATATCAATTGTTTTTTAGGACTTTTCCACAGGAAAGAGATGGCAAATACTATTCAAAATACTTGTCTGAGCTTGGTTATTACAGTAAAATAAGTAAATTAGAGTTAATATATTACACCATAAATTCCATGGGGTGACATGCTTTAGCATTATTGGTGTTTTCATGGATTGGTAAATAAAGGGATTTGGAATTGTTTGGTATCATCCCTGAGAGCAAGGTTACTAAGAGTGAAATACTAATAATTTATCTAAATTCAGAAATTTCGTAGGAGTTGTTTTAGAATATGAACAAGGAAGCAGTCAACAGATGGGAAAGGGAAAGTGGAAAGTTGTAGGTATGAAAATATATTCAGTAAAAGGAAAAGGAAAATATTTCTGGGTAAGAAAATCTGTGTACAGGTAAAGGGCAAATTCCAACAAGTTTTTGTGCAACTAAGTAGTTATATGTATGTGAGACCATCAATTAGAAACTGTTTAAAGTTTTCCCCTAAGGTCAAATGTTAATGGGCTAATATAAATCAAAGTGTAATCAATATGTTACAATGACAAGGATTTCTTTAAGTTTTATTCTTTATTGTGGTTAAATAACTGATAGGGTATTGTGCTATATTGCAGAGCCTAGGGTTTTTTCTTGAGAAACTAGGTTTGGTTGCTCTTTGTAGCAGGAAATTTGTTGGGCTGCTGTTCTCCAGGCTAGACTTGTCTGCGTTGGTAGATTCAGGCTTGTGGGAATGGCAAATTTTATTGAGGATTATTTAATATTCTGTAACAGAACCTGCTATCAATAGGGTACATGTAAATTTGTTACTTTTTAAATGCAAATGTGAGAGCCTGATTTGTTTAAAGGTTAATATCATGAAACATAAAATATTTGGTCACTTTGCCACACAAAAGGAAAGTTAAAAGCTCTCAGCCTTTCCTTGATTTGTTTTAAATGCAATATATTGTGTTAACAACTATTCACATAGATTCAGGAAACAATACATGTAAACCGTAAAATGATGTCCTAAGAGGCGGCAAAAATAACTTCAAACCTGGAACACTCTGCCTAAGACTGCAAAAGGCCCTTCCTTACCTGAAATAAGGGTCTGTCTCCCACCCTGCTACAAGTCAGAATATTTCCAAAATATGTCAGCTTTCAGCTCATTTATTCAAAAGATTGTTTTTGTTGTAGAATTACTGTGATATCAAATAGGAAATATAATATATAACTTAGGCAGGATTTAGGATGACTATTACACAAACCAGATATGTTTTTACTGTTGTTAATTATTTTGTATTTTCCTTGTAAGCTCTGTAGCTGATGCCAGATTAATGTTTTGAAGAAGTATACTAAGCCATCACCTATGAAATAGATGAGATAATAACTGGTGAAAATGGCTTGCTGGATGTTTAAGATCAAACTTAAGGATTGAGATTAAAATAAAGGGGCCAAGAAAACCAGTTGGGGTTTTTGCCCTCAGAGTCAGCCTGCATCCAGGGAATGAGAGAGCTTCTCTAACTTTGCAACTCCGGGTCAACACTGCTGCCTTCGCTGCTGCCAGAACTCAGAGTTTTCGCCCATGCGGATAGTGGGAAAAAGACACTGCCTGGTTTCTGTGTTGCACAGAAAGCATCCCTGTGTCCAAAGCCAAGGAAACACCGACTTCCATTGGCCTCCAGGTTGTGGAAACTGCCACAGCCAGAGCAAAAAAGCCACTGGAACCCAGATGCCACCGCCACCAGAGCTCGGAGTCATCCAGGACAGAACCCAATCTGAGTGGACGCTTCTCAATAACCCGTGCATTCCAGGCTTGTCCTCCAGAGTTGGAGATGCAGCAAAGATTGCTGAGAACAAGGAGGTGCAACAGTGGGCCAGACAGGCTTGGCTTCTGCCCTCCTGGGGCTGATGGGAGTGAGCAAGGACCAGCCTCCCTTTGCCATGAATGGAAGCAAAGAGCTGTCAGCTGTCCACAAGGCAGAAGTCACTGCCTTGGAGCTGTTGGAATCCAGGAGGAGCGCTGCTGCCCATCCCAGAATGCAGAGGCTGCTGGAATGAAGGAGCTGCTGAAATGCAGGAACTGCCACCACCCAAGCACAGGACTCTCAAATTCCCCACAAGTAACCCCTGTGAGAACTCAGCTGACTCTTAAGTGTTGATTCCATTTACCTCATTATTATTTCCCCTTCCATTTTTCCCCCACCCTTTCCCCCTTTCCTTAAGATGGCACCCAGCAGGTTTCTCTTCCTGAAAGTCTGCTTCCTGCCGGTGAGCTTAGCCACCCAATCAGGTAGCAACACCTCCACCCTGGGCCCTATCCAACCTATAGGTAAATGCCTCGCTGGCAATATGCAGATAGCATAGTTAGTTCCCTTCCAAGACTGTATATAAGGCAACAAACTTTTCTAATAAACTATCTCCTTTCTCCCTTGTCCACCTTTAAACCCCGCCACTCTATTCCCAATACCATATCCTCCCAACACACCACTTCACAACTGCCTGGAAGCCCTCCAAAACTTCATGCCCTGTCACTCTTCCATTTCTGAAGGTCCCCTTCCACATGCCAACCTCACCTGGTTTATGGACGGATCCTCTTTCCGGGAGGACCAAACACACTATGCAGGGTATGCAGTGGTCTCCCTCAAATCAATCATAGAAGCCCAACCAGAAGGAACCACCAACCAGCAGGCTGAACTCATAGCCGCTACCGGGGCTTGTACCCTCGCTGAAGGGAAAATTCTTAACCTATACACAGACTCCAAATATGTTTTCCATATCCTCCTGTCCCATGCGGCCATATGGAAAGAATGAGGGTTACTCAATACAAAAGGAAATAATGTAACAAACTCAGCATTAATTAACTGCTCAAGGCTTCTCAGTTACCTCAACGATTGGGGGTCACCCACCGTAAAGCCCATCAGAAAGATAATTCCCCAATAACCCAGGGTAACCGCAAGGCAGATCTTGCCCCCATGAGCAGCAGCTGTTGCAATGGGCCCCCTGAACCCTGGGCCCACCTGTGACTCTCTTCTTCCTTTCCTGACACCCGAATTGGAGACCTCCCAAGGCACCTCACAAGAAGGCCCTCACTCCCCTCCTCCCGATGATAAGCGCCCCCTTTTCCACCTTCTTCATGACTTGTTCCACTCAAGCCCCCAAACACTCTCCCATTTCTTGCAAACCTTCTTTCCACTAACCCCTCCAGACAAAACTGTATTACAAAACCTTTCCCTTACTTGCACCATTTGCCAGCGCACCAATCCCAACACCACCCTCAGACCCAGACCCTATCCCTCTCATCAGGTTAGGGGAATTACTCCCGCAGCTGATTGGCAAATTGACCTCACTAACATGCCTCCTGTTCGGCATTTTAAGTGCCTCCTGGTCTTTGTTAACACTTTCTCAGGTTGGATAGAGGCGTTCCCTACATCTAACAAAAAGGCCTCCACTGTGGCCTCCACCCTCCTTTCCCAGATCATCCCGAGGCTTGGGATGCCCACATCCATCCAGTCAGATAATGGCCCAGAATTCACTGCTCAGGTAATACAAAGATTATCTCAATCACTCTCCCTCCCCTGGCATTTACATTGTCCCTATAGGCCACAGGCATCAGGAAAGGTGGAAAGAGCCAATAGAACTTTAAAGGACATTTTAACTAAACTATCTCTGGAATTACAACTTGATTGGACCCGTCTACTGCCCCTTGCTCTGCTTAGGGTAAGGGCTCTCCCAAAGAAACCTACCAACCTTTCCCCTTTCGAAATCATGTTCGGTAGGCCCTTCCTACCTCCTGGTATTATGGCTACCCAGGGACTTATACCACCTACTATGGCTTTACCTTTCCTCTCTCACCTCCACGTTGAACTATGGAAATACCAGGACTGGTTACTTCCAGACCCATTTGTATTACAGAACAATCTATCATTGCACCCGGGCCAATTGGTCTTCTATAATCCTCCTGAACCTAAGGCCTCTCTGACTCCTAAATGGGAGGGACCATATCCTGTAATTTTGTGTACCCCAACTGCTGCAAAGCTCTCAATGTCTGATAACCGCCTTACCCCTTGGATTCATACTTCCAGGTTGAAACCAGCTGGACCTGCTGACACCACCTCTGCCTCCACCCCAGAGGCCACTGCCCCTTCATATACCTGCATCCCTTCGCCCTCTGACCCCCTGCGCCTCTGCATCTCGCGTACACCATCGCTCTCTCCTATTGCTGAGTATGACTCCTCCACACCATAAACCCTTTCCACTTTTCAAACCCCTTCCACCCATCATTCTATCACTCCTTCCCTTGTGCCTTGTTGCTTATAACCCTAACCCTCCTCCGGCTAACATGTACAAATTCACTGTTCAGGAAAATTACACCACAGTCTATGGCCTCACTAGTGTCCGGACAGTGGATGAGCAAATTTGTTTCATTAAAAACTGTTCCTTTATTCGTCTTAAGCTGTCCTGTGATGACTGCAAGGTTCTCAATACTGCCACAACAGCCTACCCATACCTGTGCCTTGCGAAAGACCAGCAGCATGATTATTGCCACCGATGGGAAGACATTTATGGGGGATGTCTCTACTGGTCTTGCAAGTGGCATGACACAGAGAGAGGGTGCTATTCCTCCCCTTACTTTAAAAAGCTCCTCCGGCTGATGCACCCAAAGACCAATGGCTTTCCCTACGCCAATTATATTTCTACGCTTTTGAGATCACAAACCCCAAGGATAAATTTTGGGATGATCTCATTGATATCGCTATTTATGCGCAGGATTATGCTAGGAAACCCACGGGATGGATGTCCCTCGTCCGTACCGTTACAACACCCCCCAAAACCAAAACCAAGGTTATTGAGTATGTCCAGAAATCAGAGAAGCAACTTAACAAACTCATTGATGAAGCTGATACAAATAAAGCTGCCCCTCTCACCTGGCTCTCTCTACTAAATCAGACCTTACATTTCCTAGATCTCCTTGTCAATTCAACCACCATCTCCATCCCCACCTCACAATGCTTTCTTTTTGCATCCCTAGCTCATCCCCTCCTTGCAGCGGTGCCGCTCATGGCAGACAACTCCACCCCCTCCACTTACAACTTTTCCTCCTCTGGTCAATCTGTGTCCATCCCTCTTCTCCCTCCCTCTGTGCCACTACTTACCCTATACCAGCAACGCCCAAATTTGTTCAATCAGGGCACTTCCTTTGGTGCAATGGCTTTCTGTTCTCCTCCACTGCCAATGTCACTGGTACTTGCTTCCTAGTCACAGTGATCCCTCAGCTCTCCTTGTACTCCTCCTCTGAACTTCAACAGCTCCTTCCTCACCCTCGCATCCATCGGGCTATTTTCCTGCCGGTTCTCGTTGGCCTCACCCTCACAACTTCAGTAGTGGGAATGGGCCTCTCGGGGGGAGCACTGGGTCACTCCCTTTGGGCATCCAGAGACCTCCAGGAGAAACTGCAATCAGCTATGAATACCACAGCCGAGTCCTTAAGCTCACTCCAGCGGCAAGTAACCTCCATTGCTCAGGTAACCCTACAAATCAGATGGGCTATCCACCTCCTCACTGCAGAGAAGGGAGGAACTTGCCTCTTCCTGAAGGAAGAATGTTGCTATTACATTAATGAATCTGGCCTTATCGAGCAGAATGTTGTTAAACTACAGGATCTCTCTGCTCAACTGACGAAATCACCCCTTGCTAGTCCTTTATCGGACTTCTTCTCATCACCCTTCCTCACCTATGTCCTCCCATTTTTAGGGCCCTTCCTCAGACTTCTCCTCTTCTGCTCCTTCTTGCCCTGTATCATAAGGTTCCTTCAAGGCCAGCTCCAAAAAATCACTAATCAAACTTTCAACCAGCTTCTCTTAAAGGAATATCACCCCCTCCCTTCTGAAGATGTCTCCAGCCCTGGCTCCAACCTTCTCCATCTATGATCAGTGGAAGTATTTCCTGACAGAGCTCCATGTGGACGCCTGACTCATACCTCCTGTATGCTCCCACCTGGACTGGTCCAAGGCAATACAGATGCTACTCCTGCAAGGGACTTTCCCTGATATGACACCCGACACCCTCACATGCTTTGCAGCCCTTTTCTGGGGAATGTTTAGTCAACTCTTCCTCCCTACCCTCCACATCACCCCCACTCAGCAGGAAGCAGCCAAAGAGACCGATGACCCCCCTCATAAAAAAAACAAAAAGGGAGGAATGTTGACTCCATTTACCTCATTATTATTTACCCTTCCATTTTTCCCCCGCCCCTTCCCCCTGTCCTTAAGATGGCACCCAGCAGGCTTCTCTTCCTGAAAGTCTGCTTCCCGCCGGTGCGCCTAGCCACCCAATCAGGTAGCAACACCTCCACCCTGGGACCTATCTGACCTATAGGCAAATGCCTCGCTGGCAATATGCAGATAGCATAGTTAGTTCCCTTCCAAGACTGTATATGAGGCAACAAACTTTTCTAATAAACGGAACCTCTCCTGGCAGAAAGTCTCTGTTCGTTCTTTCATTAAGAGACAGGAAAAGGTCAATTTGTCCAACTTGATCTTAAACACCTAGCAAAGCAGTTAAAACCAAACCAAATCATAGACATTCTTGGGCATTTAAAAGAAACAATAGTTCAATGTAACTTAAGATGTACTTGTGTTAGCCACTAGAATAGGACTAGAGGCTACAAAAGAGAGATTCTTAGGCAAATGTACCTGATAACTCAAGTTCCCAAATAAAGGCCTCAACCTCTCCAGCCTTTGATAGACCTTGTTATGGGAACAACTTCTCAGTTCTTCCACCTGGTGAGAGATTGACTTCTACCATGTCATGATATTCTGTATTAATCTATTTTGGTACTTATGTCATTTTGTTTCTCTCTCATAGAAGCACCCACCCCAGATGATTTTACAACCTGCTCTTTCCAAGCAGACTTCTGCTCCTCTTTGACCAGATTTCTAAAAGGAACTTCAAACTGCTTCCCCAGACTCTGCCCCCTTCCAGCTCAAAGCATCAAGAGCAGTCACGCCCCACTCCTTAAAAAGTTCCTAATTAAGGACAAGCAGTTAATGTAAAATAAGAAATCTGTTCAAACTGAGGAATGGAACCCATCAGTCTGGGGAGTTGGAAACTGAAAAACCACTAGTTTCCTAAACAAGAATTTGTTAATGTGGATAAGACCAGTGGGGAATGTTATACTTCCCAAAAAGATTCTCCAGTGCCATCAGGAGAGAGTCAGCCCCACCCTAATCCCCCTCCCTATAGCCCAAACCTAATCCCTCCTGCACCCTATTGCCCTGCCCTAATCCCTTCCCACACCCTATAAAAGTTGGCAGTGGAAGAACTACCACACAATTTCCCGGCACCCTGCTTTTAGGAGTAAGGGCAATTGTCGCTGGCCAGCTAAAATAAAGGCTTCTTTTGGCTTTATGTAATCGGCTTGGATGATTTTATTTTCTTTGGGTACAACAATGCTTGCATCTCTCTTCTTACAAGGTCATTAATCCCATTTGTGAGGACAGTACTGTACCTTCATGATTTAATTACCTGGTAAATATTCTACCCTAAAACCCTGATATTTTGCATTACAATTTCAACATATGAATTCAGGGGTCAGGGGCATGAATATTTAGCCCATAACCAAGGGAATATCTGAATATCTGCTTTACTCAAAGTCCACTAATTTAAATGTTGATCTTGTCCTCTTGTCCAGGAAACTCTAAGAGGAACAGATAGATTCATGTTTGACCAAACATCTGGGCAGCACATGACATGGCCAAGTTTGGCACATTTAAAAAAAAAAAAAAAAAAAACTTGCCACAAAACTATATATGCACTGCAGACATGCTGTTTTCCTAAGCTCATAGACCAAATTTTCAGTGGTTTGGGGGGAAGAGGATGATGGATGTTATGTGCCAAATAAAGTGGCCTTCCCCAGCATACTACTTGGAATTGACACAGCTGAAACTTTATGAAAACTAATGGATTAAGTAGTTACATCAGGAACATTTCTGTGAGTACAGAGGATCTTAGAAAGCTGTGAGTCCTTTTATCCTTCATATGGTCTATTTAATCAAGTCATCTAATGATGATATCAAGTTTAACTTTGAAACCAAAATATTTATTTTATGATGGAAAAGAAGCCTGAGCATCCTTTTTTAAACCTAATTAACCATGCTTATGAAAAATATGAATGTATGTAATATGTAAAGCCACATTCAAGGAATAATGTGTTTTCAATTTTTAAAAAGTGAATAGAAAAATAAAGCACTATGCATTGATGATTTCACCAATTAGCCTATATTGGAATTGTTAAAGCAACAGAAACAGATTAAAATGTTGTGCTCCCCAGGGAGATTCTCCAGCGCCATCGGGAGAGTCAGTCCCACCCTAATCCCTCCCTCCCTATACACCCACCCTAGTCTGTCCCTCCCTACCCACCCAAATTCCTTTCCCTTCCTGTAGACTCCCTCCCCTCCATATAGACCCACCCTAATCCCTTCAGGTGCCACATAAGTGCTGGGGAAAAAGAACTAACGCGGGATCCCCCAGCACCTCGCTTTTAAGCATAAGGGGGATCGCCGCTGGCCAGCTAAAAAAATAAAGGCTTCTTTTGGCTTTACGTGATCGGCTTGGATGATCTTATTTTCGTGGGGTACAACAGAATCACTTATTAAAAATTTTAAAAATTAGATGCCTAGACCAACTCCAAAAGATTCTGGTTTAATCAATCTGTGGTGATGCTCAGCATCATATCAAAATCTTCCTGGTTACTCTAATTTGTAGTTGGGGTTAAAAACAGTTGCCACAGAATATTAGCCTCAAAACTCCAATTGTGAAAGTAAAGATCATATTTTGTAATATATAGTGGGTACAATAGTCATGTTCTGGCAGTTAAGAAAAATGTTCAAGAATTAATTTTAACAGGAATTCAAGAAAGGCAAAGATATAGATCACTATACATTGTGGATAAAATGAGAGACATTTAATCTACTAATAAATAATTCAGCCTTCAAATATTTTTGTTAAGAAGTCTTCAAAAGAAATGTCTGCATAGATGACAGAAAGGAAAATGATTTTTTAAATTGTATCAAGAAGTAAAAACCATTCTCGATTTTTAGGGGAAAATGTTATACTCAGATTTCATTTAACATAGCAATTAAGTCTGAATCCAGGGTTTGAAACTAGGTTCATCTTGTTCAAATTAAATAATAGCATCCTGCTAATTCGCATCTAAATCTCTCCCATCCCCTTGTCAGGGAATCTCTATATTGTTGCCAGATTTATCTTTTAAACAAAAATGGGGGAGGAAGTCTAATTGTCTTTTACTTTAAATCCTTCCAGTGCATTGATCATCTCTTGCTTAAAACAGAGCATCAGTTTTGCAAGATGAAAATGTTTTGGAGATATGTTTCACAACCATGTGAATAGACTTAATTCTACTGGACCTTAAATTTAAAAATGATTAAGAGGGGAAAATTCATTATGTGCTGCTTCTATAGTAAAAATGCAACAAATAAAGAAGGAAATTTAATTGGATTCCATATACCTTGTTACAACCTTGAGAGTTCTTCTCAGTATAATCCCAGTGTGGCTCTTGGCTTGGAGAGATGTTCTGTACAATGCTTCTGCCACACAAAACACTTTCTAGATCACTCATTTCCCCCTTCCATTTATCTCTGCTTGAAGTTCATCTGCCTCCATGACCACCTATACAATTTGTATTTATCCATCAAGGTCAACTTAAATATCCTTCTTTTTGTTTTTTTTCTAAAAAGTGTTTTGTTTTGTTTTTTTTTACAGAGACAGATGTGAACTGTTAATAATTTAATATTTCTTGTGCAAGGTATAATAAATCTGCAAATCTTTGTAACTCCTATTTTTATTGCCCAGAAAGAAATTATGTTTATTATCTAGATCTATACTGTGTGAAAATACAACTGTCCCTTAAGAATAGGTAAACATGATGAGTATGTAGCTGAAATTAACAAGATGTAGGAGATAAAAGGCAAATATGAGTCAGAAAGGGTGGTGTCAATGGAGAATGGATTTGGGGATGAATTAAAGGAGGAAACAAGGCTTGCTGTATTCATTTCTCTATACCCAGTCCTTAGTGCCTCCCATGCAGAATGAGAGCTTCATGAACAGTTCTTGAGTTAATGAATAAAAACATGAATAATAAGTAGCTCCTAAAGCTACAGGAATTAATTGAATATTATAGAATAGGAAAAATGCAGATATGATAATAATCAAGCATGAAGTGACATTCATTCAGAATATCCTGTATCCTGATTGTGGCTATGAGTGTTCATTCTAGTACTATAATTAAATAAGGACCATTCTCTTTCTACACAAACCAAATTAAAGTAAATGCAGAGGGAAAGGAAAAATCTTAACTATTTAAATGTCAAAAGCAGCTTCCAGGGCATGCCCAAACTCATAGTCTCTTATTTTAAGATTATTGATTATTCATTTTCTGTTATTGCTTTTTTTCAACTTGTTTTTCTTAACTGCCCTGTCGCTCACCTGCAACAGGTGAGAGATTTTTAATACATTCCTGGTGTAAATAGTTCAATCAAGGAAATAAAATCCGTAAGGAGGCAGCTAGGAACAGGGCAATTTTAGATAGATAAATTCAACATAAAAATTTATTTTTTCTGGTATTTCTCATACTGCTTGCTTTTTTATTTCTATTGCTGCTATAATAAATTATCATGGCTTTAATAGAATGAAACAAAAATGGAGTATCTTACAGTTATGGACATGAGAAGTCCAAAATCAGTCTCACTGGGCTAAAGTCAGGTGTAAGGGCATTGCCCTCTCCAAAGGCAAAATTAGATGAGACCTATTTTCTTGGTTTTTATAGCATCTAGAGGTCCCTAGCACTCTTCCCCTACTAGTTGTTTTTTCCATCTTCAGAATACACCTAGCCAACTTCTTTTCTACCATCATATCTCTGTTCTGATTCTACGTTTACTACCTCCCTGCATAAGGACCATGGTGAGTACATTAGACCCACCCAGACAATCCAGGATCATTTCCCCATCTCAACATTCATAATTTAATCACACCTACAGAGTTTTTTCTGCCAGTAATATTCACTGGTGTTGTGGATTAGATGGCAGACATAATTGGGTGTCATCATACACCCATCAAACTTCTGATCAGTTTTATTTAAAGATTTGTATTTGTATATGCTTTGGTCCAATTGTCACTTTCCCCTCCTGATGATAAGTCTAGCACCTTTCACCCTTCTTCATGTCTTCAAATCTTTCAGTATGAAGAAGGAATAGCTTTTTTTAAACCTTCTGATCTTCTGATGTCTGCCCTCTTTGTCAAGCAGAAGCTCCAGTTTGAGCTCTTCTTAAACAACTGTTCACACATCAAAACTGACCTATGCTTCCCCTGAAATCCTCTCTTATCCTAGTAGCACAACCTCTAACTTGTTCGGTGTCTCATCTCCTTTTATATGTTTCTGAGGTATTATTCTGGATTGACTTGAGTTCAGCTCTTCACTTTCCTACTCATACTCCATCTTATCAGGATGTCACCTGTAAAATGTGGATGGTGTTGCCTACTTTATCATGCAGTTTCTAGATAAAAAAAAAAAAAAAAAAAATCAGAAACACATAATAACTGGTACAGAGTGAATATTTCACCATTATTAATTTACTGGTTGTCTATTTTCATTTATTTTCAGTCTTTTTTTACACAAAAATCAAGAAAGCCTTCAATTAATTGCAATGTTTTGTTGCTCCCCATTCAGTCAGGGACATACTTAATTCTTGGAGAATGCAACTGTAGTCATTTTCAACAAATAACCAATCTACATAACCAATATGTAGTGTGACAAATATTTCTCTACACAAACTGTGTGTGTAGGAGGAAATTTTCCCCACAGAAGAGAGTGGATAATTAAGGTGATCATTTTAGCTAACATGACCAAGAATTTAGTTGCAATTGTGTGTTCACTGGAGTTTCGTGTGAGCTGCAATGGTATAAGGTACCTTCCTTTATGTAAAAATATCTCTTGTTTATTTAAGGAGACTATTTGACTGAAAGAAAACAAACAGAAATACATTTTCCTAACCTTTGGAAAACTCTTATTCCATACACTAAAAATATGTTGAAACAGCAATTGGAAACTTAAAAACTATTATTTTCAGGCTCAGCAGGCTTCTTCTGTTATTTTACTTTATTGTTTTCCATTTCACTTTCTCAACAGGTATTCCTCTGTGGAACTTAGTTTTTAAAAAGTACTTTTTATCCCTATTCTGTGGTCGGAGTCCTATTATATAAGATTGAAATCTATGCCTCTAGTTAATGAGTTTTATTAGAAATCCTCTCTGACTCCCTTCTCTTTTCCTTTTTTTTTCCCTCCAATTTCTTTTGGCAATTGTTTTAATCAACTTTTTCACTGTTGTCACCAAAAGATCTATCTGACAAGAACAATTTTAAAGGATGAAAAGTTTATTTGGGGGTTCACAGTTTGAGAGGTCAAAATCCGTAGATGACCAACTTTATTCCTTGCAGCCTGAAGGGAGGTGGAACATCATGGCAAAAGAGTGTGGTGGAGAGGAGAGGCTCAAAGAGCCACACCAGGCACAGAGAGGTTCTCCATACCAGGCAGGAGAGAGAGAGAGAGAGAGAGAGAGAGAGAGAGAGAGAGAGAGAGAG
>JAJEJO010000893.1:183286-215196 GCA_020662805.1 Glaucomys volans | reverse complement strand
GAGAGAGAGAGAGAGAGAGAGAGAGAGAGAGAGAGAGAGAGAGAGAGAAACTCTGCTCAACAAGGACAAAACATAAACCCCAAAGGCAAGTCCTCAGGGACCTGCCTCCAGTAGGCACTCAGCTAATCCCTACTGGGCTTAGTTCACTTATTGGATTAAGGCTTTCATAACACAAGTCATTTCATCTCTAACCCCTTTTTCTTTGACTCAGACATGAGCTTTGGCGGTTCACTTCATATCTAAACCATAACAGCAGTACACCTCACATTACTTATTTTTCTTTCCTCTGATAAACCTATTGGAAGCAAATGCAACTTTTTTGAAAGATAGGCATTACATAAAACCATCCCCTAAAGCTATATCATAGTCTCACCACGTACCAAACATGGGTTAAAACATATAGCTCCTCAAAACTCCCTTACAAAACTACACAGGATCATTTCAAACAGAATCCAGCGGATCTGTGCTATAACATGGGAGCCCTGGAGAAGCGAATTTTGTTGCCTGGGAGAGGGAGAAGTGTTGGATGGAGTCTGGCAGGTTAATTCAATTGTTAGCATGTCACTGGGATATTTTAAAGATAGTCACCCTGACGGACTGTTCTTGCTTATTATTGGGCAGCACCAATAACAGATGAGGTGTGTTGTGGGCATACAACCCCATTTATACATGCTTAGTGTCCAACATACGAGCTTTCTCTCACAACTGAGGATGTGTTTGTAAATAATACTACCAGGAAGACAGAAGGGGTTGCTAATACAACATGAGAGACCAACAACAGACACAACATCTAGACAAATTTAATACTAATTTAAAATTTGATTTATCTTTCTGAAACAATCTGTTGTTTTGAAAACTGATACTTAGATCATTGTACTAGTCTATCTTTGTTACTGCAGCTGAAAAGCTGTACCTTTATTTTTTATTTTTAATTGGTGCATTTTAATTACACACAATAGTGGGGTTCATTTTCACATTTTCACCTGCACATGGTATGATCTGATCTGTCCTATTCCCCAGTATCTTCCCTTTCCCTCTCCTCCTCCCTCCCTTAATTCTCTTGTTCTACTCTACTAATCTCTGTTCTATTATTATTACTATTATTATTATTATTATCATTATTGTTACATTATAATTATAAATAAAAGTAGGATTCATTTGTGGACATAGCATAATCTGGTAGATTTCATTCCCCAGTACTTTTCCATGCCTACCCTCTTCCTTTCCCCTTTATCCCCTTCCTCTATTCATTTGATCTCCTATTCTCATGAGATCTGCCTTTTTATAATTTACTTTTTTCTCTGTCTCTTTAACTTCCACATATGAGAGAAAATATTTGACTTTGACTTTCTGAATCTGACACTTTACTTAGCATGATATCCACCAGTTACATGCATTTACCAGCAAATGCCATAATTTTATTCTCTTTATGACTGAGTAAAATTCCATTTTGTACATACACCACATTTTCTTTATCCATTTTTCTGTTGACAGGCACCTAAGCTGGTTCCATGACTTCATTATTGTGAATTATGTTTCTATGAATATTCATAGGCATGTATCACTATCATATGCTGATTTTAGCTCTTTTGGATAATACGGAGAAAGGGAGAGCTGTGTAGGATGGTGTTTCCATTCCTAGTGTTTTGAGGAATCTCCATGCTGCTTTCCAAAATGGTTGCTCTCATTTGCAATCCCACCAAGATTGTATAAGTGTACCTTTCTCTCACACCCTTGCCAGAAATTTTTGTTCTTTCTATTCTTGTTGATTGCCATTCTAACTGGAAAGAGATGAAATCTCAATATATGTTTTACTTGCATTTCCCTGATTGCTAGTTATGTTGAACAGTTTTTCATTTGAATTTCTTTTGAGAATTGTCTACTTAGATTATTTGCCCATTAATTGATTGGGTTATTTGGTTTTGGGGGTGTTAAATTTTTTTAGTAACTTATACATTCTGGATATTAATCCTCTGCCTGAAGAGTATCTGACAAAGATTTTAGCCCTTTCTCTGCACTCTGTCTTCGGCTCTTACTTGTCTCCTTTGTGATACAGAAGCTGGTTAATTTGATGCCACTCCACTTACTGATTCTTGGTTTTATTTCTGTTTGGGAATCTTGTTAATGAAGTCAGTGACTGTGTCAATGAGTTGGAGTGTGGATCCTGTTTTATTCTAGCATTTATAGTGTTTCTGATCTAATTCCTAGGAGTTTAATCCACCTTGACTTGGTTTTGTGCATGGTGACAGATAGAGATCTAGTTTCATTCTTCTACATAAAGAATATCCACTAGTCCCATTACCATTTGTTCAAAGGGCTTTGTTGTCTGCAGCATAAGTTTTTGGCACCTCTGCCAAGTATCAAATGACTGTATGTATGTGTGTTTGTTTCTCTGTCTTCTATTTTATTCCGTTGGTTTTCACATCTGTTGCTTTTGCCAATACCATGTTGTTTTTGTTATTATAGTTGTAGTATAATTTGAGATCAGGTATTGTGAGGCCTCCAACATTGCTCTTACTGTTCAGTATTCTTTTGGCTTTAGTAGTCTTTTATTCTTCCATATGAATTTTCGGACCACTTTTTCTAGTTCTGTGAAGAATGTCATTGCTATTTTGATGGGGATTGCATTTAATCTGTATAGCACTTTTGGTAGTAATGCCTTTTTGACAATAATATTTCTGCCTATACAAGAGAGGTCTTTCCATCTTCTAATGTTTCTTTATTCTTTCCATCTTCTAAAGTTTCATTTCTTTCTTCAGTGTTCTGTAGTTTTCATTGTTGAGGTCTTTCAGCTCCTTGATTAGATTTATTCCCATGTATTTCTTTCTTATGTGAGTTATTAATTGTTACAGATTAGATATTAGGTACTCCCAAAAAGCTCATATGTGAGACAATGAGAGTGACTTTAGAGATGGAATGATTGGGTTTATAAGGGGGTTGACCTAATCCCCTGATAGGGATTAACTGAGTGGTCACTATTGGCAGGTACGACATTGCTGAAGGAGGTGGATCTCTGGGGGCATGCCTTTGGGGTTTATATTTTTTTCCATGTTGAGCATGTTTATTTTTTTTTCCATGTTCTCTCTCCCTCTCTCTCTGCTTCCGGCCCTGTCCTGAGCCACTTTCCTCTACCCTACTTTTCCATCATGATGTTCTGCCTCTCCTCAGGCCCTGAGGAATGAAGCCAGCTATCCATTGATTGAGAGCTCTGAAACTGTGAGCCCCTAAATAAATATTTCATCCTCTAAAATTGTTTTTGTCAGGTGATTTGGTCACAGCAGTGAAAAGGCTAACTAGAACATTGTGAATAGAATGATTTACTTGATTTTTTCTTTCTTCAGCAGATACATTATTGGAGTACAAGAAAGCTTTTGAGTTTTTATGTTGATCTTTGCTGAATTAATGAGCTCTAGAATTTCTCTGGCAGAGTTTGTTTTTTGTTTTTGTTTTTGTTTTTTTTTCAGGGAGGGACAGAAGTGAGGATAGTCTTCTAAGTATAGAATCATGTCATCAACAAACAGAGATAATTTGGTTTCTTCTTTTCCTGTTTGTATCCCTTTATTTCTCTTGTCTAATTGCTCTGGCTAAAGTACTAAGAACTATATTGACCATGAGTGGTAAGGATAGACATCTTTGCCATTTTACTTACTTTGAAAGAGATACTTTCAGTTTTGCACCATTTAGTATATTGGCTTTTGGTTTGTGGTATATAACCTTTTGAATATTGAGATAAGTTCCTTCTATTCTTAGTTGCTTCAGCATTTTTATCTTGAAATGGTACTGAATTTATCAAAGGCTTTTTCTGTAACTGTTGAGATGACTGTGGGGTTTTTGTCTTTAATTTTATTTGTTTAATCACATATTGATTTGTGTATATTGAATCATTCTCGGGTATCTGGGATAAAATCAACTTGGCCATGATGTACAATCTTCTTAATATGTTGTCAAATAAAAATTGCCAATATTTTATTAAGGATTTTTGCATGTATGGTTATCAGGGATATTTTTCCATAGTTTTTATTTTTCTTTGTGTGTCTTCATCTAGTTTTGGTATTAAAATTATACTGGCTTCATAGAATGAATTTGGGATTGTTCCCTCCTTTTTTATTGTATGAAGTAAGTTGAGGAAGATTGACATTAGAGCTTCTTTAAACGTTTGACAGAACAAAGCTGAGAATGGCTTTGGTCTTAGGCCTGTCTTGTTGGAGAGTTTTGATAGCTGCTTCATTTTCCTTACTGGATATTTGTCAGTTTACATTTTCTATATCTCTTTGGTTCAATTTGAGTTGGTCATATGTGTCTAGAAATTTGTCAATATTTTCTAGATTTTCCAATTTTTGGCATTTAAGTTTTCAAAATAGTCACTAATAATCCTCTGGATATCAGAAATGTCAGTGTTGGTATCAGCTTTTTCATCTCTAATTTTGTTGATTTAGGTGTTTTCGCTATTTCTTTTGTTTAATTTTCTAAGGGCTTATTAATCTTTTCTATCTTTTCAAAGAACCAACTGTTACATTGGTACTTTGTATTTTTTATTCTATATTTCATTAATTTTTAGCACTGATCTTGATTATTTCTTGTCATTTACTGGTTTGGGGACTAATTTTTTCCTGCTTTTTAGCCTTGAGATGTAACATTAGATTGCTGATTTATGCTCTTTTTAGAATTCTAAATCATCAAAACTTTCAGGTATATTCCTTTTTTTTTTTTTTTTTTTTTTTTTTTTTAAGCAGGCTTTATTTAAAAGTAGTAATACAAACTTCTCCCAGGTGGGAGAAGGGGGGCCATGGCTGATGTTCTGGAATCCCTAAGAAGTGAGTGCACCCTCCCTCTTTTATAGGTTAGGGTCCTTTGTTCTGCCCCTTCCTCTGACCCTTATCTCCCCTTCCTGCCCATATGGTAGTGGTGACACAGCAAAAAGGTGAGGCAGGAATGGCAGGGGGGAAGGGCCACATGGAGATTCAGGTGGGGGACCAGGAGGCATTAATTAGCAACTTCCTGCCTGTAGCTTTTGGGGAGGGACAGTTAAGTAGGTAACCTTGGTGATCAAAAGGGCTCTGGAGACACTGACATTCCAATCTCCCAGGGGCGTCTCCAACTTTCCAGACTCCATTCCTCAATTTGACCAGATTCCCTGATTTCTACACTAACTGTCTGTCAATTTTGGCTTCATTCCCCCCTTTTGTTTAGGAACTTAACTGCTTGCTATAAGAAAAGTGGGCAAAGACTGCTCTGGCTGCTTCTGAGTTGGAAGGGGGCAGAGTGGGGGGCAAACAGTTTGGAGTTCCTTTTTAGAAATCTGGTCAATTGAGGGATCCAGCATAGAAGTCTGCTTGGGGAAGAGCAGGTTGTAAAGTCATCTGAGGGTGGGTGCTTCTATGAATGAGAAACAAAAGACTTGAGTACCAAAATGAGATTAATAAAGAATAAATGTTGCAGCATCTGGAACATGTCAATGAATAGAAGTCAATCTCTCACCAGGTGGAAGAACTGAGAAGTTGTTCCTATAATTAGGTCTAACAAAGGCTGGAGGGGTCAAGGCATTTATTTGGGAACTTCAATATTGGTAGGGTGATCAGGAATGGAAACACAATTTTTAATTTTTAATGTTATTTATGTCCCCAGAAAATATAGTTAAGCAACTTAATGTCATCTGATTTTGTAAAATATCCTTCTATTGGTATTACCTGTGTTTAGTAGAGATCTCTATATTTCTGTTATCTAGGGCTAGATAATCATGCTAGTTGTAAGTGCATAAAGGAAAACGGAAGGCAGACCTCAACAGATTCAGAGAAGCCTTTATTCCTTCACAGACTCGGGTGTCATTCGGGTCCACTTTCCTGATGGAAAATGGCCATCAGTTACAGAGGAGATTTTGGTTTTATAGGGTACAATGATGTCATCATTGGGAGCAGACTTGACAGTCTGGGGCTAGTTGAACAGGTTAAAATCTTAATTCAGGAAGGCAGTTGTAAAAAGGTTGAAACTCATTGTCTGGGGAGATAAGAGTCCAGATCCCAGGAATGGGTACTGATAACTTGCCCATTGGTGTTTGCTGTGCTTCTGTCTAGGAATGATTAGCCATGGTGGAAGGCTATGGTTTAGGGTCCAGCATTCAGCATCTGCCTCTTTCCCCCAGGGCCCATTGTTATCAGAAATGCACTGGGAGAGGTTTAATGGTTGACCAGTTTCCTTTCCCACTTCTCGAGCCACACCGTCTCTTCATTTTTCTTGGGGAGTTATTTTATAGGAATATTATTTTCCATAACCCTTCACTAGTGAATTTAGATTAAGCCTACTTGTGTAGCTTAGGAAGATCTACAGCCTACTTGTGTAGCTCAGGAAGATGTAGGCCTTAAACTTGTGTAGCTTAGGAAGATTAAGCCTACTTGTGTAGCTTAGGAAGATGTAGGACTTAAACTGGGTGAAAATTTCTGACTTTGACAGTTTCTTTTTAAATGCACAGGAATGACTATGTTTTGGTTTTAACTGTTTTGCTAAGTGTTTAAGATCAAGCTGGTCAAATTGACCTGTTCCTGTCTCTTAAGAGTCAGGCGAGTTCCCACAGGGGTCACTCGTGGGGAATTTAATAGTAGCTTCTTACCTCCTTTAGTGCCATAGGCTAGGTAGGGTCAGTCTCCTTGGTGAGGTGGCTTCCCTTGGAAGCATTAGGGATTTCTCTCCCTTTTGCTGTGTAGCGGTGCACTTATTGGCTTTCATCCTCTAGTGAGTCTCATCAATCTCCCTGATCAGAAGGTTGTGTGACCTAGAGTTGCAAAGCTCCTTAGAGAAGCTCTCCTTTTCCCTGGATTCAGGCTGACTCTGAGGGCAAGAGCCAAAACTGGTTTTCTTGGCCCTCGTGTGTTAATCTTGATCTCTAAGTTTGATCTCAAATATCCAGCAAGCTGGTCTCACCAATCACGAAGTAAGAGTACTGGGCTTTAACTCCAATGTCTACAAATTTGCAATTATTACTACTTTTTATCTAATTGGGATTTATATTATCTCATCTGCTCTATAGGTGATGGCTTAGTATCTCAAATTAATTTAGGTTTGTTCTTGAAGCAGTACTTTTTTAAAATATTAATCAGGCAGTTGAAGAGCTTACAAGGAAAATACAAAATAGAATTAACAATAGTGAAAACATATCTAGTTTGTGTAATAGTCATCTTATATTCTGCCTGAGCTATATATTATATTACCTGTTGAGATCACAGCATTTTACAGCAAATAATCTTTTGAATATAACTATAAACATGCTGAAGTCTGGCTTATATTGGAGCTATTTTGACATGCAGCAGGGTGGGAGTCAGAGCTTTATCTCAGGTAAGGTGGGGCTCTTTACAATCTTAGGTAAAGTGTCTTAGTTCTGAAGCTGATTTTTGCCTCCTCTTTGAACATCATTTTATAAGATTTACATGTATTGTTTCCTGAGTCTATGTGGATGGTAGTTAACACAATATATTACATCTAAACAAACCAAGGAAAGGCTGAGAGAGCTCTTAACTTTCCTTTTGTGTGGCAAAGTGACCAAATGTTTTGTTTCACGATATTAACCTTTAAACAAATCAGGTTCTCACTAACTTTTAAATACATTTGCATTTAAATTTTGATCTCAGTGTAAAAAGTAACAAATTTACATATACCCTATTGATAACAGGTCCTGTTATAGAACATTAAATGATAAAAATAAGTCCCCAATAAATTTTGCTATTCTTATAAGTTTAAAATTACCATTACATACAAGTTCAGTTTGGAGAACAGCAGCTTGATAAATTTTCTGCTCTAAAGACTTGTGTACTTGGAAGATTCAAACACATTAATATACAAAGAAGAGTAATAGCACAATTATCTTAATGTTAACCAAATTTAGTTTTTTGGGTTTTTTTTAAGAAAAATTTAGACTCTGTAAATTAATGTTTAAAGAAACCCTTGTCAACTTAACATATAGAATACACTTTGGTTTATATCAGTCCATTAATATTTGACCTTAGGGAAAAACCTTAAATAGCCTTTAATTGATCATCTCAGATACATATAACCAACTTAGTCATATACAAACTTGTTGAAATTTGACCTTTACTTACACACAGACTTTCTTAGCACTTACTTAGACCCTCATGTATTTCATCACAGAAAGATTTTCTTACCCAGAAACATTCTTTTTCCTTCTACTGAATATATTTCCACACCTAGAACCTTCTATTTTCTCTTTCCTATCTGTTGACTCCTTTTGTTTGCATTTTGAAACAACTCTTAGGAAATTTCTGAATTTAGATGAATTATTCCATTTTAATAAGATGAAATATTTTATGCTATTTATAGTTCTTTAATTGAATTACAGTTGAAACCTTTGGATTCCTTTGTATGCAGAATGGTACCTGTTATGATTTCACTTAGTAACCTTGTTTGTAGTGATGGACACAAAGCAATCTTAAACCTTTTATTTATCAATCTATTAAAAAAAATATTATTTTAAGTATGTTACCCAATGGAATTTAAACATTAAGAGTACTCAATATTATTTAACACATTTTAACTTAATAAATTAACCAGATGTCTCTAACAAACACCTTTGATTAATCCTATATATATCACATCTAATTTATTTATTTTACTATAAAAACCAAGATATCAGACATGTATATTGAACAGTATCTGCCATCTCTTTCCTGTTGAAGAAAAATCCTAGAAATAATTGATCAAATATCAATTAACATTTTATAGACATTTTTATTAGTTTGACCACTTAGACACTTGTGAGTTAAGAAATTTAAGAATATGTTACCTTTATTGATTTACCCAATTTAAATTGAACCTTTTTAAATCACATGAATTAAAGTTGGATCCATTTTTTAAATTTTAATTTTAATATCTTTGCTCTTTATGTCAATTTAATATGTACATGAATTTTGGATACACAAAAGACAAGACAACAAAAACACACACAAAAAACTTTTAGCTTTTTGTACATGAATCTCCATTGAAATGTTTAGATAAAAAATAACTCTGTAGAGTTGAAAATAACTGATCAAAAAGCCTTAATCTAGTTATGTAGGATCAAAATCATGGAGCTCCAAAAACATAATATTTAAGAAAAACAAAATAAGAGTCCTATGAGAAAAAAACGATAATGGCCATTAATTATTTTAGTAAAGCACCCTATAATATACCCTTGCTGGAGTTCAAGTAAAAGACTCCTTTTGCTCTTTTTTTTTTTTTTCTTTTGTTTGAGACTGGTCTCCTACTGGGCCTCTGGCTTCTTCCTATTTACATTTCAATGTAATCCTTGACTTGAGATCTGGTTCCCCAGAAACTTGTTGCCTAGGGCATTTTAACTTTTTTTTTTTTATTTTCAAGACAGGTTTGAATGTTGAAGTAAATTATGAGATCTTGTTTTTCATTACTTTTGAGAATGAAGTTACTATGCTTCATCACTGATATGCCACTGGTTATTGACTTGGTTTGTCCATGGCTGCTTATCCAGTAGTTGGGGTGAATATTTTTAGGATTATTTTCCTCTCAGTGACAAACAGGTTAAAGCTTGCTCAATAGGTAAGCTGAAGACAGGGGCTTGAAATAAGTCCTCTTTTTGATATTTCTGGGGCAGAGGATATTGCCCTATGGTGATTATTTTCCTGTCCTAGTTTGTGGGTTTCTTGAGATGGTTTCAATCCTAAGTATTAAATCTGTTAATGGCATAATTAAGCTCTATTTTTTTTGAGATCTTATAATTTCTTTTAGCTAAGAAGTTTAGGAGCTCTGTAATGTCTCCTGGGTGGAGGCACATAAAGGATGTCATTTACATATTGTAAAACATTTACAGGTGTTTTATCTCTGAACTTTGTTAAGTCCTAGGGTCTGTCCTGAACAGGGCTATTTTAAATCCTTGAGGCAACTCTGTCTAGGATAGTTGAGATTTGTTATCTGTTTCCTCAAAGGCAATTGAGAGAGATACTGCAATTGAGAGTCCGGAGGTATGTAAAAAGCACCTTTTAAGTTTAACACAGTAAGTCAAGCAGCAGCTGGAATTCAACATAACAAAGTGCATGGATTAAGAACTACAGGGTGGAGAGAAATTACTGATTCATTAATTATGCTAAGGTTCTGGACTAGGCATTATTCCCATTTAGCTTTTGAACTCCTAAAATGGGTGTACTACATGAGCTGTTGCAAGGCATTGAAAGTTTCTGTCCTGAGGTTTTGAATGATCTTTAATGGCCCTTTTTGTTTTTGAGTTCCTTTCTTTTTCTTTTGATCTCCATTATAAAAATGGAAGATGCAAGCTGGAGAAGATCATCTAGGTATTGATCAGACCATGTGCCAATTTTTGTAATTTCCTCTAAATGTTTGTGGCTGACTGAATAATAAACTTATCTTTTAAAAGTAGGTCACCCTCTATGGATTTAGGATTCAGGGTGGTATGTTTTCTTATTGCTTTCCTGAGTCTCCATGAAAATAGCAGGACTTTCCCGAAAACCTCATATAATAGTTTTCCAGGCATCCTACTAATTATTTGAATCCTAGTTAGGATGGTTTCTGGGAACTGTCTGTGCTCTAGATTGTTAAGTAATAGCATAATTCTTCCAGGTGAAGTCAAATGCCTGGCATAAGTTTTGAAACATCCCAATATATTTATTTAGATAATCCAAAAACCTCCATATCTCTTTTAAGTTGGGAGGGGTCCCCTTGATTTTTCTCCCTTAGTAGGTGATTCCTTAAGTTTTTTCCTCTCTTAGTAGAGATCATTGAGGCCAAGCCTGGTGACATATGAAGGGCATTCTTCTTGATCATTTGTAAATTTTGCAGTATGCAGGCTAGTGGTGAACCTGGCAATACTGTTGAGAGAGAAGCTCCCATCTGATTAGGGACGTCTCCCTAGCTTTGAGCTTCCTTCCGGTCCAGAATAAACCGTCTCTCACTACCTGGCTTTACCAAAGTTACTTCTGGCCTCCTTTGGCAAAGTGCTAGGGTCCTAGTTTGCCCTGTGCCTAGAGACCCTGGGAGAATTCAGACTTTAAGGGCATTACTGATTTCTCCCTGCCACTCAACTCCTGATTATGAAAAAAAAACATGACAAAAGTGAAAATTGGACATTTTTGTCTATCTTTTGCCCTGTAGACTAAAGGAATCTTTGGAGGGTGAGGGGACATCTATTGATTTTAGGCATGTACCACCCTTTTCTTGGAGGGTCTCATGGGAGGGGTTGATTTTAAATGCCTCCCTCTTGCAGCTTAAAGAGAGCGCAGTGAGCACATTTAAGCACAGGAACCGTAATGGGGAGATGCTAGACCGACTAGTGATTGCTAACTATGCAAACAAAGGGAACCTGGGCATTTTCTTACTAATTATCCCAGGTCTTTCTTTTAATCTTACAATTTGAATTCCTAATGTCTAATGGATAAGGGAAGGGAACATCCAGGAGGGAGTGGATGTGGCGGGAAGTGCTGTACAGTCCACACGGAGGCAAAGGTCATTGGTGCTTTCCCTCAGTGCCATTTGTCAACCGATCCCCCTGGATACCCATTGGGGTGGTCGGGAGGGGGAGTCCAGAGAAAAAACCTTTAAGATTCCACCCGAGAGTAGCCCAGGCCAGATAATCTCGCAGTTGCTCCAACCCCTTTTACCTCCTCCATGCATCCGAGGTGGATCAGGACTTGAGACACTGTGTATTGGCGGCAATTGCTCTCACAGCCTGGACAGAAAGGTAGGAAACAGCTTTGGCAAAGCCCAACATGCCTACTCTGCATAGAGTAGGTGATTGCAACTTGCTTAGGCCGGGAAATCTCTCACCCGAGTCTTGAAGGATGGTGGCTGCATTCATTGTACTTAAGTAGCCAAAGGGTGCCCATTTTGCCCTCCAGAAAGAGACAGAAAGATGCACCTCAAACAGATGTGGGGTGCGTGGTGTGTGAAGAAGCTTACCTTGGTGTAGATCTCGGTGGGACCTCCAAATCTGATACCATTGCATACCGGTGACGAGTTCTACTTCCTCCGGTGTTGAAGTATAATGCCAGAGAAGCACGCCAAAGCAAACATATTAAGCAGGCTTTATTTAAAAGTAGTAATACAAACTTAACCCGGGTGGGAGAAGGGGAGCCATGGCTAATGTTCTGGAATCCCCCAGGTATACTCCTTTTAAGGTTATTCCTCTTCAGATTCCAAATGGTGTAGTGATCAGTATACCAATGCTATCCATCCCTGAAAAAGAAGGCATTTTGGATTAATTCATAATCTATCCCTTATTTTCTATATTTTCATGCATAAAGTGTGCTTCTTTCATGCTGAGAATAAAGAAAACTATGTTCTTTCAAAGTCTATGAGAGAAACCAAAACTTCTTTCTTTCACCCAAGGAAAAGTCTCCTGGTTTCCTATAGGGTCCAAGCATAGCACATTCAATCTCTCAGAAGCCACTGTTTTTCCAGGCAGTTATGATTACTGCTGATTTCAAGTCACCTCTCTTTGACTTAGGTCTGCTGCTTCTTGGTAGCCATCAGTATCAAGGGTAGATCTTGGTATAACATTAGTCTTGGTTGTGGCTTCATTATTGTCAGTCATTTGATTTCCTCGTAGTCCTTCCTTTGCTGTATGCTAACCCTAACCCTTTGAAATCCACTTTCCTTAGCTAAGGTATATCACCTATGTAATGGTCTGCAAAATGATGCAATTGGATGTTAGTTTTTTTTTTAAATCATTGTTTTATTTATTTATGCTATTTTTGACTAAACATGTAATAGTTTACATATTAACAGAGTTCAGTGTAATATTTGAACACCTGCATACAGTACCCACTGATCAATTCCAGCCTCCCATTACCCACTTCTCCCCTTCCTAATATTGAATTCCTAACACTATTCTACATTCAGGCTGACTTCATTGCCTTCCATGTATGAAACAGAACATGAGGTGTTGTCTTTCTGTATCTTGGTTATTTCGCTTAACATAATTTTGGCCAGTTCTATCTATTTTGCAACAAACAACAGGATTTCATTCTTTTTTAGGTCTGAGTAATACTCCATTGTGTATGTATAGCATATTTTATTTATCAATTTATCCACTTACAGGTACTTAGGTTTAATCTTAGCTATTAGGAGTAGTACTGTCATGAACATGGATGTTTAGGTATCTCTTTAGCATGCTGTTTTCATTGCTTTTGGATATATACTCAAAAGTGAGATAACTGGATCATACAAGTGGATTAAAAAACTATATAATTCAATTAAAATGGCAAATGATTTTCACAAACATTTGTCAAAGGAAGAAATACAGACGGCCAACAAATTTATGAAGACATGCACACTACTTTTAGTTATCAAGATAGTGCAAATCAAAATGACAATGAGATATCATCTCACTCCTGTTAGAATGGCTGCCAAGGGAGAATAGAACAAAAATAACAAATGGTGAGAAAGCAGAATGAAGAAACTCTCCTACACGTGGGTAGGACTATAAATCAATATGACCAATATGTGGAAGAGCAGGAAGAACCCTCAAGAAACTAAAAATAAACCCACCATATGACTTGACTCTAATGTCTTTGTTTATTTTTCACATTGCATTAAGTTGTTTCTGTTTCTAGACTCAAAATTTAACTACTTCTCTTGTAGCATTCTCAATTAAGTCAGAGTTCTGATATCATTCACACTAGATTAGTCACATTTTGAAATACTCTCCATGACTATATGATGGGAGGAGAGGTTTTCTAAATTCTCTGGTCAAGAGTAAAATTTGCATGTACCACTAAAGCATGCTGACTTTAATTCTTTGGGGTACATACCAAGTAATGGTATAGCTGAATCATATAGCACTTGCTTTAGTCAGCCTTTATACAGCTGTCAAAAACCCGACAAGAACAATTTTAGAGGAGGAAGTGTATTTGGGGGCTCATTGTTTTAGAGGTCTCAGTCCCTAGCCAGCTCCATTCCTCCAGGCTTGAGGTGAAGCAGAATATCATGGTGGAAGAGTTTGGTGATGAGAAGCAGGTCACATGACGATCAGGAAACAGAGAAAATCCACTTGTCACATATAAAATATATACTCCAAAGACATGCTCCCAGGGACACACCTTCTCCAGCCACACCTTATCTGCCTTCAGTTTCCACCCAGTTATTCCCCATCAGGGAACTGATTCACCAATTGGTTAAGACTCAATCATTTCCCCTCACGTGAGCTTTCATTGTCTCACACGTGAGCTTTTGGGGGTACTCCTAATATTTAAACCATAACAGTATTTCTCTTTTTAGTGTTTGAGGAAACTTAATGCTGGTTTCCATAGAGGCTTTAATAATTTACATTGCCACCAATTGTATACAAGCATTTCTTTTTCTTTGAATCTTCACCAGCATTGATTATTATCTATGTTCCTGAGGACTGTCATTCCGATTGAAATGAGATGTAATCTCATTGTAGTTTTGATTTGCATTTCCCTGACAAAGGTGTTGAACTTTTTATATACAATTGTTGCCCATTTGTACTATTCTTTCAAGAACTGTATGTTCATTTCACTTGCCCATTTATTTAATAAATCATGCAGCATTTTTTTTTTTTTGGAGTTGATCTTTTGAGTTCTTTAAATTTTTCTCCTGGATATAAATACTTTGTTTCAAGATTACCTAGCATAGATTTTCTGCCATTAATGTAAGGTGTCCCTTCGTGCTATTGTTTCCTTTGATGTGCAGGAGCTCTTTAATTTGATGCTATCATGTGCTGATTCTTGTTAGTATTTCCTGAGCTATAGGAGTCCTATTGAGGAAATCATGGTCAGTGCATTATTGCAACACAATTCAAAATAATCAAGTTATGGAATTGGCCTACATGTCCATTGATGGGCGAATGGATAAAGAAAATGTGGTATGCACATTGGAGTTTTATTCATCCATATGGAAAAAAACAAAATTATATCATTTGTAGGAAAATGGATGAAACTGTAGAGCATCATGTTAAGGAAAATAAACCTGACTCAGAAAGACAAGTATCACATGTTTCCTCTCACATGAGAAAGCTAGAGGAAGGAAAACAAAAGGGACATGAACATAAAAGGGAGACTATTCATGTGAAGGAATAAGAGAAGGAGAGGAGAGAAGGTAACATAAGGGGAGGTTATGGGAAGTGAATTTGATCAAACCACGTCATAGGCATGTGTGAATACGCCACAATGAGCCCACATTCTGTATCATTAATTTATTAATTTGCTGTAAGAATCAGTAAAATTTGTTTGTTTGTGGTCAAGAGTAAAACTGCTGCAAAATCCAGAATCAGTAGAATTTATAAAAATATTTCTCATAGGAATTGACCTAGATGATTCTAGAAACTGACAAGCCCCAAGATCTGCAGTCAGCAAGCTGCAGACTCAGTAAGACTAATTGTGTAGTTCTAGCCCAAGTCCAAATGCCTGAAACCTGGAGAACGGATGTTGCAAGCCCAGTCTAAAACTGCAGGCTCAAATTCCAGGAAGAGCTGATGTTTCAGTTCAAATGTGAAGGCAAGAAAAAAATTCAGTGTTTCAGCTCAAAGGCAGACAGGCAGGAGGGGTTTCCTGGCACTCATGGAATAGTCAGTCATTTTGCTTTTTCTAAGCTTTCAACTGAATAGATGGAGACCACTCATTTTAGGAAAGATACCTGTTTTACTGATGTTAAATCTATCCTCACAAGCATACCCAGAATTATGTTTGACCAGATTTCTGGCCACCCTATAATGCCATTAAGTTGATTAAAAATATAACTATCAAATTCTCCTGTTTCAAACTTAGTGCTAGTCCCAGCAGTGAAATTCTGGGTCCACCATTTCTCTCAGCCTCTAGTTTTTCCCTGGTAGGCAACAGTGTATTCCAAGCTGAGTGTAAGCAGTGAGTACCTCTGACTCTCATGGCAGACTCTATCCTATTTTACCCTTGTTATCTCTGAACTATTTATTTTACTATGTTACAGAGGCAAGGACTTATGGTTAGAGAAGTTAAGTAATTTAGCTAATCCCTGTGATCCATTTTGACTTTCAAACTCTCTGCTTCCAAGTTATAAGCTGAGGGAAAGGACAATTGATTTGGAGACTGACAGAAAACCCTCACACCAGAGTGGTCATAAAAACACACTGATATTTCCAGTCTCATTTTCATGGTAATCTGAAAGGAGAGTGAGTGAAGGGGTGTTGTTATTCTTCTTTTAAATTTGTTTCCTCTGTGGTACAGAATGGAGGGGGAACTCCTTTAGAAAAAGGGCTTGCTTATAATACTTTTTACTGGTTCAATAAACAATGACATCTGCAAAATGTAATTCTACATATCATTTAAGTGACTGTTTATAACCTTTCTAAGCAATAAAGTGGAATCATACTTAAGAATTGTGAAAATAATATTAAGGAACAATGTGCAGGTGAGCATAAGAAGTTTACCTTCACAATCTATGATCTGGGCTATGCACTGGCAGTTTTCATATGTCCCCTTTTCTATCTTATGGGAACATACTTCCCATAATCATCAGAAAATAGAATTACGATTTACTAATGGCGTGATGACCTTGTTCATGTTGTAGAAGATTCTCAGCAATCCTAGTCATAGACCTTCCACTTAGGATCATTCTGAATGCATATCTAATAAATTCTTCACAGATTGCCCATGAAGCCACCATCTGATACAAAAAGTAAATAAAATTTGCACCCACCCTTTTATACAAATATGTATATAAAATCGTGGCAAAAATGAAGCCCTTCTAAACTGTTGGTAAGCATATAAATTGGTATATTCATTATGAAAACCAGTGTGGAGGTTCCTAAAAAATTAAAAATACAACTAACATATGCTGATTTTAAGTCCTTTGGGTATAAACCAAGGAGTGAGATAACTGGGTCAAAAGGTGGGTCCATTCCAAGTTTTCTGAGTAATCTCCACACTCCTTTTCAGAGTGACTGCACTAATTTGCAACTCCACCAGCAATGTAAGTGTGCCTTTTTCTCCACAGAGTCACACCAACATCTATTATTGTTTGTGTTCTTGATAATAGTCATTCTAATTGGAGTAAGATGAAACCTTAGAGTTGTTTTAATTTGTATTTCTGTAATTACTTGAGATGTTGAACACTTCTTCATACAATAATGCAGCCACATCAATGTTTGTAGCAGCTCAATTCACAATAGCTAGATTGTGGAACCAACCTAGATGCCTTTCAACAGATGAACATGGATAAAGAAACTGTGGTATATATACACAATGGAATATTATTCAGCCATAAAGAATAATATTATGGCATTTGCAGATAAATGGATGGAATTGGAGAATATCATGCTAAGTGAAATAAGCCAATCCCCGAAAACCAAAGGCCGAATGTTTTCCCTGATAAGTGGATGATGATTTATAATCAGATTGTGGGGGTGGGGGATGAGAGAAGAATGGAGGAACTTCAGATTACACAGAGGGAAATGAGGGGGAGGAGGGTGCAGGGGTATGAAAAATAGTGGAATGAGATAGACATCCTTACCCTATGTACATGTATGATTACATGAATGACATGAATCTACATCGTGCACAACCATAGAAACAAAAAGTTGTACCCCATTTGTATATAATCAACCAAAATGCAGTATAAATATTTGTCGAATGAATGAATGGAACAACAGAGAAAGGATAAGAACCACTATCTACTCACTCTGAAATATTTTCAAGCTATTAAATTTTCTGAACTTTGCTGATTATGCTTCCGTGGGAACTGAAGCTATGGAAAGAACTTGGCAACCAGACAGGCTATAATCTATTGCTCAGGTTCCAGATGTTTCTTTGGCTTATGTGACTCTGTTGGTTACAAGGATATAACCATTCCACAGTTCTTTCATTATTATTGTACCTCATTTTTCACAACATTTTTTCTGACCTTCTTATATCCCTTACAAATGCCAAATTAACACATATTTTTGTTGACTAAGTCTAATAAATTTTATGCCATGTTCTTCACTTTCTATTTTCTATTATACAATATTCCATGAATCTTCGTCCAACCACTTACAAATTGTTAAACCTTGGAAAACATGTTAAAACTGAATCCTGAGGTTTTTCAAATCTAAAACTAGGATATTAATACTTTTATTTCAGAATTTTCTTGAGAATTAAGTAAGAATATGACTAGAGAAGCACTTTATAAAGTGTGATATCCAATAGCATTATTTGTGATTTTTACCAAAATCAGCTCTTTTCTGAAGTCATGCTGTGATTGTCATGAGCCCAGAGTATAGTCAAAGAAGAAGAGATTAAGAATTCAGCTATGTTCTTTTTCATCCAAAAGGAAAATAAGGCTCATAATAGACAACTATGTTAAATTCATACAACGAATTCAAAAGATCTGGTAAATCTCTGAGCCTAGCCTAAAGTAGGCAATTTTTCTTATATATTGATGACTTGACTATAATAAAGTTAATTTATTTAGGCATGAACTACCACTAAGTGTTTTGCTTCAGTGAAAAATGAGATTTGATCATGGAAAATCTAATACGTGTGAACCGAAGAATTACATCACAGGTTGGTTTTATATTTCTACAATTTAGAAATATCTTTATGACAGATATGATTTATACAACAATTGAAAACACACCATCTTACAAGAGCCAAGTTGTATAAAGAAATAAAAATACCAAATTTCTATTAGCATTATAATTTCCATGGTAATGGAAAAATGAATTATTTTGGCACATTTTTTCAACAAGTTCACTTTCTGTAAATATTGCCATTGAGGCTATTTTTTTAATTTCCAGAATTATCAAAATTTACTTATTATGCATAAGTAAATTTTTAACATAAAGTTTTGCAATCATTTTAAGAATTAAATTTATTGAAAAAAAACTCATAAAATTCATAAAATACAATTTTGAACTATATTATATACTTGCATAAATCTGTACCAAAACAAAATGAATGTATGATCATGAATTAGGATGTGTGAGTGTGTGTGTGTTTGTGTGTTTGTGAATGTGTAGACATTGACTGAAGCATTATGTAGTACATGACTATACACTGCGAATGGTATATAAATATTTCTGTCAATGGTGGTCAGCATATGAAACTGAAAAACCCTAACACCTAGTGACATCACAGTCAACATGTTATTGCACAAGACATTATGTGTGTTTATAATGATGCTAGTATAAATAAATCAGTACTGATAGTGACATGAAAATATGGCAAGAAAACACACAATTATGTACACAATAACCATGTTATTGATGATTTATGTGTTTACTGATCTATACATTTATTGTGATTTTGGAGAGAAGTTCTTTGACTTATAAAAATTTTACCATTTTACTGTAAAATGGTCTGCTGTTCTACTCCAACAGCCTCATACGTCTTCTGTTTACTGTATCTCTTCGTTTCAGTAAAGTCACATTCAGTGATTGACCTATGCCATCTTGGTTTCTATAAGCCACTCTATGATGTTTGCACAATGATGAAATTGTCTAACAACATGCTTCTCAGAAGATATCTCCACTATGAAGTGATGAGTGATTGTATATAGTTATCAAAAGAGGTAGGTTGATTTGTGAAGCATTATTTATTTGTCTAAATTTCTGTTTCCTTATCCACAAAATAGAAAAAATTGTTTTCACTCAATGTTTTACATTAGGCTAAATGTGATAATGTGTGTGTAGCTGTGTCTCTGTGTGTGTACATACTTGCTAAACATACTATTATTTAAAGTAACTACTCATACCCCAACCCCAATATGTCAATAGATTTATTGTTTCCTTTTATCAATATTCCGAACTTCAAATCTATGTTTGATTCATTTCTGATTTTCAGGTGCAAAATAAAATTGAGCCTAATATTTTATGTACTGGTTTACTGATAATTCTAAATTAGAAACATCTACAGTATTTGGCTTTGGAGACCATCTTCCTAAGATGACTGACTTAATTGTTTCACAATAAACTATACTGTGACCATCTAGAAAAGCTGGATAAAATAAAAATAAACAAAAAAGTATGGTTGAAGAAACACAGACCTATTAGGACTGAAATAATTTATTGGATCAGATTTGAAGAAAATGAATCCAAGTGACGAAACCAACCACTTGTAATCATGATTTCCCATTAAAGAGGTTTCCCATTTCAAAAATGAAAAATAAAATAGAGAGCTGAGGATTGGAATATAACTTTTGGCATTTTCAAGGGCAAAGCTGGACACAAATTAAAGGTAAGAGCTTTTTAAGAGGACAGAATGAGACCATCCTTCAGAAGGAACTTATCTTTGAATGACGTTATCCATGAGTAAAATAAGGTGATTGTCCCTAAACAAACTTCCTCCCAGAAGCAAATGTAAGTCCTCACTAAAGGAAAAAGATATCATTTAGAGCTTTCAACTTATCTCTGAAAATATTCATTCACAGTGTTAAGCACACAATCAAAATTAATCAGGTATACACAAAGAAAATGGCTTGCTACACAAAAACAAAAGAAAATCAAACACAATAAAACCTCAGCATGCATAATAAATGTACACTACAGAAAGACATTAAAATCATGAGGCATGGGCTTTGAAATGTGCTGATTAATATGATCAGAAAGTAGCATGACTAAATTAAGAATTTTGGAAGATAAGTTGAATGTATAAAAAATGAAATGGAAAATCTAGAAATGAAATTAATAGTGATTACAAACCTCCCCAAATGGATTTAAGAATAAATAAGACACAAATTAGTATAGAATTGAGAAACTGGTAAATTTATCAGTACAAAGTGTTTGAACTAAAGGATAAAAATACAAGGGAATTAACAATACAGAATGCCTCTGTATTGTTAGAGACATGTAGAAAATACTAAAAGGCCAAACATATATTTGAGTCTCAAAAATAGAAGTCTGAGAAAAATAAGCCAGAAGCAACACTTGTCTTTGTTTTACAGCAATTCTATGCTGATTCTCAGGTGTATTTCTGTTGTATTCTCCATACTCAGGTTTCTAAAAGAGCTGAAAGATTTTAGTCTGTTGACTAGTTGTCTGCTACTATTATTTTAAAAATTAATTTTAAAAATTAAGTCAATTAAAGATATCTTTCAGGTAAACAAATTATAAAATAATTTGGCAGCCGTAAACTAGCAGGAAAGGAACTAAAGCAGATGAAAAATGATTCCATACCAAACTATATACACTCCTACTAGTACCTCTCTTTTGTGATCTGGGTGTGGTTCTAGAGATGTACTTAATTTATGATCATTAATTTGACTACTCTTAGGATTTGTGTACTTTTTTGTATGCATGTTATGCACAAGTAAAGAATTATTATTAAAGGAATATAACATATAGACTTAGACTCCTTTGGTTAGAATTTTTGACCTACCAATTTCTACCTGTGACTTGGAGTAAGATATTAAGTGTGTGCTTTTCCATTTCCTAATTACTTATTGATAATGATATGATAATATTAGTGTTTATGCGGCGTGTGTGTGTGTGTGTGTGTGTGTGTTGTGGAGATCTGGGATAGAGAGACAAGTGAATTAGTCCATATAAAATACTTAAATGAAAATCTGGAGCACATTAAGAGATGAGCAAAGGTGGTATCTTCATCATCACCAACTGTAGCTATGTGTGGTGTCAGACTACAATAGGGCTCCAAGTTCTCCCCCTCCTCCAGGTATTCACCCACTTGGATAATCCCCTCCCTTGGAGAGTGGATGGGACTGACATGCCTCTAACCCTACAGAACATGGCAAAAGCAATGGAATGTCACTTCTATGTGTATATTGCAAGGATTTATGGTTTCTATTACACAAGGAGAATCTCTATTGACTTTCTTCCTTGCTGGATTTGATGAAGCAAGCCATCATTTGGAGTGACATGATAGCAAGGAACTGGGGACAGTCCCTGGTCAACAACTAGCCATATGAAGTCCACCACAGACTTAAGAAGACTAAATCTGGCAATAAAATCACAGCTTAGATGCATGTTCTTCCTCAGTTTAGCCTCACATAAGACTGCAGGAAATGACATGGAAGCAGGTCTCAGTTTCCTGACCAATGGTAATTGTGAGATAATAAAAGTGTATTGCTTTAAGCCTCTAAGTTTGTGATAATATTGTTATGTAGTAATAGATAACTAACAAAGAGTGACAAATTCTGGCCCCAAACCTCCTTTGAGAATTAAAGTTCCTGAACTCTGTGAAAAGTAACTTTATTAAAATTTAGCAGGGGATTGTCTTTTTCTTAATTATGCATTAATGAGTGTATTTTAAATGATTGAGTTTTCCTGGTGTTTTCCACCAAGATAAAATTGGAAACCATTGTCCAAAGATGAACTTACAGAGAACCATAAACAAAATCACCTTGCTTGCAAATATTTTGTGCCGACTTGCTCTGTGTCAATATAATTGTTTCATGAGTTTTCTGTTGGCTGAAAGTCAATGACCAATGAGAGAGCAACAGCTTGATTAGGAACCACCTGAAAACAAACTTCTTCTTTTCTTTGGTTGACCTGAGATCTTTGACTCATAAATGACTCATACGTGACATTGACTCTTTCACATTTCAGTTTGAAGGTCATACCTTAAAATGCCAAAATGAGCAAGCAAATATCCCAAAGGAAGCAGGTTGAAAGCAAGCTGTGGAGGTCATAGAGATTGAGGTAAACGGGAAACACAAGCTACATCAAAAAATATTAACATTTTGGTATTTTAAAGAAGTAAAGAGCAAAGTAAATATGTCTGTGGGACATGTATAGGACACACACAGGCTTCCAGTCTATGGTCTCTGCTTTAGTGTAGCAGGAGTAAATATACAACTGGACACTGGTTCAATAAGGACCAACATAGTGTCAGGGTAATTATTGGTTTCTGAAGCATGTTTCTGATTCATATCTTTGGGAAGCCACTATAATTGTTATTCTTATATCACAATGGTACAATCAGAAGGAAGGATAATAAATTGATATTAGAGTTGTATTTATAGTTTGGATCCAAAATGTCCCAAGGTTTATGTGTTGAAAGCTTAGTCCTCATTACATCAATGTTTAGAGATGAAGCTTTTGGGAAATTATTCTCATCAGCAAATTAATCCATTAATGGATTAATAATTTGATGGCATTATTGGGAGATAGTGGCAGTAAGATATGAGACCTAGATGGAGGGAAAAGGTCAATTGAGGTAGGTAGTGGATGAGCCCCAGTCTCTTCCTCCCTCTCCTCTCTGCTTTCCATCTCCTATGAGGTGCATAACTTTCCTGTACCATATCCTTCTGCCATGACATTTTATTTTACCGCAGGCCCAAAGCAAAGAGACAGATGACCAAGGACTGAATCCTTTGAAAGTTTGAGCCAAAGTAAATCTTAAATCTGTTAACTTGTTTTTCTCAGTCAAAAAGTTGACTAATATACCAAGTCATCATCTCTCCACATGTGACACTTGCTCTGAATCCTCCAATTTGTCACTAGTTCAAATAGACCCTCAGATCATTTTAGATACACTTATCTTTTCATGTGCATGTTGTAATGTAATCATTCATTGAGCTTTACATTCCGCACAGCAGACTATTCATTTCTCCTCAAGGGCATATCACTTCTTGTCCTGCTTCTGGAACATTGGCACCAGCACAGGATTCATCACAGTGTGTGGACCAGTAGAATAAATAAATGAGTGATTCCACAAATGCATCTTTCAGAGCTAAGATCTCTCAGTGTGAAATAAGCTCATGGATATGTAGAGTGGCCTCTAAGATTAACAGCAATAATAAAATATCATGACACCTAAAAGTTACATATCTATGGAAATTACTGTTTCAATCCAATGCCATTTATGATTTAGTCCAGTTAAATTAAGATGCCAACCTAAATTACATGCATATTTTTAATACAAAGAACAATTTTAATCTAAGAAAAGATGTTTTTATAAAATGACAGGTTGAGTAAGTATTAATATTATCATTTTTACTTTTTAATATTTATTTATGTATGTGTTTACTTATTTTCATTTTTTGCAGTGCTCAGTATTGAACCCAGGCCCTCACATACTAAGCAGGCACTCTACCTCTGAGCTGAAGCCCCAGTCATTAGCATTCAAAATACAAATATTCTACTTAAGGTTTTGTTTTCTATTTTAAGATTTTGTTATTCATTAAAAATATCTGATTTTCAAACTACTTTTGTGATATAAAAAACTGGACTGATATCTTTCTCATTTTCACCAGAATTTCCCTTTTTGTTGTTGTTGCTTGGGTTTTAGGTTGTTTTGTTTTGTTTTGTTTTGAATTTATTGCCTATCTTTTACCACTGTAGGGTACTTTAAGTTTATGTAGAAAATGTATGAAATTGACCTTAGGTGGTGAAAGTAAACAGTCAGTGACCCATTAGAAAAAGTGGGTTATTAAAAAAGGCCTTTCCTTTCTGCTTCTTGGGATCCTTTTATATCACACGGAAAACTTGGCTCCCCAGGCTAAGATAAATGCTCACATTTTAATGCAAAACTTTCATAATAATTCAGGTTTATGAAGCTCATCTTGCAGCCCCACTACAGATAGCCTGTGAGCTGGTGGAGCCTGGCAGGAAGGAGAGAGGACACACACAGAGCAGCTAACAAACTCCATGGCTCCATGCAGTTGTGCACTATGCTTTCAGTCCTAATTATGTCCTGGGGGGCAATACTTTCTAGTTAGCAGTAGAAAATCTCAGGGCCAAGTAAAGTAAACCTACGTTCTATAATATCTTGCTCATAAGACTGAAAGTATGATCAAGAATTCGTAAACCTGACTTCTGGTTGTTGAATATCATTACAGTTGTTAGAAGTAGGAAGTAATGATTTGTATTTAAAGTGGGTATCACAGTGTATTTTTGATGTCTTCTTCCCTCCATTAATATTTTATTACTTGTTAAAGGAAATTTGGGAAAGACTACCTCAGCATGATTGAGCATTCAGGAAGATTTAGTTCTTTTATTTTCATATATTAATCATATCAGTATATTCCTTTACAAAATATCTATTGAGCATCTAATTTGGGTCAGGAGTTACACTACTTGCTATATTATACCAAAGAAAGAGCACAAATGGTTCCTACTCTCCAGGAGCTTATTTTCTGGAATGCAAACAAGCAGACTGTGTTATTACTGTATGTAATGAAAAAATAACTTTCAATGAGAGAGAGATGGAAGGTGGAAGCAGTGAATTAAAAATCCACAAGGTAAAATCTTGAGGAGTATTTTAAGGAGAAAAGAAAAAGTTACATTTTGAGAGGATTGACAGAGCAAAAGAGAAGTTTTTCTTCCAATGTAACTGAATAAAAAGATGAAAAACATGGGTATACATGCACACTGTTAAAAGTTTAAGAGTAGAAACTTTCTGACTTGGTTACTACCATTTTCCTTGCCTTAGAATCTGTTTTCTAACAATGAAGGAGGAGAGAATAATGTCAATTTGGTCAAAGGCTTGGAGAAAGAATGACAGGTTCAGAATATCCACACTGTAGTGATACACAACTTAAAAAAAAAAAAAAATGAAGGTATGCAGAACAAGGCTGAAGGACCAGAGGACAATTGAACTGGGACCAATCTCAGAAGTTGTATGATTTTCTTTAGCAGATTTCAACATATGATGTTTCCCAGAAAGTATACAGTATACAGCCAAAGTATACAGTTAAATTTGTTCATGGTTGGAGCTCTTCTATTTGGATATAAAAGAAAGAAATGAAAATTGGAACTTTTAATGAGAGAAGAGTTTAACTGATGACTCATGCAGTCTGAACAACATAGAGAAGGAAGTGGGGTCAGAATAGAGTAGAGGAAGGAGCTTGGGAGTGAATAGTTAGAGTTATCACAGAGAAAGTCCAGTGGGCATGCAGTCAGGAGATTGTGGTCTAAAGGTCAGAAGAATGAATTTACTGTTTCATATTAAATGTCTTCAGTGTCACCATGTGGCCTGAAATAATGAACACTGAAGTCACTAGGAATGATAAAGCAAAGAAATAAAAGACCCGAGGGTTGACTGGAACACTCACTAAATTAAACCAGAATTAATACTGCAGGGCCTCAGGAAGAAGCAAATACATTTTCTCAGGAAGATGCTCCTCCAGCCCCGAGTAATAGTCATCCACAGAGAAACAGTAAAAAATCAGAGAGTTAAATTCAGAACTTTCATTTGACTAAATTTAAATCAAATTGTCTCTGATTCCTATTGGATAGTAATTCAGAAGGTTGCAGCTCTCCCTCTCTGGTTTTGCTGTTTCTGATTCTTCTAAGACCTTGGGAAATGCAGGTACTTGAGAGCTACTTCCATCTAAAGTAGACAGCAAGTTTGGGGCTATTTCAGGGTCTCTAACGGAAAACATTCTACCTCCCTTTCTTATTTTCCTGCACTGACTCTAGAATCTTTCTGTATTCTTAGACAGCCTCCTGGACAGGAGACACAGGAATCCGACCCACTCTGGACACAAGGCACAGGTATCTTACCTCATATGGACAGGAGGCAGGGGTTTCCTTTCTTCTAGACCACTAACTTCTTGGGAGATGGGTATCTCTTATTTTCTACCGGGAACTTAAAAAAGAGGAGACCCACAGCAGTTCCTCCAGCATCTGCTTCTTTTATGTCTTTTACACCTCTGCCTCTATTTTCTTACTGGTTAATTGTTTGTATACCCTTTCTGTGTAGAGGGCAACACTTTGAACTTTGATGTACAATAAAGATGAGCTTTTAAAATTCAAATGTTGTTCTCTAAAAACTATTGTGCCTTTTACGAGCTCCAAATGTCTATTTCAAAAATCCAAATGTCACTTCTTTTCCTCCAAATTTATACAATAAAACTGCTGCCCCCAGGACAACCTGAAAGATCACAGCTTCTTGAATTGGGAATCACACAACCCCATGGAGGCATTTAAAGAGGTAAGAAATGGTGATTCACACCTGGTAATGCTTCCAAAGTCTATCTTATAACAGAAACACAATGAAAACTTTCTATTTTGAACCTTAAATGCCTTTTCCAGTCTAAGGCAAAGTTTTCAATTTCCTGGGATAAACAAGTAAAGGGGGCATTTATGTTTACTGTAGGGGAGAGTTGAGAGGGTAAGACTGGATGGAAGAAGGGTCGACTGCTGAATGCAGCTTTCCCTGGTTATCTGTGTCTTTAGCACACACATACCAAAATAACTACAATTTTTGGAACAAACAACAGAAATCAGAAGAGGTATGAAAAATGATAAAAAAAAAAAAGGAATGAGTGCTAAAGTGTAATCCATCAAAATTGCTACTTTTAGAAAAATGTCTGGAAAATGGCAATCTAGTAGTTCTTTGAAAACTAAAGTATATTTTCCATTATCCTTTGTTTGTTGTGCCTAAAGACATATACCTCCTGAGCCAGCCTAAACATATGAAACCTAAATGCACTCACAGTTGTCTCCTGAATTCTTTCTTTTTCTTACAAGTCTCAACTAATACTTATAAATCTGGACTTTTACGAAAACTATGAAAATGAGGCAATAATTCTCTCTAGAACTCAGTTTCCTCATTTGTTAAGTTTATAAAACATATCTACATTTCTGTCTTGTTGGGTGATTAGGTGAACTTGAAATGCATGAAAGCTAATATGTAACAGTCCACCAATTATGTTTTTCTTCTGTGACAATAAGCGTTGTCAACACAAGAAAACCTGCTGCAAATGTACTTAAGTGAAATGTTTTATTTGAAATTCACACAGGACCTCAGATGATCTGGTTCACTTTTTCTCCATCTATTAAAATAGCACGTGAATGGACTCTGCTCTCAGACAGGCTTGGCCCTGAAGTCTCAAAATCACTGCCAGAAGTATACAGAGTAACAATCTCCTGGACTCATAGGAACTAAGAAAGAGTCAGATTAAATTTTGGGTCTGACTCTCCCTAAATTAGATTGAATCACTGAGCATCACTATAGCCAGTGTATGGGATGTGGTGATTAGTTCAGAGCAACCATGATGCTCAAGGTAAGAAGAAGTAACCAGCAACCAAATCCAAAAAGATTCTAAGTGAAGAAAGGAGAGTATTGCAGCATTGGCCCCCCTCAGGCTTCGAATTTAGCCTTTGCTGTTCTGCCACCAAGGCTTATTTTAAAGTGGACATTTTTGTTTCCTCTTCTCCCCGACCCCCCAACCTTGAGGATAACAGGATTACAATTCTTCCCCATCCTAGGCAGAGTTATCTGTCCTTGAGCATACACCCACCACAGGAATCAAGTAATTCAGATTTCCAGGATGGTGCTAGAAGATCTAAGAAATGGCTGTCTCCCAAATGAACAGCTGCATCACCACCCCCCTCCACTGGGAACACCTGGAATGTAGTTTTTGAATCATATCTTTCAAAATCCTCTGTTCTTCCTCCTGGGCAGAATCAGAGTCTCTGGGACAAGTGTCCCCTGTGTTTCTCCTTTGCTAACAAATCAATAAAATGTCTTTTTCCTTTTTCTCTAAACTGTGTTCTCATTATCACATTGGCATCAGGGACAAGGACGGAGCTTTCAGTAATAGTATTTTCAGGAACTTTAGGAGTATATTTGCAATGGAAAAGAGAAACACTATACAGTCAACTAGAGCCTCACATTTTTTTTTTTTTTTTTGCATAGAGATTGTTTTAATTAGCTTTTTTTCCTCAATGGAACCAAAATACCTGACAAGAACAATTTAGAGGAGCAAAAGCTTGTTCGCTCACAGTGGTAGAGGTTCAGTCCATGGTCAGCAGAGTCCATAACTCTGGACCCAAGATGAAGCAGAACATCATGGTGGAAGGGCACGGCAGAAGGAAGCAGCTCAGGACATGGCAACCAAGAAGCAGAAAGTTCCACTCACCAGGAACAAAATATAAATCCCAAAGTCAAGTCCCCAGTGATTACTTCCTCCAGCCACACCTTACCTGCCTATAGTTACTAACCAGTTAATCCTTATCAATGGATATGGATCCACTGATTAGTTAAAACTCTCATCATCTAATCATTTTGACTCTGAGCCTTGTCTCACACATGAGCTTTTGGGGGACACCTCCTATCCAGACCATTATAAACTAAATGAACTCAACTTGTATACTACGGAAGTTCTCAAGCAACTTCATACTGTTAACCAGGTGTGATAGAGAGATGGTGACTGACTCCTTTTCTAGAAATCATTAAATGTGAATAAGGCAGAAAATGCCATTTGTCAATCAATATCCATTCTCCCTTTCTTCCGTAAAACAGAAACACAGATTTTACTCAGAGTTGTTTTACCTAGATAAAATAATGAATATCCCATTCTCCCTTTTAGTCAAGTTTGTTCAAGTAACATTTAGCTAATAATAATAAAATGAAGTATTTTATAGAACTTCAATAATGACTCTTTAGCAGAAACTGACATGGGAAAACTACCATTTTCTGCCCCTGCCATTCCCACTGGTACATCCTTCGTGTTGAGGTATAACCATTTGTGACACTGCAGCTACAACAGGATTTTAACCCATGAGGTGATATTTAAAATGGAACTGCACACTAGGATAATAGATCAAGAATTAGAAACATAAATTGTATCTGGTGACCATAAAGCCACCAGATCAGTCCCAATCTGTCTGTATCTTAACTTCTTTCATGCAAGGAAGAAATGCTATGTAACTTAAACCACTATTGTTTTGGCCCTTTCTATTGTAAGGATCCTAACACAATCCAAAGACATTCAAGTTTGTCAAGTGTATTTAACATGCATGCCTATAGATGCCAGAAGACTATGATCTCTGGTGGCCAGTTGCAAAATTCCAAGACCTCAAATTTTCGATATGTCATATTCTTTGGACACTAAATCTAATGTACTCCAATTGTGTAGATAAAATAGGAACCAAATCATTTGCAAATATATATACCAATTCTTTTTTAAAATTTTTTATTAGTTTGATATTTTTATAGACAGCATTTTGATTCATTGGACACAAATGGTTGTACATGAGGTAGATTCATGCCATTCATGTAATCATACATGTACATAGGATAATAATGTCTCATCTCACTCCACCATCTTTCATACCTCTGCCCCACCTCTTATTTCTCTATATATAATCTAAAGTTCCTCCATTCTTCTCTCACCCCCTACCCCACAAACCCCATTACGTATCATCATCCACTTATCGGAAAACATTCGGCCTTTGTTTCTTTGGGATTGGTTTATTTCACTTAAAATGATATTCTCCAATTCCATATATTTATCTGCAAATGCCATAATATTCTTCTTCTTTATGGCTGAATAATATTCCTTTGTGTATATATACCACAGTTTCTTTATCCATTCATCTGTTGAAGGGCATCTAGGTTGGTTCCACAATCTAGCAATTATGAATTGAGCTTCATAAACATTGATGTGGCTGCATTACTGTAGTATGCTATTTTTAAGTCTTTTGGGTATAAAATGAGGAGTGGAATAATTGGGTCAAAAAGTGGGTCCATTCCAAATTTTCTGAGGAATCCCCCTACTGCTTTCCAGAGTGGCTGCACCAATTTGCAACTCCACCAGCAATGTATGAGTGTGCCTTTTCCCCACAGCCATGCCAACATCTATTATTGCTTGTGTGCTTTATAATAGACATTCTAATTGGAGTAAGATGAAATCTTAGGGTTGTTTTAATTTGCATTTCTCTAATTACTAGAGATGTTGAACACTTTTTCATATATTTATTGATCGCCTGTATATCTTCTTCTGTAAAGTGTCTGTCAACTTTACAACTTGGTGTAAAGTTTTGTAAGTTCTTTATAAATTTTGGAGATTAGGAGATTAGTGCTGTATCTGAAGATGGTGTGGAAAAGATGTTCTCCACTCTGTAGGCTCTCTTTTTACATTATTGGTTGTATCCTTTGCGGAGAAAAAGCTTTTCAGTTTGAATCCATTCAATTTATTGATTCTTGCTTTGATTTCTTGTACTTTGGGAGTCTTGTTAAGGAAGTCTGAGCCTAAGCCAACATGATGAAGACTCAGGTCTATTTTTCCTTCTATTTGGTGCAGGTTCTCTGGTCTAATTCCTAGGTCCTTGATCCATTTTGAGTTGAGTTTTGTGCAGAGTGAGAGATAGGAGTTTAATTTCATCTTGCTGCATATGGATTTCCAGTATTCCCAGCACCATTTGTTGAAGAGGTTATCTTTTCTCCATTGTATGTTTTTAGCTCCTTTGACTAATATGAGATGACTATATTTATGTGAGTTTGTTTCTGTGTCTTCTATACTGTACCATTGGTCTACCTGTCTATTTTGGTGCCAGTACCTTGCTGTTTTTTACTATTGCTCTGTAGTACAGTTTAAGGTCTAGTATTGTGATACCTCCTGCTTCACTCTTTCTGCTCAAGATTGCTTTGACTATTTGAGGTCTCTTATTCTTCCAGATGAATTTCATGATTGTTTTATCTATTTATATGAGGAACATCATTGGGATTTTAATTGGAATTGCATTGAATGTGTATAGCACTTTTGGTAGAAGGGCTATTTTGACATTATTAATTCTGCCTATCCAAGAACATGGGAGATCTTTCCATCTTCTAAGGTTTTCATTAATCTCTTTCTTTAGTGTTCTGTAGTTTTCATTGGAGAGGTCTTTCAACTCTTTTATTAGATTAATTCTCAAGTATTTTTTTGAAGCTATTGTGAATGGAGTGGTTTTCCTAGTTTCTCTTTTAGAGGAATCATCTCTTATGAATAGAAATGCATTAGATTTATGTGTATTGATTTTATATCCTTCTATTTTGTTGAATTGATTTACTAGTTCTAGAAGTTTTCTGGTGGAGTTCTTTGGATCCTTTAAATATAGAATCATGTCATTGGCAAAGAGTGATAACTTGAGTTCTTCTTTTCCTATTTGTATCCCTTTAATTTCTTTGGTCTATCTAATTGCTCTGGCTAATGTTTCAAGGACAATGTTGAACAGAAGTGGTAAAACAGGGCATCTCTGCCTTGTTCCAGTTTTTAGAGAGAATGCTTTCAGTTTCTCTCCA
>JAJEJO010000893.1:144809-183186 GCA_020662805.1 Glaucomys volans | reverse complement strand
GTTGGCAGTGGGCTTAGCATAGATAACCTTTGCAATGTTGAGGTATGTTTCTACTATCCTTATTTGTTCTAGTGTTTTGAGCATGAAGGGGTGCTGTATTTTATCAAACCCTTTCTCAGCATCTATTGAAATAATCATATTTTTGTTAACTTTTAGTCTGTTGATGTGATGAATTACATTTATTGATTTCCAGATGTTGAACGAAGCTTTAATCCTTCCTGGGATAAACCCCACTTGATCATGGTGCACTATATTTTTAATATGCTTTTGTATATGATTTGCCAGAATTTTGTTAAGGATTTTTGCATGTATGTTCATCAGGGATATTGGTCTAAAGTTTTCTTTCCTTGATGCATCTTTGTCTGGTTTTGGTATCAGAGTGATACCAGCTTCATAGAATGGTTTGGAAGGGTTCCCTCTTTTTCTATTTCCTGGGATTCTATGAGGAGTAATTGTATAAGTTCTTCTTTAATGGTCTTGTAGAATTTGGCTGAGAATCCATCTGGTCCTGGGCTTTTCTTGCTTGGTAAGCTTTTGATGGCATCTTCTATTTTCATTGCTTGAAATTGATGTGTTTAAATTGTGTATGTCTTCATGATTCAGTTTGGGAATATCATGTCTCTAAAAATTTGTCAATGTCATTGATATTTTCTATTTGTTGGAGTATAGATTTTCAAAGTAGCTTCTAATTATATTATGTATCTCAATGGTGTCTGTCATGATCTTTCCTTTTTCATCACGAATTCTAGTTATTTGAATTTTCTCTCTCCTTCTCTTTATTAGTTTGGCTAATGGATTGTCAATTTTGTTTAATTTTTCAAAGAACCAACTTTTAGTTTTGTCATTTTTTTAATTGTTTCTCTTGTTACAATTTCATTGATTTCAGCTCTGATTTTAATTATTTCCGGTCTCCTACTACTACTTTATTGATCTGTTCTTCTTTTTCTAGGGTTTTGAGATGTATTGTTAGGTCATTTAGTTGTTGACTTTTTATTCTTTTAATGTATGAGCTCAATGCAATGAACCTTCCTCTTAATACTGCTTTCAGAATGTCCCAGAGATTTTGATATGTTATGTCATTGTTCTCGTTTACCTCTAAGAATTTTTTTATTTCCTCCCTGATGTCTTCTGTTACCATCCCATTATTCAGTAGCATATTATTTAGTCTCCAGGTGTTGGAGTAGTTTTTGTTTTGTAATTTATCATTGATTTCTAATTGCATTCCATTATGATCTGACAGAATACAAGGTAGTATCTCTATTTTTTTGTATTTACTAATGGCTGCTTTGTGGCATAGTGTATGGTCTATTTTGGAGAAGGATCCATAAGCTGTTGAGAAGAAAGTGTATTCACTCACTGTTGGATGAAATACTTTATATATGTCCATTAAATCTATGTCATTGATTGTATTATTTAATTCTAAAGTTTCTTTGTTTAGTTGTTGTTTGGAGGATCTATCCAGTGGTGAGAGGTGTGTGTTAAAGTCTATTTGATTCTTGAAATTGACAAGGGTTTGTTTGATATACACAGATGCTCCATTGTTTGGGGGCATAAATGTTTAAAATCCTTGTCTTGCTAATTTATGATTCCTGAAGCAATATTTAATGTCCTTCTTTATCCCTTCTGACTAACTTAGGTTAGTCCACTTCATCTGATATGAGGATGGAGATCCCTGCTTTTTTTCTGAGTCCATGTGCATGGCATGTTTTACCCCATCCTTTCTCCTTTAGTCTGTGAATGTCCTTTTCTATGAGATAAGTCTCTTGAAAGTAGTGTATTGTTGGGTCTTTCTTTTTAACCCAATCTGCCCATCTAAGTCTTTTGATTAATGAGTTTAGACCATTAACATTCAGTGTTATTATTGAGATATGATTTGCATTCCTCATCATTTTGGTTTATTTTTGGTTTTTAACTTGAGTTGGTTTTTCCTTTGATTGATTTTCCTTAAGGGTAGTTCCTCCCTTTGCTGACTTGCATTGTTGCTTTTCACTTTTTCCTCATGAAATATTTTGCTGAGAATGGTCTATAGTGCAGGCTTTCTATTTGTAAATTCTTTTAACTTTTGCTTATCATGGAATGATTTTATTTCATCATCAAATCTGAATGTAAATTTTGCTGGGTATAAGATTCTTGTTTAGCATCCATTTTCATTCAGATCTTGAAATATATTGTTCTAGGCCCTTTTTGTTTTTAGTGTTTGGGTTGAGAAATCTGCTGATATCTGTATTAGTTTCCTCTTATATGTAATCTGATGCTTTTCTCTCACATCCTTTAAAATCCTATCTTTATTTTGTATTTTAGGCATTTTCATTATAATGTAGCTTGGTGTGGATCTGTTGTAATTTTGTGCATTTGTTCTGTAAGCCTCTTGTATTTGATTTTCCATTTCATTCTTCAAGTTTGGGAAATTTTCTGATATTATTTCATTGAACAGGTTGTTCAATCCTTTGGTTTGTGTCTTCGTGCCTTCTACAATCCCAATAATTCATAAATTTGGTCTTTTTATGATATCTCATAATTATTGGAGGTTCAGTTCAGATTTCTTACCATCTTCTCAGTTTGGTCAACTTTATTTTCAAGATTACATATTTTGTCTTCATTGTTCATGAGATCTAGTCTGTTGGTGATGCTTTCTATTAAGTTTTTAATTGGATTTGTTGTTTTTTTCATTTCAAGTATTTCTGTTTGTTTTTTTTTTCAGAATCTCTATCTCTTCATTGAAATGCTCTTTTGCTTCCTGCATTTTCTCTTTTAACTGTTTATTGGCGTGATCATACATTGACTGCATTTGCTCTCTTATCTCATCCTTTGCTTCATGAATCATTTTAATTATCTACATTCTGAACTCCTTTTCTGTCATTTCTATTGCCATGCTGTCATTGGATTCTATCAAAATAGCACCTTGGTTTGTTAAGGCACTTTCTTCCCCTGTTTTTTCATGTTTTTCCTGTATCTTTCCCTCTAGCAGTGAAGAGCTGAGGGATTGCAGCTTCCCCCCATAGGCTTGTTGTGACTCTGCTGGTTTCCAATACCTCTCCTTTGATGGGGAGATCAATATTAGCAGCACCCAGTACAAACAATATGCAGCCCTAAACCAGATAGCCCCTATGAAGATGTTAACATTATTGTAATAAACACTATGAGATTGATTATTATCTATATTATAGCCAATAGGCTTGTAATGAGCTCTACAATTTCTAACACTGGATGAAGAGGATGGGGAGGGGTTTTAGGATGTAATTGTTAATGGGATAAGAAGTGAGTACACAGAGTTACTAGACCAAGGGAAGAGTGAGAGCAAGATCAAAATAAGTCGGCCATTAGCACGAGAAAAGGGAGAAAGAGACTGTGAGGAAACAGGTAAACAAAAGGAAAATAGAGTGAGAAAAATAAAGAAATAAAAGCTTAAATTTAAAAATAAAATCTATGGTACAAGGGTCATCCACCACTCAGATCTCCCAGTCCTCAGTATCCTGATATGAGCAAGGTACCTGTCAAAGAGCCTCCATTCTCCCACAGGTGTCTCAGGAAGGGAGCCGCCCTACCCCAAGGATAATGACAACACCCTCAGGGATAATTCAAGTTGTCTGCACCAGCCTCCAAACACCCTGGTGAGCCGCAGTGCGGGAGCTAAGTCTGGAAGGGGTGTCTGGGGTGGGGAAGTGGCGGGCAGTCACGGGTGGTCCAGGGTCCTACATATTCCAATTCTAACAAGCCTGAAGACAAATGTGTTCCAGAAGTTTTCTCTGAAATACTATAACCTCATGAGAATATTATCATTCTTTTGTCACCACACAGATAGCACACAAGAAGATAATCGAGCATTATCTTCAGGAGGATCCACCTCTTGTAGGTCTCCCTCTCTCTCTACCTAGAGCACCTTTTTACAGGTTCACTCACTTGGAACTAAGGCCCCAAGTTGGAACAGCTGATCATGAGAATAAATGCACATGGTTTGAACTCATCAAAAGCAAAACCTTAGTAATAGGAGGTGGGTTAAAGAGGGAAGAATCTATGCACCTGCCTCACAGAGGTGGGTTGAGGTTGAAGCATGATAGGGAAGGACAGGTCTCAGAAAAGAGGGAGAAAGAGTCCCATGAAAGCAAAACAAAATTTACTTTGGACTCCAGAGCATTTGAGTGAATTTGATATCAATTGCAGATAGGGAGCAAACAACAACTGTTTAAGAGATATCCAAAGCCACAATAGGTATGAGAAAGAAAAATTTATTTTTGGTACAGAAACCCCAGCTCTACCCTAGAGAGTAGAATTTGGGGAATTTGCTTAATATACAAAAGGGGATTGATTTTCAGGGATTCACATTGGCCTTATATTCTAGCTTAATAAAAAAATAAATGTGTTGACAGATTAAAGTGCTCAACTGGCCCATTGACTGTCTCAATAAATACTGACATCTTAGAACATCTTTCACACTGTCATTACCATTTGTACAACAAGGATCTACTTAGGACCCTAGTTTCCTTTTTCGTAGGACACATGAAGACAGTGACCAATGAAGGGTTCAATGCAAAGGGAAAGAACTTGGATTTGATGGTCAAACAAACACAGATTTGAATGCTAGCTAGGTCAGTTCCTACCTGTATACCAGAAAGAAAGTTTCATTAAACATAAGAAATGCCATGGTTTGTCCATTTCCATACACCTAGAATCTCAAAAATAAGTGACACACAGTAGGTGCATAAAAGTTAAGTGATATTTGAACAAATAAAACACAATTTTGATTTTTTTCTAAAATATAGAAATAACAAAGTACTGCCAGAATAGGTACATGAAATTTTTTATGATCATAATTATTATTTTATTCAATGTTTGAATACAAAGATAAAGATAAAGAAAGACAATTAATCAAGAAAGGTATGTAATTCATTCCTTGTTAGATGAATCATCATAAGTGTTTATGGGTCACTTATTGTCTTGGTAGGATCATCACAAGCAATAATTTTCCTCAGGAGTTCATAACTATCCTTTAGATGGAAACTATTATTTCTATGGAAAAGAAAGAACACCAAGTTTGGATACAGGACCTCTGTTGAATTCACCACCACATACAATTATCAAATAAGTCACTTAACTATAGCTGCTGATGAAGCAATAATCTCTCCCTTACTCCATTAATAAATTAACTAGTGTTGGGAAAAAGATTGATTACAATGACTAAATTCTATGGGAGATAAGTGCTGATATTTAGGTCATGAGATGAAAATTCCCAAGCAACAAATAATGTTGTTCCATAAAGGCCAAATGTTTTCCCTGAAAGTGTATGATGATACATAATGGTGGTGAGGGGGTCGGTAAGAGAAGAATGGAGGAACTTTAGATTACATAGAGGAAAATGAGAGGGGAGAGGGGCAGGGGTATGAAAGATGGTGGAATGAGACAGACATCATTACCCTATGTACATGTATGATTACATGAATGGTGTGAATCTACATCGTGCACAACCATAGAAATGAAAATTGTACCCTGTTTGTGTACAATGAATCAAAATTCAGTGTGTAAAAATTAAATAAATAAATAAATAAATAAATAAATAAATAAATTACGATTTAAAAAATACAATGAGGACTATGTGATGGTCAGATTGATGAATGAATAAATTAGTCCTTTGCAATTTCCAAAAGAAAATATCAAAATTTATTCTTTTTCATGCTTTATAGTTGATATATTATGCAGATATGTAGTTATAATTCAAATAAGGAGTTTAGAATACACTAAGGCAACAAGTGCAATATACCATGCTAGAAATTCTGAAGATACATGATGATTGTTTTAATACCATGCCTTAAGAGTTGAGATGGAAAAGACAATCTGCACAAGAGGATGATCATTCAAGAACTCATGGGAGACTGAAAATTAGGGAGCCACTAAGAGATATTTAGTTAGGATCCCCAGTAGATGCTAGTGTGGCAAAAGAACCACTCAATGTGTAAAAGACATCCACAGAGAATGGCATAGCTATCAGGCCAAGAGATGCATATTGAAGACCCAGAACTCTTTGGTCAAAAGAAAATTACCCCTTCATAGGTGTATACTGCAGCTGCTCCTAGAATACCTGTCTCCTATGACTTGCAGGCTGTGAAATGCTAAGTCAACCTGTAGAACCCAGGTACTTCAAGAAATGCATGCTTCTTCCCATCTCCCCTTCCAATCCTCACAGAGGGTATAACTACTGAGACAAGTTGACACTGGAATGCTCAGCCTTAAGAGACCCAAGGGATTATATTTTCCACAGTGTCCTGGATGTATAACATCACTCCCAATCCTTCCTCCCTTTCTTCTTATTTTCTTCCTCAACTTTCAATGTAAACTTCATCATTGCTATTTTTTTCTGGTTGGTTGTCTAGCTTACAGTGTTGGAAAATTATGTCTCCACCTGGAGCAAAAAATGTGTATGCTTACTACATACTAGAAAATAGTTAGGATTCCTAAACTAAAAGGTTTCTCTCCTGCGACACATCCTACTCTATGTGTATCATCAGGCCATCTTTGCATCACACGGTGGGTATGGAGGTTCCAGGAACTGGTGAAAAAATGCTGATATTCTGGCCATTGCTAGTGTGGGGAATATTACACTGTGATGGTTTGGATAGGATATGTTGCCCAAAAGCTCCTGATAATGCAGGATATTCAAAGGTAAAGCGATTGGATTGAGGGAGTTGTAACCTAATCAGTCCAACCTAGTTTGAATGGACTGAAAGGCTGGTAACTATAGGCACATGGGGCATGGCTGGAGGAGGTGGGTCACTGGGTATGTACTGGAAGAGTTCATCTTCCTTGTGGCCGTTCCTTCTTCCTATTTCTGCTTCCTGACACCTCCCAGAAATGAGCAGCTTTCCTCCACTGGGCCCTTTCCTCATGATGTACTGCCTCATCTCATCTTGGACCTAGACGAGTGGAATTAGTAATCTATGGACTGAGACCTCTGAATCGATAAGCCCCAGATAAACTCTTCCACCTTTAAGTTGTTCTTGTTGGGTGTTCTGTTCACAGTGATGGAAAAGTTAAAACATAAATTATCCTTCGACTTCGAACCAGGAGTCTCATGTCTTCTACCAGCATCAGTAAAATTGTGGTACTCATTCTGACAGGCTTGCAAGTAGGATAAAATTACAGATGCTTCACAGTTTTTGAATTCACTATATTCATGTTATATATCCTACACACAATACTACATGTGGTACACAATGTGCTCTTAATGTATGTTTGCTAAATAAAATAAATAATACAATCAAGTTTGTTCTAAATCTGTTCAATATTGTGCAAACATATTGTAGACCTTATGCTTAAAGATGCTTTCCCCAGGGGCTGGGGATGGGACTCAGTAGCAGAACACTTGCCTGTCATGCATACAGGAAAAAGAAAAAAGGTACTTTCTAAGAACGAGGTGATTTGTAATCATAGATAACATTTACTGCATGCTTATTGTATATAAGGCAAAGTCCCAGACATTTTGCAGCTATTGATTTATTTATTCCTCACCACGACCCTATGAAGTAGGAACCATTGTTAGAACTATTTTACAGATGAGGAAGCTGAGCAGTAGATTATTCAAAATTCATATCTCCTATCAAAAGAAATTAATGTTTGAACCTCAGCCAAATATACTCTCAAGCACTGTACTATTACATCTCCCATTGGCAGTATTAAAACAATTTTAAAACATTTATTAATGTTAGTAATTTTGGAATTTGAGAGGACTTCATGCAAATGCCTTTACTTTATATTCTGCTTCTATAAATATGATGCTTTTCTCTCCCTCAGAACACTGCTCACCTACATTCAGGGTTCTCATGCAGGTCAAGTAATAACTTGTGTGATGTCACAATTACCCTCAACACCACTTGTACCAGTCGATTCACAACTGACTCATAGGGTCGTTGTTCACTCTGTGTCCCAGCACCCATATAAGGAGCCTCAAGACATTTGTTAGGCATTCTGAACCTATGGGATTGAGGCTGACATTTTTTTTAGGGGTTTCTTCCAATTATTTGGTTGTACTGCACATTCAGTGTCATGGGTATAAAAAGAAAGTGTCCTCATATAAAGAAAATTGAGATTACAAAGACAGATGAAAAAGGCAAAAAGAAGAATTTTGGTAGTACTAGATTGGGTGTCTAAAATTGAACTTGCAATACAAAGTTTAAGAAACTCTTATTGCTTGACAAGTTTATTCTCTAATTCTAGACTTGGCCTTGCTCTATTAGACTCTTACTTAACATCACTAAAATCTCAGAAATATTTACTGGGGTGTTTCTTCACAGAAAGTTCACTGGTCCTTACGATAGTCTATTCCAGTTTATGCATGTCATCACTGCATACTTTGAACAGTACCTCCTCTCACTGTTAAACACACCCCCCTTGGAAAAAAAATTACACTATTCATGACTCAGAAGATTTCTTTATTCTATTCACATTGTTAAGAGTCCTGGTTTTTTCCTATAGATTGAGCAACCATCCCGATATGTCCAGGACTGAGGTTATTGATGGGATGTGGAATTTTCGGGGTTAGAATCTGAACAATTTCAGGCAAACTGGGAAGTTGACTGCCCCATTTCACATGCATCAGTGTTTCCGTAATGCTCACTTCTTTTATGTCCTGTTTCCTTTTGAAAAAACATTTCCTGTAAAACACCTATGTTTCAAACATGACTATTCAAGCATCCTACATCCTGTATACAACAGCCTTAAATTGCCTTATGTTCAGATTTTAAAATATACTGGTCATCTTTGACAAGAGCTGAATTGACATAACCCGGCTTAAACTTTGATTTTTTCCTGTACAAGTGTTCTATGGAATTGGGAAAAAAAAAATGACTTGCTATAGGTACATCTTTTTCAATCTCTTTTGCACAGACTGAACATTTCTTATGACAGATGTTTGAGATCAAACAGTTTTGGATTTCAAATGTTTTTGAATTTGGGTCTATACATAATGATGAGGTATTTAGGAGATGGGATTCATCCAAGCATGAAATTTATTTATGTTTAATAGGTACCTTATACATATAGCCTAAAGGCAACTTTAGGCAACATTTTTAGTGTGCTTATATTTTTACTGTGTCCTCTCACAAGAGGTCAGTGGTGAAGCTTTCCACTTGTGGTTTCATGTCAGTGTTCAAAAAGTTTCAGATTTTGGAGCATTCTGGGTTTTGGAGTTTTGGATTAGGATTGCTCAAACTGTACTATAATGGAAAGCTATTATCTTTCAAGCACAATGTCTTTGCACTCTATTTTAGTAGTTTCCATTTATAAAAATGCTCCAAGTAATTGAGTGAAATTGATTCATACATATGATAGAGCTATCACTTTTAGGCAATAAGTGCAATGACAAGAGATAACAATGAAGGTGCTGTAATTTACCCATTATAATTCTCCACTTATGCAAAATCCCTATTTAGCATCCCAGAATTCCAAGAACTTGTATGATTAGAGTTCAGAGCTCAGAAGTTTCTTTAATTTTTTTTTTTAAATGAAAACTCAAAATGTCTCCTTGGGGTCAGTATGATTTGCTGTAGACTTTATTGGGACAAAGAAATCTAACTGATAAACCTGAATTTTATAAACTTATCCAGGGAATACATGGAATTATTCTCAATGGACAAGTGAAATATGAATCAGCAAAAGATGTTTCACTTAATGTTATTTACTTTTCATTTTCAACATTTCTCAGGAATTCCTTCCTTTCTAATAAACATGAATACTGATTTCAAAAGCTATTTCAACTTAACATCTTGAACTGATATTTGAATGAATATCAATATCTAAAACTTAGGTTGGAAAATTTGTAGGAGAAATAAGTCTTAGTTAAAAGAAGAAAAAAGAAAAGGAAATCATCCCCGTTGGAGTGTTCATGATTCATGTTATGAACAGCTCCTCCCTTTTTGGTGGCTCAACACTGGCTGTCCGAAGCTTCCCCTTTCAGTATGTGGCTGCCACTGTTATTTACTAAAGCCAGGACAGAGTTAGGCAGGGAGGCAGACAGGAACCACAGTTCTGGAGGACCTGACAGGCAGCCATACTGCCTGAAGTATAATAGACTGAAGGCCAAGGTCCTGATCTAGATTCCATATGAAATGTTGCCAGTAGATTTGAGGAGAGCAGGGATGGACCAGACAAAAATGCCTGACAAAAGAGCTCTCAGAAGTTAAGGTCAGAAATTAAGGGCAACAAAATTCTTAGAAGGACATGGTCCAAGTTCAATGTCTGCATAAGTTTTTGAGCCAAAGACTCAGGCTAAGTCAATGAGGATGAACAAACATGGAGGCTACTCCCAAAGTCCCCAGCTATGGTGTGGGTTTCAGTCGGCATGAGGAATCAAGTAGGGAGAAGGATTAAAACAGTCATCCACAGATCCCCGCCTGCCTTTGGGTGGCCTTTCTCACCACTCTCCTTATCCATATTGTATAGCTTTCTCTCTTTTCTTGAAACATAATGACTCTATTCCCATTTCATGATTTTTTTTTTTCCTCATCATAACTAGAACTTATCCAGAGAAACACTAGACTCTTTCTCTGTCTTCAGGTCTTATCTTCTCTATTACTCTTTAGATTGGAGGATTTTCATTTCCAGGATTTATCACATTCCTGTTGTCTTTTATTAAGAATACAGGCAACAACAGGTGTTGGCGAGGATATGGGGAAAAGGGTATACTCATCCATTGCTGGTGGGATTGCAAGTTGGTGCAGCCACTCTGGAAAGCAGTGTGGAGATTCCTTAGAAAACTTGGAATGGATCCACCATTTGACCCAGCTATCCCACTCCTTGGCCTATACCCAAAGGACTTAAAATCAGATTACTACAGTGATGCAGGCACATCAATGTTCATAGCTGCCCAATTCACAATAACTAGATTGTGGAACCAATCTAAATGCCCTTCAATAGATGAATGGATAAAGAAACTGGTATATATACACAATGTAATATTATTCAGCCATAAATAAGAATAAAATTATGGCATTTGCAGGTAAATGGATGATGCTGGAGACTGCTAAGTGAGATTAGCCAATCCCAAAAATCCAAGGGCCAAATGATCTCTCTGATAAGTGAATGATGATGCATAATGCAGGGTGGAGGGTGGCAAGAATGGAGGAAGGATAGATAGCATAGAGGGTTGAGAGGAGTGGGGGTCAGGGTGTGGGGGGGTAATAATAACAGAATGTGTGACAGACATCATTGCCCTGTGTACATGTATGAATGCACAGATGGTGTGACTCTACTTTGTGTACAACCAGAGAAACAATAGCTGTACTCCATTTGTGTTCAATGAATCAAAATTAAAAAAAAAAAAGAACATCATAGCAAAGCTAAAGAGTTGAAAAAAAAAATTAAATTGGCCTGGGTATCAGAGTAAACCCGTCAAGGCCAGCGAGGGGAACTTAGCAAGACACTCTCTCAGAATAAAAAATGAAAAAGGCTGAGATGCAGCTCAATGTAAAGTACCCCTGGGTTCAAATTCTCAGTACTTCCCCCAACACAGAGAAGGATCTATGTCCCGATGTATAGGAATCATGCTATACATTGTTTGTTGCTATTATTACTATTAACTCATTTTCACCTTTTTAAAATTATTTTCCATTTTATGGAGAAAAAGTGATAGGTTAAATACAAAAATTTCATCAATGCAAAATGACTATAATGACACATATATTCACATCCTCTTGAACAGGAGACTGAGGTGGGTGTCCAGCTTTTGGGCACTTCTTACAGAGCTTATCTGGCCTCTTCACCTCCTTGTCCACCTGCCTTAGTCATCCCTTCCAGCCTCGTCCTTCCCACTCCAGCACTTGGCTCAGGGCTGGCTTGTTGGGCATGTGATCTGTGTGGCACAGGTCCCTGCATCCCCCACTTGATTTAAGACTTTTATCACTGTCTTGAAATTATTAAAAATTTAACAAGAGGCAAGCAATGTCATTTTGCATTGTGTTCTATATATTTTGTAACAGCACCTGGGTTTCTGAACTATTTCTGAATTTCATAGAATATATATTTCTACTTTTCTGTATACTGCCTTTCCATGCGGTCTCTGGGCTATAACTCTGTCATTATTATGATTATTTCATACTTCAAGTCTCAGACAATATGTTACCTCCTAGGGAAGGATTTCTCATACTCTTTAATATGGTTTAGAGTCCACTGTTCCACCTCCTATGATATCTGAGTTCAGTTTTCAGAGACTTTGTTTTAATGGACCACTAATCCTCATCACTATCTGCCTCCTTCCCTTGGATTTCTTAGTGGACACGGATCTAGAATTTGTACATTTATATTCTCATTACACAAAGAATTACCTGTTATAAAAGAGAAAATCAATGGTTGAACACTGTTGAATTAAGTTAAATTCCTCTGTTAAACCATGATCTTACAAGGTTTCAGAAGTCAAAAAGTTTGATTCTTTAACCTATTACATTCTAGATTCTAGATTCCTGTCAATTTATTTTTTATCACATGACTGTGACAGAAAAGTCTTAGAGAGTATAGGATTCAGCAAAGTGAATAAAGAACAACAACAAAAATCTTAATTTTACTAGAATATATGAATGACAACAGATGGGGGGAAGCATTAAGCATTCCACAGGGAGTGTTAACTAATTTAATACCTAGAAATGTATGGAATGCTAAGAAAATCTGAGCTTTTTCTAAGTCTATGAGAAGAAATGGAATATACGTTCCAGGCAGATATTCCAAATCAGGAAGGAAAGTGAACACACCAGAATTAAATAGAACATTTACATTTTGGCAAGAACTCGAGATGTGGCATGCTTCATCCTTTGAGGGTTTTGCCTCTAAACCTACTACTTGACAACCATATCTGGAAATTCTATAAAATCACCTAGGCCTGGGAATTTAAGGTGAAGCATATTAGAAGAAAATTGTGCAAATAGTTGAGATTTACAATTTTATTATCTTCCCTAGTGTTGGGGACAGAATACGGAGATAAAGAGGCAAATGAATCTTATGTCTACACTATTATGAAAATTTTTTTAGAACAAGCACATCAATTCATATCGTACAACTTAATCTAATGAGAAAAGGAAATTAATCTTCAGTCTACAGCACCAGATCAAGACTATCTGACTTTTCTGAGAACACCTGTGTGCTTTTGGCAAATAATTATACTTCTCTGTGTTCTGATTTTCTTATTTTAAGGAATATCTTTGACTGGGGCTGTAGCTCAGTGGTAGAGTGCTTGACTAGCATGTTTGAGGGCCTGGATTAGATCCCAAGCACCCTAAAATTTAAAAACAATGGGTTAGCTGACCACAATGGTACATGCTTCCCAGTGCTTAGGAAGCTGAGGCAGGAGGATGTCCAAGTTCAAAGCCAGCCTCAGCAATTTAGCAGGGCCCAAAGATCTTAGTGAGATCCTCTCTCAAATAAAAAATAAAATGGGCTGGAGATGTGGCTCAGAGGTTAAGTGACCCTGAGTTCAACCCCCAGTATCAAAAAACAAAACAAAACAAAATGGCTTATATGAACTTATATCAAATTCTGTACAAAGATTCTGCCTGAGGATGAGAGGTTACATCCAATGAAGAAATGGAAATACCAAAATAAAAAGTCATATTTCCTTTAATTAGTACAGAAAAAAATAGCTGATGAAATCTATCAAAAAGTATAACTTAACATCTTCTTTTATGTTGAATCTTGCAGACTATAATAGAATTGAGCCTTTAAGTGTCTGCCATCATTGACTAACAAGTGATTGTAATCCATCTGTTAATCAGTATTAACGGTGGGATAAATCTAATATCAACTTTAATTTTTAAAATGATTAATCTTTATTAATTACAATGTTAACATATCGTATCCCTAGGCCTACCCTGCATCACAAGCTTGTGGATTACTTTGGATACCCCAAATCCGCACACTAAGTCAATCTCTGGAATTGCCACATTTTAGTTAACTTGTGGATTCTCTTTCTACATTAAAATTTTGGTTCCACATGTTTATAATATTTCCTTACAAGATATAATTTGTTTTGAATTCAACTCGAGAAAGCATCAAGAGAATAGGTGCTTAGTAAGATGATGATAATAACTGAATGTGCGAAGTCATAATCTCTGAAATACCTAAGTTTGGTTGGGGAAGTATCTGAGAAGGATGTGATATGCAAGCTGACTTTAATTTCTGTCAGCCAATCTCTCTTGGTCTGGTGCTTCTTCAAGAAGAACTAAGAGAGATTGAATGATGGGGAAAAATAAATGAGAGAAATTATTTTTAAAATAAAATACTGTAGGCAAGGTTGATTGTTGATTTAGATTTCAAACCTTTCCTTTTCCCCCCTCTTTTTTACAGAGCCCATCAAACGGCACTGACATATTCACTCATGAAGATAGTCAATAATAAATGCTGATTTCACATTTGCTGTTCTGTCAGGCCACCCTGGTTATGAGTGAGGATTCATGGATTCTATCCCAGGTCTCTAAATTTACCTTACTGAATCCCAAGATTCCCCCCTTTAAGATAAATCTTCTGAATACAACGATCTCAATTTAATTAAAATATTTCCCCATCCTCTTCCTCATTCAGCATCTTCCTGAACAGTCATCTGGGAAACATTAGGTGAGTCAAAGGGAGACGAGGGCACAGCACATTACTAAATTAAAAATGTGATGCAGAATGGATTATTCACTTCATTTCAAAATGCATATTGATTACAGAAGGGAAATGAGTAACTTCGCACTGGAGAGGTCTAGCTGATACCTCCTTAATGCAGAGTGGCAGAGTGAATATTGTCATGAATGAGACAATTCAAAATGTATGCATTGGAGACAAGTAAGAGACCAGGGCATCGCTTCCATAAAATTCGAATCTGATTGTAAGGTGATATCAGATGAACAAAATGGAGGGATAGTTCACAAAATGATTGGCCTATAATATTCTAAAGCATCAAAATCATAAAGGTCACAGGAAGACTGAAGAACTTCTTTAGATTAAAGAACACTAACTGCCATGTGTGATCTTGAAATGGATCATTTTGCTATAAAAAGCATGATTCAGAAAATTGGTGAAACATTATTGGGTTTGAAAATTGGATGGTAGCAATTTCTTGTTCATGGGAAAATTCTATTAACTTATTCAGGGGTGATGGGGTATCAGAGCACTACCTTAATTTCAGATGCTTCAGAAATTGTTTTATTACTGAGCTTCCAAATTTTCCTTATGTTTGTGATTGCTTTAAAATACAAATAAAGTTAGGCTCCATGGGGTAATGTATGCTTATAATACCCTCAGCTCTGGAGTCTGAAGCAGGAAGATCCCAAGTTCAAGGTAAGCCTCAGCAATTTAGTGATGCCCTAAGCAACTTAGCAAGACCCTACCTCAAAAAAATAAATAAAGGGCTGAGGATGTAGTTCAATGGTAAAGCAACTCTGGGTTAAATCCCCAGTAGCAAAAAGAAAATATATTTTAAAATAAATATTTTAAAAGATACTACCATACACTAAGTGACATAATCAAATTCCCCTCCCAGATAAATACCACTGAATTCTGATTCATCCCACAATTCTGGATATTAATGTTTATTTCTTTCAAAATTATTATTCAATTAATAACAATTTATTTTGTGCTATTTAAGTATCAGTTTTACAAATGCCACCACATTTTGGAAAAGTATCTATTAGCTGAGTATAAATAGTTTTGCTTTAGTAAATGTAGAAAGTCTTTTAAAAAGATGTTCCTTATGTTAAAAAGATAACCAAGAACAAAAGGTGATAGGTAATCACATATTCTAAAAATCATTCATGCAAAATTAGCTGATGACACTCTTTTAGAGAACTGTAGTTCAATAAATCCTTTGCCTTATATGTAGTAAAAAGTAAAAACTTTGATCAAGCATTTAGGACAAAAGAAATTTCTAGAAGAGAGCTTTCTGAGAATTGGGAATATTTTTCCACAGTGCAGGTAGTGCACTTTTCCTACTTGATAAACAGCAACGTAGGGGTATAGAAAAGTCATTTCTAACTTTTCTCTGTCAAACTACTACCATAAATTGGCTATGATAACAAACTAATTCATTAGCTGAAGGTCCTTCTACTTGAATGACATTGTTGCATACCTCAGTACCTGCCGAACAGAATCACAATGTAACCTCCTTTACTTCTCTTTCCCTCCCACTGTCGTTCCTTTGTTTCTTCGTTCATTAGTTCATTCGTTCGTTCATTCATTCATTCATTCATTCATTCATTCATTCATTCATTTTCCCAGTACTGGTGATGAACCCACAGGTGCTCCACCACTGAGCTACATCTTTGGCTCATTTTGTTTTTCATTTTGAGATAGGGTTTCACTAAATTGCCAGGCTGGCCTTGAATTTGCAATCCTCCTGCCTCAGTCTCCTGAGCATCTGGGATTACGAGCATGAGTTGCATGTGGTTTAATTCATTCTAAGAGAACCTGCTGAGTTTGCTTAAACACTTAACATTGAAATGATCTACTAATTATATTTCCATATGTTCATAACTTTTTATTTCATAGAGTATTTCTAAAAACAGAGATATAAAGCAAGTCCATGGCACCTTTGAACCTTGATATTAACAATCTCATTCATCTTAATGAAATAAAATGTGGACACAGTTCTTTATCCAAAAACAGTGGTCAATTCCTGATAGCTACTTCATTGGAACACATGCTTAAATAACATTTTGGGAAAAAGAAGCCAGAAAACTGAGTTAATGGGTAAATCTAGAAGTCTTTGTTATTCACATGCATGAAGATAAAAAGGGTATTGATCATAACTCATAAATTTATGTCCTGATAAATTCAACTAACTTACAATAAATGCAATTGATTTCTTTTGTTTGTGGAAATATTTTAGACTTTCCCCTAAATAGCTTTTTTTTTTCATGATACAAAAGTAAATGTTTATTTGGAAAAAGACGGTTAAATGAGAAAACTTAAACACTTTTTATATCCATACTTTTTATTAATAATCTGATTTTTATCTCCATTCTTTTTTTCATGTCTTCTTTTTTCAAATTTTTAAATTTGTTTAATTAGTTATACATGATAGTAGAATGCATTTATGTATTTTGATAAGTCATACATAAATGGAGTATAATTTCTCATTTTCCCTAGATAATTTTAATGGCACTTGTGAATCTATTTTTCATTTTGGAGTATGTACACATGGAGGAAATCTGCCCCTGTTGCTGGTTTGAAGACTTCCTGAGGGATTTTGACACCACCTCAAGGTTTCCACCTATTGCAACCTCAGAAATATAATATGTGCACTTAGCTAGCTAAAACTTTTCATCCAATTGACTTTTCCTAATAAGTTTACTGTAATCATGTTTCTCTGAGACTTTCTTTGGTACCAAAATTTTCAGAGTCCATGCATCAACCATAAAAATATCTGTGCAGCACTCATGAAATCATTTTCATCTCATATTGACAGGTTTTCAGTGTTTATGACCATATTGCTGATTTTGAATTATAAAGCTTATCTGCCTTCATTATTTTTCAGTTTTGTTACATTTTAATAGTAGGTTTTTAAAGGGATTATATTAGAAGCCTGATCAGGAACATTAAACAAAAGGTACTGAGAATTCCACAGGGTACAGAGGGCTTCAAGTACCACAGAAAATTTATATGGCAGGGAGAAAATGGGCTTCTTGCCTCTTGAGTTGTTTACAGTCTGGGGACTTGACAACTCATAGTCCTAGGAGTTAAGTGAACAGCAAAGTCATTTCTTAAGGCAAATTGTTCATCTCATAGACCTATTGTGTACTGAATTATATTAGAATGTGGAATTAATCCAATCAATATGAAAGACAAGATTAAATTTGTTTTGAGAATTCCTTCAGGCTCATATAGTTTTTATAAACATCCATCTGGTAAATTGAATTGACCTAATAGGCAAGGTCAAAATGCAAGGGCTAAAACAACTGAACTGTGGTTACTCACTTTAAACAGTAAAAACATGTTGAAAGGTTTAACTGTAGTTATTACACTAGTTTAAAAATAGGCCTGGTACTGACACTTCATTCCCTCATGCATTATTCACTTAGAATAGTGAATACTAAAAATAATGTAGTTTTTACATTTAGCCCACAGAAAGCCCATCAAAACTCTTGTGTTCTATATAGCAAATATCTACCTCATGTGTATGATAAAATTTTAATTTGCCCCTTTAAGTTGCAACCAATGTAAATAGTCAAATTATAATAACCTGATGATGACATAATTCAGTATCAGTATCTCTAAGTAGAAAATAAGCGGCATTTCTGTCAACCTTTATAAAAAACAATCTTTCCAGTTTTTGTGTATTATTGCTCTAAGAGGTTTGCTGGTTTTGACATTTCACAAGCACTTAACAGAAAAATAGTTACTCCTGTAGTATCTCTTTTTGTTTTTTGTTTGTTTGTTTGTTTGTTGTGATGCTGGGGATTGAACCCTGGGCCGTGTGCTTTTGAGGCAAGCACTCTACCGACTGAGCTACATCACCAGCCTCCTGTAGTATCTCTTTAGCCTCTGAATACATTAATTTTAGATGACATGATTTGGAAGTCATTGTAAAAATGTAAACCCATCTACAAATTTGCAATTATTCTGAGATGGTTCCAATGTGGACCCTAGAATCATTATCAGAAAGAACGTCAATGTGATCCCAGATAACAGCTAATGGACATGCCTGAAAATATGCTCCTTTCAGAAAAGCAATTCGCTCATCTGGAAAATCATAACCACAACCTGAGAAGCACTCCCACATGGGTACTTATCTGGCCAAGGCAAAGTATTTCCAAGTAGGAAAATAAGGTCACTGTGAATTTACGCCGCCTGGAAAATCACTCTATATATTTCCTTCCAGGGCAGTATAATTGGTTAAATTTCTCTCAAGGCTTTTGATACCTTCCTAACCACCTTGTACCAGGCTAAAGTTGACACGAAACAAAAGATCATGGGGCAAACAGAATAGTACTGTTCCAGGAAGCAAGATAGAAACACTGGTAAATTAGAAAATAGACTATTAGTTGCACAACTAATAGAAAAGAAAATACATGTTTCTAACTCTTCAATAAATCTTTATCCAAAGCAGTCTTTTTTTCAAAATATATTTTTAGTTGTAGATGGAGACAATACCTTTATTTTATTTATCTTTATGTGGTGCTGAGGATCAAAGTCAATGCTTCACACATGCTAGGCAAGCAGTCTACCATTGAGATACAACCCCAAACCCAAAGCAGTCTTACATGTTGGTGACTTGCTGGACTTTGGGCTCTGTGATACAACTTTACAATGAGCTCACTCTAGCCTGCTGTATGGGTACTGTTCTTTTCTTGCCTGTTGGAGAATGCATATGCTGCATGGAGCTATGACGGCTTCTACTCAGTGGCAAAACTCACAGAGTTTCCAGGTTATTAATGTTAGGCTCATTCCATGTGCAAAGCTAGATGTTGATGAAGATAATTTTCCTTTTCATTAAAGGCAATCTTTTAAATTCAGTGTGTTTCCTGTCCAGTTCTATTACAGTGGGCCCAGTTTTAATTTCATACATCTCCATGAAAGCAAAACACTTGCTGCTGGTAATCTTTTTATAAGGCTTGTGATATTTCAAACAAGATACCTGAACCTTTGGTTAATTTTTAAGCATGCCTCTGGAATTCAATGTTAAGATTAAAATGAATACATGTATCTTCTATTCTTGAAACCCCAGGAATATCTTTTTCTTTTTTTTTTTTTTTTGTCTTTTTGAGTCTGATTTATTCCACTTAATATCCATTTTTCAACAAATGATAAGATTTTCTTCTTCTTTATGGCTTATTAATACTCTACTGTGTGTGTATATATATACATATATGTATATATAGATATATATCTCACATTTTCTTTTTTCTTTTTTTTCTTTTTTGGTTCAATGTACACAATTGGAGCACGATTATTGTTTTTCTGGGTGTATACAAAGTAGAATCATACCATTTGCATATTCATACATATATATAGGATAATGATGTTTGTCACGTTCTATTATCTTTCCTTCCCCACCCCCCCTTTCTTTCCTCTATACAATCCATCCTTCCTCCATTCTTCCCCTACCTTCCCCCACCCCCTTACATGTCATCAACTACTTATCAGAAAAATCATTCGGCCTTTGGTTTTTGGGGATTGGCTTATCTCACTTAACATGATACTCTCCAACTCCGTCCATTTACCTGCAAATGTCATAATTTTATTATTCTTTATGGCTGAATAATATTCCATTGTGTATATATACCACAGTTTCTTTATACATTCATCTATTGAAGGGCATCTAGGTTGGTTACACAATCTCCCTATAGTGAATTGGGCTGCTATAAACATTGATGTGGCTGCATCACTGTAGTATGCTGATTTTAAGTCCTTTGGGTATAGGCCAAGGAGCAGGATAGCTGGGTCAAATGGTGGTTCCATTCTGAGTTTTCTAAGAAACCTCCATACTGCTTTCCAGAGTGGCTGCACCAATTTGCAACCCCACCAGCAATATCTTGCACAGGAGCTAAATTGATACCATTCAAACTTTTTACACTAATGGTAACATGGGGATCAGTAAAATATCCACTATCTCTCAGATCAGTTTTCTCAATCCTGATAGTGAGTCATGCCATTCCTGGTTCTAGAGGCAAGCCTTGTAATCATGCACCAAGAACTGTAGTAAGAAAAGAATCAGAACACCCTGCTCAGCATCAATGTCTTCATCTTCTTCAAATTCCATCTACTTTTCCTCAGCATGTGCTAAATTGCCCTTTAATGAAATCAGCTAAATGTCAAATAGGAATTACATATTGCATGTAATTTTGTATAATGTATTGTATATCAGGTCAGACAAGGATTGGTTCTAGTTCCCTCTCGTCCTCCAGTTTAAATTCTTGGAACTGCAGACTGTAATGCTGCACATCAGGAATTCAAGCATATTGGAATTTGGTCTATAATCTTCTTTTGTTCTTGTGCGAATCCAGAATTATTGTGTTGCACTTGAGTCTCTGTTTGTAAATACCTTGCTAATATCCAGCTTTTGAATGTACAATCCAAGGTTGGTAGAAACTTGTTTATTGGGTCCACCAGCTGGCACCATGAGTCGAAGTCAGCTTCTCTCCCAAAATTGGTGCTGCAGTGCTACATCACCTTCAGGTCATCGCTGGCCCTCTTCCCTCTGGCCCTTACCCAAGCGAAGCCAAGCTTGAAAGTGCCATCTCCCCCAGACCTGTCTTAACATTAACAGGGCCCTGAGAAACTGCTGATGGTCTCACTACAGGGCTACCCAGGCCCATTTGCCCTGTCTATGTTTATTTTGTTGTAATTTGTTTCTAACTGGGACACACTGGGAAAACCTGTACTCCTACTCTCTTATTTTCTTTAATTCTACTTTTATGTCCCCAACATTCAATACCATCTTTTTAATACCCATCTCCAACCCGAGGAATTCAAGATTCATATATGCCTAAAACAAAATCTCAGTCTTGAGGATTACGTGGATCAAAAAGTAAATTGTTGTATCCCAGATGCAGGGTATTTTATTTCCAAAGAATTCTATCATCAAACAAAATGCATATCCAATCATCTCTCTATGAAGTTTCAAATTTGAATGCCCTGAAACTTCACTAAAGAAAATATGCTGCATTACATATTCCTCCACAGGGGAAGGGAAAGGAATTTAAATTCTGGCTCAACAAACCTGTGATGCATATTTTACATGGATTTATAATAATTCAGACCACTTCTTTTCTGCAATTGGAGAAAGAGATTATAATTTTAATAACATTTATAGCTGAAAATACCAACTTTCAAAATATTGGCAAGTGACCTTTTAATTTACATATGAAATGTTATTAAAATGTTAAAAAGGAGGTGAATAAGTATAAACAGAAAAAATACTCTAATTGCAGCAGCTATTTGTTAGGAACTTTGGATATTTCCAAAATGGTGATCAAATTTGTGTCAAAACCATTTTGGGGTGTTAAATAAGCTTAATGTTAGGCAACACCATTATAATTCAGGTTCATATGTTTTGGACCTCATCTAAATGAATGTTTAAATTTATGTCACTTTTAAGGTCAGTTTTTATATGCTTCCTCAGAAGCATATTTAAAATGAACACTTTAACTCAAGTCTTTAAAAAACTCAAATCTGTCCTTTGTTCATTTGGTTGAAGCTTTGCCACTGTTCATTTTAAACGAAAGACAAAATATATAAATCCAAATTTTAAAAGCTGTCTTCTATCATTTCTTTCTTTTCTTATCCTGCCGATTTTGTGATTAATTTGCAATTTACTACTTGATAACACCCATACCAATTTTGATAATAATAAGACAATTTTTTATCTTACCATATATGAAGCATTTCTATTTATATCTATCAACATATTTATTTCTCAAAGAAAACTTATGAGTAGTTATTAATATTTTACCTTTTTATAAAAACAGAGACAACTGAGGCCCCAGGATATTAAGATAAAAGATTATGCACCTACTAAATGAAAGAGTAAGGATTTTAACCAAGACAATCTTGCTTCAAATCAATTTTAACACAGTCTTTTTGGTTGGTACACTGAATCATACCTAAAATCATTGCCCCAACTTTGTTATGTAACATAAGTATCCTTAAAACTGCATAATATTGTCTGAGACTGGTAATAATCTTTTGATTCACTTTAAAAACATGTTCCTTCAGAGAATAGAAAAATTTTCTTAATAGTTAATATGATCCGTGTGTTTCCAACATTATGATGGACTAGAAATTGAAAAAATATTCTGCTAGGGAACATTTAACAAAGATTGGTAAAATAATTGTAAAAAACCTCAAATAACTGGAGAGCTTACAGGAAATAAGGGAAAACAGCTCAAATCAGGTGCAGTTAGGGAGCAAACATCATGGATTTAAGCTAGCCCTGAAATGAAACTCAATTTGGGACATACATAGATCCCAAATTACCCAGAGTTTCAAAAGAAAGTAGTTGAACAAATCACAAGCAATGACAGCAACAACAGAAAAAGAAATCTCACAGAAATGAAAAGTAAAGTTAGTGAAGTATCATGTTAGCATTGGTGCTAAGTAGAGTCTTTTGGTATACAATACATCCATGAAGAATATCTTGATTGTATGCTGTCTTTTAATCCTTCATTGTTTCATATATGGTTGTTTTTATTCATCCCCCAAAAGAGATGTTTCAGTTGTCAAAGGAGATAATTATGTTTCTGACAGCATGGCACTGAACCTAGTAATAAACCGATGAAGAGGCACTGCTTCTATCTTATATCTGACTTCTAACAGGACTTTTGCATTTATGATACAGCCCCGTGAATCATGAGTACCTGAAATATGGTAGCCTGGCCCAACTTTTACAGAGGACCTTCCGAGCCACCAGGCATGCTAAAACCTCTAAGGTCAATGCTATGTTTGCCCTAAACATAAAGGAAGGCACGGATTAGCTGCCTGCATAGACTTTCTAAACATGGATCGGTGAATAAACACAATGGAATGTCAAAAACAAAAAGGATATGTGGTCCAAGACTAGTCTTCAAATACTCTGTATTCTGAATCTATCATACTTATTAGTTCCAAATATGTAAATCAAGAATGGCAATTTGTATTAAACCAGAGCCTATTTTTCACTCATGTATCTTGTAGGAGCAATCCAAAGTTCTGCCCCCTCAAAATACATAGCCAAAGTACAACGTCAACAAATATGAACTCTAAATAAAATGTTATGTCAAATACACAAGAAAACAGCTACCATGAAAGAGAATCAGCAGCAGCAACAAAGACTCAGTTATTGAAAATGTTTTAAAAAATAAACTAAAGAGTTATGATTAATAATTTAGGAAAGTAAAACAGGATAAGAATTTAATTTTAATTTAAAGATGACCAAAATTAATTAGGCATATTGAATAACAAATCTATAGAGAATTTGTAAAAAATTAACATAATTAAAATTAACAACTTAATTGGATGTTTAATTAGATGTTAAACAAGTCTGACAGAATGGAAGAGAACTGGTGAATAGGAAAAAGATCAGAAGAAACTGCACAGAATACAGCACTAAGAAATGAAATCACAAAAGAAAACAGAAGAGACTTGTTAATGAAAAAGTCCAAAACGTGTTTTAAATAGATATAAAGAAGAAATCATAGAAAAAATACAGTGATAAAATTTGGGAGATAATACCTGAGAACTTTCTAGTATTGAGTAAAATGATGAATGAAAGTGGAAGACCAAAGAATCCCAAGCAACTTAAATGAACGGAAATGTTTATCTAACCAAATCATTGTTAAATTGCAAAGTACAAAGATCTTAACAGCACCAATGAAAAAAAGTAACAGACAAATTTATGAAGACAAATTCTAAAACAATGGAAGCCAGTCCAGAATAAATACAACTCCAAAATTTAGAAAGAAAATAGCTGTCCAATTGTACTAATTACTCAGGAAAAATATTTTCAGTAATGAAAATATGTAAAGACATTTTCAAATAAACGAAAGCACTGAAAAACTTCTCAATGATCAGATAAGAGAAGCAGAAATGATTTCAGAAAGTATATGTGAAACAGAATAGGAAAGACAGTAGAATGAATTGGACATATCTTTCCTAGGTTTTTATATGAATACACCACCAGTGTAACTCTACATCAAGTACAACCACAAGAATGGGATCCTAATTAGAATGTTATACTTCTCATATGTATAATATGTCAAAATACACTCTACTGTCATATATTAAAAAAGAACAAATTAAATAAATAAATACATAAATAAATAAAGGAATGAGACTGTTGGACAAAGAAAGTAATCATCTAGGTATGCATACCTAAAGATAAATTAAGTATATAAAACAGTAATAATAGCCAAGAGCAGTGGCGCACACCTGTAATCCCAGCAGCTCGGAAGGCTGAGGCAGGATTGCAAGTTCAAAGTCAGCCTCAGCAAAAGTGATGTACTAAGCAACTCAGCAAGATCCTGTCTCTAAATAAAATACAAAATAGGTCTGTGGATGTGGCTCAGTGGTTGAGTGCCCTTGACCTTGATCAAAAAAACAAACAACAACAAAAAAACACAATAATAATTAGTTGGACTTGTAATAAGACTGAATTAAAATAACCGATAACTGCTCCATGTGAAGTCCCTCTTGCTCCATGTGAAGTCCCTCTACCCAGGCTCATGAAATTCGGTCCCATTGCTTAAACCCTTTCTCTCCTCTTCTAGCACTTCCACCTCTACCTTTCTGCCTGTCAATTTTGTTTGATTCAGCCTCAGAGAGGGAATGGTGTTAAATGCAGTAGTATACAGAAGTTCATTTTATTGAATATTCATTTGAGTGCTGATGACAACTATTTAAAAAATAGAAATCTTCAAAGACAGTAAAGAAGAATGCAATATAAAATCTCAATATTTTTTAAAGGCACACAAGAAAAAAAAGAAATCACTCAAAGGGAAAAAGCAGTAAAACAAAGAAGTAGTACATTGCAAAATGAAAATGCCAAAATTAAATTATGGCAGTAATTGAAATATGTATGCCAGATAATACAAAATAATTGTGCCTTTAATATGATCTCAACTTCCTCCCTATCTCTCCTCTGTCTTGCACATGTGTGCCTGTGTACACACACAGGCACTCAAGTCCAGACTGATGAATTGTGAGGTGGATCTCTTGGTTCAACTTCCATTCAGGACCTTTGAAGGGTGAGGATGTGCTTTTTCATTCCTTTCTACTTCTTTCTTAATGAAATGAGAATACAATGGCTATAACCTAGGTAGCTCTGTTGAGCTATGAGGTAGAAGTCATATGTTGAAGATGACAAAGTTAGGAAATATCTGAAATGACTGCATTTGGAGGTTTTTTTTTTTTAATATTTCATGATCTGCCTTGGGTAATAAGTCTTATATTATCCTGAGCAATGGGCTCAAGAGCATTTGGACAGGGATTGTCCTATAAGAACCCAAATATGGTCTACAAATGAGGATAGGTTCATGTGGACATCTCCCCTTGATCAGAAGAAAGCCATTGCTAACGGAGGGCTACAGCTGACCCTGAATAGAAGGGAATCACAGATCAACTCCATGATGCTTGGGCCTCAGAGCTGCTGAAAGCCCAAACAAACTTGTTACATGAGATAACCAGGATAAAATAAGGAAAAATGCACACCTAAACATACAACACAGAGCAAGCACTAAATGCCAGTATCTTCTGGGGGCAGAGCCAAGGCTGATTATGGCCTTGAGAATATTAATCATGTATTAGTTTTCTTTCCAGTACTTTAACAATATCTGAGGCAAACTAACTTTATAAAGTGGTTTACTTATTCTTAGTTTAGGAGGCTAAAAGTGCAAAATTTGCTAGTCCTATGGTTACCCTCTGATGAGTATTTGTGGGAGGAAGGATAACATTTTGAACAGGAAAGCAATTTGGTGAGGGCTTGCTCTTAAGACAACTTGCTCTTACAAGAGCTCAGGAATTCTAGGAAGACTACCTTAATCTCTTCCAAGAGCAGCTCCCCTAGTAATCTAATAACCTCCCACCAGTCCCCACTACTGTCAGCACCACCACACTGGGGACCAAGTTCCTAACTCATGAACCCATGGGGTACACACTCCAAACATGGCAATCCCATTACCTAAGTCCTTTCCCCTTCTTATTCTATTGCTTCTTGTTCTAGGGAGGCTCCTATCAATTTTTTTTCTGTTGTTTGAGCTAAAAGAGAACTGTTTCAGCCTCTGCTAAGAATGAAGTCTCTGATAGAACAACGCAGCAATAGAACTCTAGGGAATTTTCACCTATGAGAAACATTTATCCTGCCTCAATCCAGAGCTGCTCTATGTTAGGCCTCTTTATTGACAGGATCCCACAGGCCTTTAAAGCACTAGATGGGCATACATTCTCAGTTTAGCTCCAGAATTCCAATAATGATTTAACTACAGTGAAATATAGAGGCCAGCAATGGAAAAAAAATCTATGAGCTTTGGTGCTACAAATTCAATCAGGAACAAATCCTCATACTAAACCCTCAGGTTAAAGTGCAGCTTTTGAAATTGCAGTTTATGAAGGATGGCTCTTGCCTATCACACTTAACTTCAGTCAGCCAGCTAATTAAATTTACAGTTCCCAAAATGTTTCCAATAAACAGAAACCAAAAAAATAATACACTTTTATATTTCCTCAGTAATTTATAGCAGAACACATTTATAACCTCTTTCATAGCCAAGAATGGCTTTATAAGTTCTAGCTAATACCTTCATGGGACAAGAACCCACGAAAATTATTTTACCACTTGTAATATTTTCTCAAGGATTTATGGATGCTATAAAAGAATTGTCTTTATAGAATTTTCCACCAAACAATATTTCACAAGCTCTTTACTGGAGAAATATTGTGTATAAGAGCTAATTTCATCCAATTTTGAGAAATAATCAATTCTTGTGTGCATATTTTTTACAATTAGTGTGATATTGGTTAAAATGGAAAGAATTCCAGTCTAACAGTCATTTTAAAATTCAGTTATTTTCAGAGTGGGCTCATGGGGAACATAATTTAATACTAAGAGACACCTCCCTAAGAGTCGCCTACCTCCCTAGATGAATAGATTCAGCCTTTTGCCTGTACAAATTAGCATATTACATATGCTTTTTGTGCTTCCAGCGGACAAAGTATGCCATTATTGGACATCATAATATACCAAAGGAGCATATAATATCAATGGTGATATAAAACAAATGAAAGAAAGCTAATAAGACTTTTGAACTTATTATGTTCTCAAAATAGTTTCTGGTGATTGAGTTGTTCTGGTGATTGTTTTTCCAATAGTCCAATATTTAATGACACAGGTAAGTTAAGAAATAAAAATTGGGTACTAATATCAGACTTTTCATTCTTCCACCTGATAGGTTTTAATTTCTAGCTCCTATTGATTACTAGCCTCCTTTCTGATGCTTCTGTGTAAACATACTGGAAGAAGATGGCAAAAGGATCTCCTGCATATGCTCCATTGTCTCTTTTACTATTTGCTTATTATAATCTCAGATTGTAAAAATGAAGAAAAACTCATATTACTCCCATCAAGACTGCTTCTCCCTCTGACAAGGAGAACACATTCCCCAAGGAAAAGAATCTCTGTGTTCAACATTCTAGAATTCTATCAAAGGCAACTCACATTGTGTGTGGCCAGCAGCCCACTAACCACCTTCCAAATGCCTTCAGTAGGAAGCACATATGCTTGTCACATAGGATCACACTCCCCTTCCCCTAAGAAAAACACTGCTGCAGTACTAGGGAGTGCCTGTGTCACCATGGCCGTTCTATAAACAAATGCTGCAGATGGAAGTTTTGAAACATGGTAATTCTGGAACAGTTCTGCCAGCATCTACAGTGAAATTATCATTGTAACTCTTGGAAATAACTCAGGCAGTTGAAGCCTGAGCTTGCTGGGATCAGGGAAGGCAAGAGGGAAGATGCTCAGAACGTGATCCTGTGAAATGGAGCTTTGATTGGTCCTTGGGTTATCACTCAAGAATGTGTTAGGTTGTAATGAGAGTACTTAAACTCTCTTCTCTTAGCAGTTTTCAAGAATGCAATACACTGTGCTTGACTGTGCTCACCAAGTTGTTGAATACATCTCTTGAAGTTATTCCTCCTAACTTAAATTTCTTATCCTTTGATTACATCTCCCCAATTCCCTTCCTCTGCCAGTTGGTTGCTACTATTCCACCTTACATCTACTGTTTTACACTCTTCTCCTTTTATACCCAGCACATATAAGTGGAATAATGTCAGTACTCTCATTAAGAAAATGATAAGTATATGGAGGTAATGCACTTATTAGCTAATTTTATTTAGCCTTTTCATAATATATGCCTCTTTCTAAACAATATGCTATCCAAATGTTTTAAGATATACAACTTTTGTCAGTTAAAAATATCTTTTTAAAAATTTAAATGTATTAGATTGTAAATAAATACTCGAATTTTATGGACAACTAGCTGTTGTGCCAATCTCCCTAACAGTCAGACTAGAACACATGGAACCAATGATGATAATCACCCTAAAAAGAATGGTCAAAGTGTGTGCAACCTGCAGACATGTTACTTCATGGGAGAAGTGCCTTGGAGTCTCCCTAGAGCCAAGTTCAGACATGTGTGTACATCCCACATTTACATCTGCTGGCACTGTCTATTGATAACTTCCTTTCTTTTGCTACCATCCTTTGGGATATTGTGAAACACATAAACAAATTGAAAAAGAGTTAATTGATGTTAGAACGAATTTTCTTTCCTACAAACTATGTGAATTACTAAACATTCATTTGTTTGACCTTCAGCGATCATACATTAAGACCCAGCATTGCACTACTGACATCAGTACTAGAGTCGCATGTTTTTGCTTACATAAATTTTCTTCCTATGCATTTTCCACTTTGTTATTTACTCAAAACTTCTCTATCTACCCTAAGAACTACTCAAATGCAACTCTGCATTCAACACCAATCTCAATCTCTCTTGGTCAATATTCCTAATTGCAATTCCCATCACATTTCCTAAACATGTTTCCTCATGAATTTTAAACTTGCTTTGTTCATTCTCTGTTCATACCTTTGTCATTGGCATCACCTTTATTGAAATTTCTTGCCCTTTTCTGTCCAATATCCAATTGCTCTTCATCCCTAACTAACAAGTTCAATAATACCTTCTCCAGTAGTTTATTTGACTACCCAATCAATCCAAATTTCTTCTTTGAATTTCCATAGCATGTTATCTGTGTTGATCATTTCAATTTAATTCAGAAGCAGCATCCTTCAGTGCAAGGCATTTTACAATGTTGTGTTAATTTTGCAACCCATCCATTAAATGCTGTAGAAGTGCAGAGAAGAGGAAGATCAATGAAAGAGGTTTATGTTCCCATTTTATTTCGAGCACAGATGAAAGCAGATGCTTCTGTGTATAAAATACAGTACTTCTTTGAACTTGGAACTTACGCTTAACCCTATATAAGAAAAGGCATTTCTTAGTAAGAAGCAAAGCAATGATGGTTTCTTTTTCTAACTCCTTGATAGATAGAAATGAAAAGAAGCAACTATATATAATATTTTATCAAGACAGAAAATTTAGTCATTTTAGCACTAAATCGATTCACTGATTAACTCAGTACACTGTGTTGACTGTGTTTTCTGGGAAGTGTTAAAAATATAAATGGGATTTTGAAGAGTGTTATACTCCTTACAATAATTGGTTTAAAAGGTAATTTTATTGTCTACCAATATAAAGCTATGTAGAACATCTTGTACAGATATAGAAGGTTAAGATGTAACTGATACCTGATGTAGCATAGTATTTGCCCAACCTCTTCTAAACTATTACTCTTCAAATTCTTCTATACAGGCAACTCACCTAAGGCCCTTGACTATAATGAAAATTCTTACAGACAAGTCTTAGGATACATCCTAGATTCTGCATTTCTGTGAAACTCTCAGATGATGCAGACCACATGGCCCTAAACTACCTCCTCACACCAACATGAAGCACATTCCACTTCAGTCCCTCACTAACCTGACAATACCCACCATTGTAGATGGAAGACACTTAGAGGTCAGAGACGTATGCTTCCTTCTGTAGTATAAAATCTCTTTCTTCCTTGAGAATCATTATTAGAGATGACAGTTATGTATAGTTGAACATTTAGTCTAATGTAGTGATTCTCTCAACATTTATTGAGTATCATCTATGTATAAGTCATGAAATAAAAGATAAATAAGATCCAGATCCATGGTAATCCTGTCAGCTTGTTTTATTAGATTATAATCCAATGATTGACAGCATTATAGAAATATGTGAACAACTAAGGTATCAAAAATTTCTAACAGTAATCAATGAGTAGCCTACTTCACATACATAAATTATCAAACAGTAATGGTTGAGTCACTGTTGCCAGGAACAACAGTCATCCCATAAAATGTCAAATAGAAAAAGCTGGTTCAAGGAAATCAAGAGATGCTGGTAATAACTGAAATCATGAAAATACTTCATTAGTCCTAATTGGAAAAATTCTCACTCCTTCCATTTTTACCCACTTCTTACAATATTTTAAAGTGTTTTATTCATTTACTTATTACTCCTTTTGTCAACCAACATTTATTACGTGCCAGATATTTTTCTGGGGCTGGGAGAAATCATGGTAAACAAAATGAGACTGACTATATGGAACATATATGAAAATATTTTCACATATGAAAATGAGAGACCATATGTACGAAATGAAATGAGAACTAAATAAGAAGATACCACGGGTGGGGAACACTTTGATAAAAAAAACACAGGGTTAAATGACAATGTCTGGAAGGGAAGTTGTGCCAGGAAATTGTGCCAGAAAACATGAGTATGCCCTTGCCCACTGCTCTTGGTACAGACTTCATCTTCTGAGTGTGAACTGCCAGCTGAGGACATTTTCCAAGAGTTTGGGTATATTTTTACCCACTCCCAATTGTTAAATAATCTCGATGCTTGTCTCCTGGAAAACAAACTTTTCACTACCATTTCTTCCAGGTCATCATCAAGTAAATGAACTTGTAGAACCACATTGATACCTAGTCCAAAAAACAGTTATGTAGTAAGTATCGCCCCCTAATATCTCACTGTATCTCTAACCCAAGATGGTTGTTTTTAGTCACAAGAGAACTAAGAAGTGCTATGGAAATAAAAATAAGCTCTATTCCATAGTTTTTTGAGGGAACCAAAGTAGGCTGGTGGAGACAGGACATTGATGGGGTGAGATGGATGAACAGCTCTTCCACATGCAGGATGAGACAGAAGCATCCTGGACAATGTGAAGTCACAAGGGCTCATAAGGGAAGCAAAATTACCACTGAGTGGTTATCATACAGTTTTACTGGTATTGCACCTGACATTTATATGTACCTCATCTAGAATCTATCTTCCATACGCTCTTTACTGAGAAAATAAAGCCAATACTAAAACAACTTGGAATATATCATGCTGGTAAGTATGCAGATAATGGGTACACATCATGAGAGGTGAGAAGAATCACAAGCATAAGTACAGGTCCTTGTGTCTTCAAACTTTTATGACCAGGAAAATTGCTACCTATATAAACATTCTTCCTTCTACCATCGATGTTCCTGTTGCCTTGCACCTTGGAAGCCCATTTGAGGTTTTCTATCAGATTTCCTTCTGAAATCTGGCTCTCACTATGGTCCCAAATCTGTCTAGATGTTTTATTCAGGAGTCTTGGTACCTAACCTTAGTACTTCAGTTCACTCTATGTACCACACCGTACCGTGTGGGAATCTGAACATTTGACTCCCTGCCTGCCACATTGATATTCCTGTATGTATCTTCTTTTGATCATTAAAAGTGGCTTATGTTGCAGCAAAACTGAAGACATAACAGTAAGTTGCATATGACTACATGTGAATAGTCATAGCTTTTAACTGGGAATTTAAAGTGCTAAGTTTCTTTTCGCTTTCTTACTCCTTCAAGGATTATGATTCAGAAAACCAAAAAAAAGCATTTAATATTTGGACTTTCCATATGAATATATTTCTTTATTTTTACTTCATGATGGAGAAATGTGTTTTCCTACTCTATCAACAGAAGCACTCATGTATTTCAAGTTCATATATGGACATTTAATGTATGAAATTAGATACAGTGTTTTATAGGAAATGTTTACCAGATCACTTTAGATTTTATTTTTCTTATGCAACAATAATGGTTCAGAGCACAGGTGAATAACTGTTACTGTTTTCACTTTAAAATTCCATTTGTTTATTATTTGCATACAAATGAAAAATTCTCAAAACAGTAATTCATGCAAATGATCCAGAGATTAAGCTCTTTTCTTCTCAGAATATCATTAGTTTTTTTCAGTTTTAAATTGATATGTAAATGTGTTTTTGTTATCCAAAGTAAATTTGACACTACAATGAACAATAACATTACCTGAGATAACAATATCTGCCTTACCTGCCTCAAAGATAGCCTCAAATAAACTCATCCATTAGTTATTTAAATAATTATATTCTATGTCCCACATACCAGACACTGCAATAGACTAATTATCACATAGGACTATAAACTTGAGTTCAATCCTCAGTACTCAAAAAAGGACTATAAACTTGAATGTTTGCTTCATAAAATAATTGTTTCATACAGCTGATCAGCCAATGTTTTCCCTAAATTCCAGTGCAACCTTTGTAGGCAGGTATTCCAGTTTTGTCAACTAGGAACAGAAGCAGAAAAGTTAAGATGCCCATTGCATAAATCTAGTAAATATCAGTAGGTCCCTTGAGTTGATTTGAATCCAAGCTTTTCTTTCAAGACCCTGCTCTTTCTCCTTCATCACACAACCTGTACACGCTCAACAATGTCACTATTTTCTGCATCATTAACAGCAACTTTGTGATTATAATCCTAAATACCCTCTACACTAAATTCTGCTTTTCAAGGTTGGCCTTCACGATAACCTAAGAAAATTGAGAGAGTAAATTTCTGCATTGATAGTAAACCTACTTATCTTGCTTTGTTGAATTTTAGTAACTACTTGTGACTCCTTCTAACCCACTGGAAGCCAATGGTCATGTCATACTTATTTTTAATTTGAATTTTTTCTCTCTTTCTCTTTGTTACTGTGGCTAATGGTTTATCAATTTTGTTTCCTTTTTCAAAGAACCAACTTTTTGTTTTGTTAAATTTTTAAATTGCTTCTCTTGTTTCAATTTCATTAATTTCAGTTCTGATTTTAATTATTTCCTGTCTTCTATTACTTTTGGTGTTGATCTGTTCTTCTATTTCTAGAGCTTTGAGATGTAATTTTAGGTCATTTAGTTGTTGATTTTTTATTTTCTTAATGTATGAGCTCAATGCAATGAACTTTCCTCTTAGTACTGCTTTCAGAGTGTCCCAAAGATTTTGATAGGTTGTGTCATCATTCTCGTTTACCTCTAAGAATTTTTTTTATTTCCTTCCTGATGTCTTCTGTTATCATTGCATCATTCATTAGCTGCTTAGTTAGTCTCCAGGTATAGGAGTAGTTTTTGCTTTTTATTTTATCATTGATTTCTAATTGCATTCCATTATGGTCTGATAGAATACAAGATACTATCTCTATTTTTTTGTATTTATTAATAGCTTCTTTGTGACATAGTATATGATCTATTTTGGAGAAGGATCCATGAGCTGCTGAGAAGAAAGTGTATTCACTTGATAAATGGATGAAATTCTATTTTGTTGGAGTATAGATTTTCAAAGTAGCTTCTAATTATGTTATGTATTTCTGTGGTGTCTGTTGTGATTTTTCCTTTTTCATCACGAATTCTAGTAATTGAGTTTTTTCTCTCATACTTATTTTTAAATTCTTATACTGGAATATTTCTGGCCAAACAACAGGCACTCTGGAAATTAACTGAAATGGGTTTTTTGAGATCATTCACATATATGCACAAGAATAATGCAAATTACAGTTAAGAGTTTACATGATGTCTGATATTTTCCTGTTGAAGAATAACACATTTAGTCTGAAATAGATTTCCATAAAATAATTAAAATTAAGAGCATTGTACTTAATGGAAAGGGCCTAAGATACAATACATTTAAAGTAATTTGATCATCAGAGTATTTGCAAATACCAAGTAGTATTATAAAAGAAAAAAAGACAGGCATAATCCTGTCAAAGATCACTTCACTTTGTTTTCAGACATTGCAAATACCTGTCACATGCTTTCTACATGAGGCCATCTTTTGTAGTACATCAATGACAACTCGCAAACCATTAACTTCAGAACACTCTGGTACAATGGCAAATCGCTTTTGAAGCAATTAAATTCAAGCAAATCAAACAGAAATAACAGTTGCTGAATGAAGAAAAGGCTAAATCAAATGGTGCCATAAATTATAAACAGGGGTTTCTATTGTTTTTCTCTCTAGAAGAAATGGCCTCCTCTTTCACTCATAAATTTTAGCATATTACCACGCATGCTAATCCTGCTTGCAAGTTGTCTCCTTCATGCTTTTGAAAATTACTTATCTCCTCTAGAGTGTCTCATAATATTTTTTCCCATCGACCAAATATCTCAGGAACTTCTGAGTTATAGCTTCTTCACACAGTCAACATTTCATTGTTTTCTCATTCATAAGATTCAAATCATAGTATTAGTCTCGATTCTTAGGATAGAAGCAAACATTTGTTTAAAGAATATGAGGTAGTTCATAAAATGACTCAGAAGGGTGGACCATTCTGGTGCTCTTCTAACAGGACCAATGCTCAAAACTCACCCTAAGAAGAGAATACTCTGGTTAAACACCTTGACTTCCAAACTAACACAAGGATACTATTGCAAGCAGCTGGGCCCTGGCTGTCTTGTTCCCTGTGTCTATTTTTCTGATTCTGTTTCTTTGAGTGTGCTGCTGAGCCTTGTATGATGGGTTACCTAAGTAGCAGAGGTGAAGGTTATGCATCCTTGCCATGCCTTAAAGAAAGTCAGGAAAGCAAGAGTCAGGCATTTTAGGATTTTATTTAAAAAGGCAACTATGACTTGCAGGACCCCTCGAGGTTCAAACCCTGGGCTGCAACAAAGACAGACCAATATAAACTCCAGCATTATGAGTGTCCTGTTTCATTTACAAAGCACCAGGAGGGATCTTCAATGAGGAAAGGTAAGAACTATCAATGTGATCACAACCCCAAATCCTAAGCATTTGTCAAAACAAACAAATTTTTGGTAAAATATTAGAATACTAAATAGGCCTAATACCAGAAATTTCCTTTTGTTTTGTTTAAGCTTAATGCTTTTTGTTAGAATGCTAATAAACATTACACATTAAAGGAATTCTTGGATTAAATGTTAGATTAAAAATTTGAGACATGATGGATTAAATAGCTTTGTTTTCTTTCTGAAAATCATTGTAGACTTTAAAATAATTCTGTTAAGTGTTTCGGTGTCACAGAAAGCTAGAGCATATAACTTTTTTGAAAAAAGTGCCTTCTTTGTTTGTTCCCCACTTTAAAAATATGGTATTCTCTAAGATTACTAATTCACAAGACACTTTTGATAAATACGCTGACTGCTTTACACAGGTGCAATTGAGCTGTTGATTTCTGCCAAATTACATGACCCCCTTTTCAATACTGTATATCTTATAATAAACATTTCAATTTCAAACTGTGGAGAGATGGGAAATAGATCTTCATTGAGCTGTTCTTGGACAAGTTTGATTCACATGAAACTGTTATTTTTTGTGAGTGAAAAATTACATGAAATTAGCAAATATATATTCAACTCGTTACTATATCTGTCATGAACAAAAATATTAGTTCACATTTACACAAAAATTTGTCATTCTCAGACAATTAACATGAAATTTAAGCCTATTTATTTAAGGTTTTAAAGAAATTGCTCAACTAGGCAGGGTGGCAGGGGCACAGGCATGTCCCATTTACTAGGAAAGCTGAGGCAGGAGGGTCACTCAAGCCCATGAATTTGAGATCAGCCTGACAACTTAGAAAGATCTGGTAGAAAAAACAAACAAACATAATTGGCGAAGTTAATTCGTATGTATTGGACACAGAGAGATCATCTCCACTGCTTCTTCCTCCCCAATATTTTGGCAAAAAAAAAAAAAAAAAAAAAGTTCCTCCTCTGAAAAAAGGAAAACAAAACACTTGACCTGTTAGAACACTAAGTGCCTATCTAGGCCTTTGCATGTACTTATTAATTTATTTGCCAATAATTGCTTGCATTGTCTACTTTGTAAGAACTAGACTAAAAGTTGCTAAAAATCTAAAGAGGCAGAATTATAATTTTTGTCATATAGAAGTTTTTTTCTCCTATTAAAGGATTCTTATTCAGTTGATCACATTTTGGTATCTGTTTTGCTTTATCGTAAAATTTCACCAAAAAATTTAAATTTTATTTCAAAATGAAGAACCACTGTCAGAAATATCTGAGACCCATGTCCTTCTCCCTTTTGCAATTCCTTTCCCAGAATCCAGTTTTCCTTCACCAGCATGTTTCAGAGATCTGCAGTCACAAATTGGATAACCTAAATTTCATACATTATTGTATACTGCACATTCAATTTCATTGAATTTTATTTTATTTTAGTTTGTTCTTTTTAAGATACACCTGATAGTAGAATGTATTTTTTTATGTATTATACATACATGGAGTATATCTCATTCTAATTAGGATCCCATTCTTGTGGTTGTACATAATGTGGAGATTCACTGATGGTATATACATACATGAACATAGATAAGTTATTCTGCTGTTATTCTACTGTCTTTCCTATTTCTGTTCCTCCTCCCTTCCCTTATTCCTCTTTGTCAGATTCAATGAGCTTCTATTCTTCCCTCACCACCCCCATTATTGTGTGTTAGCATCCACATGCCAGAGAGAGCATTCAACCTTTGGTTTTGGGGGATTGGCTTACTTCTGTGAGCACGATATTCTCCAGGTCCATCCATGTAGCCAAATGTCATAAAGCCATTCTTTTTTTATGACTGAGTAATATTACATTGTGTAAATACCACAGCTTCTTTATCCATTATCTGTTGAAGGGCACTTAGGTTGGTTCCAAAGCTTAGCTGCTGTGGGTTGAGCTGCTATAAATATTGATGGGCCTGTATCACTGTAGTATTCTGATTTTAACGCCTTTGGGGTTAAATGGTCAAATATTTGTTCCATTCCTAGTTTGTGAGGAATCTCCAGAGTGGTTGCACCAATTTGTAGTTCCACTAGCAATGTATGAGTGGGACATTTCCCCACATTATCCCCAGGACCACAAAAAAAAAAAAAAAGAACATTTATTATTGCTTGCATTCTTGATTGTTGCCATTTGACTGAAGTGAAATGGGCCATCAGTGTAGTTTTAATTTGCATTTCTCTGTTAGAGATGTTGAACATTTTTTCATGTATTTGTTGACCATTCATATTTCTTCTTCTGTGAAGTATCTGTTCAGTTCCTTAGCCAATTTATTGATTGGGTTATTTGGTTTTTGGTGTTAAGTTTTTTGAATTTTTTATCCTGGAGATTAATGCTTTATCTGCGGTGCAAAGGAAAAGATTTTCTCCCATCCTCTAGGCTCTCTCTTCATGCTCTTGAATTTTCCTTTGCTATGAAGAAACTTCTCAGTTTGACACTCTCCCATTTATTGAGTCTTGATTTTACTTCTTGCACTTTAGGAGTCCTGTTGAGGAAGTTAGTTCCTAAGCCAACATAATGGCAAATTGGGCGTACTTTTTCTTCTAAAAAAGTCTATTGTCTAGGTCTTTGATCCACTTTGAGTTGAGTTTAGTGCAGGGTAAGGGATAGGGGTCTCTCATTTGGCTACATATGGATTTCCGGTTTTCCCAGCACCATATGAAGAAGAGGCTCACTTTCCTCCA
>JAJEJO010000893.1:114313-141728 GCA_020662805.1 Glaucomys volans | reverse complement strand
TTTGGAAAGAATAATCCATATCAAATGACTACTATTCATGAAATATATACATTCAATTAAGTTTTGGAGTTGTGGTCCATGCAATACCAAATATCTAGATAGTTGAAAACATTGGGAATGTTGAAAATATGCATACAAATAACATATTTTGAAAGTAAAGAAAGTAACAGAAAACTTGAATTAAACCTTGTTTAACATGGTTGTTATACTGCATGGGAGGAAAACATAATAACATTTAATTAAATCATTTGAAGACCTTGGATATATAAATAACTAAATTATGTGCATAACCAACGAAAGAAGTGTCCTTTTGAAAAAAGAACTACACAATGTAAGGGTTTTAATTTAGGTTATGGATATACTTATTCAGATGAAACAGGTACATGATTTTCCATTTGAATAAATTAGATGGAATTATTTTTTGAAATAAAGGGTTAAAATATACAAATATTCTCTGTTATTAATATCTTGATTTAATGATTTAGCTTTTCATACTTTACAGATGATTTCTTTATTAACATTTATTTCTATTATTAATAGAAAATGCAATACTGGGAAAAAACTCAGAATTGTTTGCAAAAGTTCCTATACTAGTCTTGAGCATTACTAAGATAAATATTAGTACAAATTTCAATTTACAATTATTCAGCCAGTCATGTTGGTAGTTCTTAAAGTATTTCTTATCTAGAAATAAGTATTAACAAATGCACTAGAATAAAGTCCATAGAAATAAATTAAAAAATTTTGTGTTCTTGTAAATTGCTCTGTGTTAAATTAAAAACTCTTCTTTTATAGGTTTGTCTCTCAGGAAAAGTCCCAGATGATCTTTTATGAAAAGGACAGGAGTCCTATTAAACTAAGATGTCCCATTAAATTATCTAAATTATGAGGACACCAGGTTGTACAGATTTCCTAATCTCCTAAGTATCAAAATTATTTGTCATAGCTGTTTAAAAATACATTATGCTCAAGAGTCCCTCCTTAATACTTATGTGACAGATTCTAGATGGGGCCCAAGCATCCTTATAATCAGCCAGGATAGAAGTATTCATTAGATTTGGTTATTGATGAGATAAAAGCAGTTATTTGGGAAAACTAGGGTATGTTTACAAAAGGGAGCTTCAACCTGTGCCTACCCCATGCTACAACATGGCTGAACCTGGAAGACATTAGGCTGAATGAAATAAGCCAGTGACATAAAGGCAGATGGCATGCGACTGTACTGGTATGAGTTACCTGCAGTGGTCACATTCACAGAGACATAGCAGTGGTGTGTGGTTGCCAGGGATTCAGGACGGGAGAAAGGGAGAGTTGTGTAATGGGCACACAGTATCAGTTTTGCAGGAAACTGTATGATTAAAAACCCATTATGATGGTAAATTTAAATTTATGCATATTTTAACAAAATGATATAAAAAAAAAACTTGGAAGGAGCTATTGTAGCAAACCATAATTTTTGGATTCACACTTGCTATTGAACAGCATTGTGAAAACATGACACACTCCATATGATATCCAATTGTTGCAACAGTCATATTGCAAAGAAAAACAAATTTAATTGTGTTTATAGCTTCTCTCTCTTCCAGCAGCAGACCCCAAAGGAGTTGTTACATCTTCAGGGCTCATCCATCAAAGGGAAGACATGAGTGTAGGTCAGCTTAATAAGACTCTGGATCAAACATGGCATGATTAAAGGAAATTTCTCTGATCTAGATAATCAAAAAGATCCTCAGAGTAGTCTGCACAATGCTACAATAGTGCATGAATAATCTTGCATTTATTATTAACTTTATTCAGCATTACACTTCACAGATTACTTTTCTCAGAATGAGAAACAAAGTTCTAAACCTAACCCTGAAAATCCAGCAGCATCTTATAGAAAAAGCTCTATCACGTAATCTATCAGCAATTTTGGGGGAGACCCTGTGTGTTTGTGGCTTGGTAATTCACAGTTCCCGGGCTGATTCTGTGCTAGGAATTTTGTTTATTCATTACAGTGTGTCACACCATTGCAGATGAACTAATCTGATTTATTAACATTGGAAACAAAATGAGAGAGAAAGGAAACCCTGGAAAGTCATCAGATATTAATTACCCTGAGTACTATGAGATCGGGAAACTGCTGCTCTGATGATTGAAAAATGTACATATTAAATTCAAATATTAAATTATTTCAACTATAAAAACAAACAGAGAAGACATGGGGGTATAACTGCAGCTCAGATATCCACCTGCACTTGTGCACTCAGCAAGCCATGAATATGCACCTCTATGTTGATAACAGCACGTGGATCACGGATTTTTGTTTCATTTGAGTTAGCTACTTATTCAGGAAATCAAGGTAGGTAAGTTTTCAGCAAGTTTTCTTTTATTAATACCAAGAAGTCTGAGAAAATTTTAAAAACGAACAATTACCCTTAATTTCTGCACTCTGAAAATTTCAGTGCACTCTAATCCAATAAGGTTTTATTTGTCTGTATACAAAGCACTAGCTGCAAAAATAAGTAATGCTAAATTCTTGACCTCAAGGATCTTTCAATATATAATGAGAAGAATCTGTCAGATTTGGCTGTGCATTAATAAGTACCCGTGTGAAAGCAATAAAAAATATTAAATTGTGAGAATTTAAAAAATCACCTGGGGAACTTTAAAAGCTTTTGTGGATGTCCAGCCTCCATCCCCACAGATTTTTATTTACTTTATCCGAGTTTGGGCTTGTTGCTATTTGTTTTTGGTTTTGTCTTTTTCAATGTATGAGGCGAGGCTAATATACAGAATAAAATAAGCAGTTCTCAATAATATAGCAAGTTCATAGGTCAGTGAGGTTGATGATACATGGCTCCCCCTTCTTAATATTTGGATAGAATAATAGAAAAGGTGTATTTTAAAAATAGCAAGGCTAAAAATAATAAGAAGAATGGGAAGACTAGCCTTCTAGCTGAATTTCCAGAAAGCAGATGAAATCATTTTGTTGGAGATGATAGAAGAGAGGGAATCACCATAAAAGAGGAGAGGACCAGATTCAGAATATTTTCCCTACATTGTCTCTGAGATGATCTCAGGTTGGAGACAGGAAAGGGTAGCAATATGATGCAAAATGGAGAAAACTGTTTTTTTATTGTTTGTTTTTTATATTTATGTCCAGAGCAGCAGGGCACTTGTACCCCTGCTCCTCTCCATTTAAAGAAGAGAGGAAGTCCTCAGCATTAAGCACAATTCGGCTTTCTAAAACAGGATTTAGGAGTCTTCTACTGGAAGTGTTAACTGAGAGACTAGAATGGGACCTCTGCCTACTTCCTTTTTCCTCAACAAGGCAAAAGGGGAACAACGTAAACAAACAAACAAGGGCTCTGAGGGAGTGAAATCAACTCAAATTTTGTACATCCCTCTGCATTTTGGCAAATAAAGAATCCACAGTCTATTTGTTCTATTTTATTTTCATTTCTACCTAATGGAATTCTAAACCTTTTTGTGCTTTCATTTTGGTATATGTATCTGTAGATTCATTTCCAGAATCTTTATCTCATCCTTTCAAAATTATTTTTTCCACACAAATTTATAGATCAAGTACCTTCATATACACACACACACACACACACACACACACACATACACACACACACAAATATATACAATTTATGTGTGCATACGAGTGTGTAGTGCTGGGATTTGAACCCAGGGTTTCATGCATGCTGGGCAAGGGCTGTACAGCTGAGCTAAACTCTCAACTCTTGTCATATATTTTTAATGTTTTCTCTATTTATTTAAATGGGTTGAGGAAATTTGTTTTTATATGACTCTAAACATTCCAGTGTTTGAAGGTTTCACAGTGACATTTTTATTTTCTGCTTTTTCTCTTTCTCTCTCTCTTTTTTATTTTGTAATAACTTCTTTCCTTACTTTTGATCATCTATCACCATGTGCATGTCATGGCCTATATAAAGAAAGCCTGATGATCCCTGAATTCTAGGACGAAGAGACTTCTTTCAGACAGGATTTATATTTTTTCTCTTGGTGGTACCTAGAACCAGTATGAAAGTGAGACCCCCTAAAACTAAATCCTAAATCTGGGTGATGTGAATTCGTATTCAAATCCAAACAGCATCAGTCAATGGATAAACCCTCTCAGGGTAAAACTACCTGTCTGGTTTTTGCCTTTTTGTTCAGAGGCAGAGATGTGCCCTGAAATTTTCTGGACGTGTGGGAGCAATGAGGGTTCATCTCTAGATGGTCTTTACAACTTCAATGTTAGAATAAAAAGACTCTAGCAAACTTAAAGAGGATTTTGGTATCTGGTTCCATTTGCCAAATATACAACTCAGTTCCATCACTTAGTTCTTTTCCTTGGAGAAAACAACTTAAGATGTTTGATTTCTATCACTGAATTTTGACTTTCTTTTAAGATTTAGCCTATCTCATTAATATTTATCAGATACTTTTAAAGATCTTTCACCCAGCATTTTGTTTTTTTTCAAAGGGGAATGGGTTTTCTGTAAAGACATCTACTATAACTGGAGATACTGCCTACAACATTGTTCGACACACACTTGACACTTGATTAATGTTTGCTGCATGAATAAACAAGAACCAAAGAAAATGGTATTTCCAGGTCACATGAAAGGTGAAATCTATGTTACCCATGTGCAGAATTTATGTGTTTGCTTTTATTTTAATACAGGAAATAACACAATCACATTTGGTTACCAAATAAAAAAGTGGATTGCAACAATGTGGGTGCTGATGTGAGAGACCAGTAGACTGGATTAGAGCAGAGAGCATGGAAGATCAGGAATATGGAACTCTGAGTTAGTGGAGATGGAGAATTGAAGGACCCGGTGACTTCTTGGATTTAGGAGGTGAGTGAGTAAGAATCAAGACTATTGCCCAAGTTTTTTGCTTGAGCAACTTGGTGGAGAATGCCACCTTTCTCAGAAATATCAGAAGAGGAATAGGCTAATGAGGTGGTTAATTCAGTGCCAAAAGAACTGAATTTGGAATAAAAAGAGTCTAGTAACTTCAGAGAGAATGTTGGGCTCTGTGCAGTGCCACATGCCTGTAATCCCAGAGGCTGAAGCAGGCAGGAGATCAAAAGTTCAAAGCCAGCCTCAGCAACTTAATGAGAGTCTGTCTCAAAATGAAAAAAAAATAAGAAGGACTGAGGATGTAGCTTAGTGTTAAGTGTGCCTGGGTTCAATCTTTGAAACAACAAAAAAGATAATTTTGGTATCTGGCCCCATTTCCCAAATATGCAACTCAGTTCCCTTACTTAGTTTCTAAAAATATTTAATTTTATTTTCTTTTGGAGTAGTTAATAGAATTCATAAGACATAGAATTATGATTGACCTCAATTCCTGAGTTCAAAAGATTCAGTTTGATTTTATGTATAAATGTATGGAGTTTCCTTGTCAATTGACAAGAAAGCAAAATAATTTAACAACTGCTATGTAAGTTTATACATTAAGCAAATAATATATCCATGTTTTGAGGGTTACCATAGCTTCTCTCCAATTGTCAGCTTTCATTTTGGTAATAACCAATATGAGAGGAAAACAAATATTCCTTCGTTCACAACACTCAGAGTGTAGTAAAGAAACAAATCAAACATAAAGTTGAATTCTAAGACATTTACTTTCCTTAAGTATTGCATGTTAATTTCATTCTTTATTCTGATTTTCTCTTAGAATGTGGGCATACCATAATGCTACGTGGTCCCAGGAGGACAGGTGCTTCTGTGTGAATGTGTTTGTGTGTGTGTTGGAGAGTGTAGACTAGGATTGTATCATTAGAGAAGAACTTTATACAACAAAAAGTCTTGTTCTTATAGGCCAACTGTGTGATTCACTTTATGAAATTTAAGTTTTTCTTAGACACTTATTTTAATACCTGACCACCTTTTTGTCAGGTTTCCTATTTTTTTATATTTTTTTAGATGTTGATGGACCTTTATTTTATTCATTTATTTATATGTGGTGCTAAGATTTGAACCCAGTGCCTCACACATGCTAGGTAAGCGCTCTACCACTGAGCCACAACGCCAGCCCTTTCTTCTTATTTGAATGTGTGCATATGTATGTGTAGCCTATATGTGTGTTCAAATTATAACTCTGATACAACTGTGTGCCTTCTACAGATACGAAATTCATCAAGCCACTGACTGCCTCTGGACCTAAATTTTCTCATTTATAAATTGAGGCAGTAGAATTAAGTGATTTCAAACATCTATTCCAGTTTTATATCTATATTTCTATGATACTAGCTTCATTTTGAAGCAATGCCTTGCTTTTATCTTCTACACCTCTTTTTTTTTTTTTTTTTTTGGCACCAGGGATTAAACGTAGGAGTGCATAACCACTGGGGCACATCCCCAGTCCTTTTTTATTTTATTTCAAGACTGGGCCTCATTATGTTGCTGGGGCTGACTTTGAACATGCAATCCTCCTGCCTCAACTTTCTGAGCCACTGGAATTACAGGTACCTTTTATACATCTTTGTATTTTTTTGTTTCCATTCAGGCTTACCTCATCATTTGCATTGCCAAGTCAAGATATTTTCCAGAAAATCTTGGGAAAAATAATCTCAAAACCATATGCAAATGGTTCTCTATTGCTCTCCTGAGCATATGTATTAGATTTCATATGCCCTGGAATTTGTCTACCTGTTCAACTTCACCTCTTTAATGCTCCTCACCACATAAGTTCTGCTCTTAAAATAATTATTTTAACCACATATTGATTTGTGGCGTATTTCCTCTGTTCATGCTAGTCCCTGATTTCACCTTCAACCTAAGTCTTCTTCTTCCATTCAAATTTGCCAAGGTCTCTTCTTATAGACTTCATCAAATTTGCTGGACGTGGTGGCACAGGCCTGTAATCCAAGTGACCCGGGAGACCGAGGCAGGAGGATCATTAAGTTTGAGGTCAACCCTTAGCAACTTATTGATACCCTAAGCAGCACAGCAAGGTCCTGTCTCTAAGTAAAAAATAATAAAAAGTTGGAGGGGCTGGGGATGTGGCTCAGTGGTTAAGCATCCCTGGGTTTAATCCCTGGTATCAAAAAAATAGACTTCCTTGAATTCTAAACCAGGCTTGGTGTCCCTCTCTGGTGCTTCATAGGACTTACTTGCCTCTCTGAAACCAATTGTTTCTATAACCACCTCCAACTGAGAGCCATACAGTCCCTACAGACAGAGGTTACTGTCATTCATCTTTATAACCTCTAAACACGTATTTGATGAACTGTTAAAAGGAAATTAAGTCTGATTTTATTTTGATTAGGTAGTATTTTTACTTTTGAATTTTAATCTGTTAAATACCAATACTAACTTGATTTTTTATCCACATTTTACACCAATTATTTTCATTCTGAATTATCAGGTTTTCTTTAACAGTAAGATTTTAGCACTTTTACTCTTCTCTTAAACAGGTTTTCATTTTATATGTTGATCTTTTCAAGAATAATTCACACATATTTGATTTTTAAATTAATTGAAACAGATGTAATTAGGTAAATGATTGCAAAGATTTTTTGGAAATTTACTGTGCCACAAAAATTATACTGATAAAGTCATCTCAACATTGAGGTATTCTTGCCATTTTTCATATGAGCTGAAAAAGAATTATAATAGTATTTAGGAGTTATTTTGCTAACATTACTTGGATTAATAATTAATATATTTAACTTGCTGAGTGTTTGTTTTGTTTCAGGTGCTACTGTAAGAGCTTTAGCCACATTCAGTTGATATCCACAACAATCCTATAGATAGGTCTGAATATTGTCCCCTTTTATAAAAGAGCAGTATAAGAAAATTAAGTAGAAGGCATAAGCATCAACCCAGTGCCTGTTTTTTCAGTTTTCATTTGATATGGCCATACCTATTGAAATGAGTTAAGTGTCAATCAACTAAAAATAATAATGGCATTAAATACATATAGTAAAGGAGCATTATAGTAAATCTGTGGGCCAAACATAAGGAATTAAAGCAGAGAGCTTCACCTTTAGGAGTTTACTATCATAAAGAGAAAATAATACCAAAAATTGTGCTGTTTCAGGAATTCTTATTTTTTCATCACTCAGAATTTTAAGTGTTTTTTAAGTCATTGTTTCATCTTGTACATTTTTAAGAATGAAATAAAAAGCATAAATAATGAGAAATGAAAGAATAATCCACAAATAATGATTGCTTGTGGAAAAGTATCCTCAATACCTACAAAAATGCTGGTAACTGCTTCTTTGCTGTGCTCTTAGTTTGAGGTAGTCTCCCTTGACTGTTTGTTTTGTTGCTGGCACTCCAGGGTTCTATCCAAGAAATCATTGTACTCACCAATGTTGTGGAGTTTCCCTCAAGATTTTCTTCAAGCAGTTTTCAGTTTCAGGTCCTATATTTATTCCTTTGGTCTTTTCCATTTTGAGTTGGATTTTGAACACAGGGTGAGCTGAAGGTCTAATTTTTTTCTTCCCATATAAATAGCCATTAACACAGTGCTGAAGCAGTCTACAGATTGGGAAAATATACTGGCAAGTAATATTTCTGATAAGGGGTTAACATCTTAAAATACAAAGTACCCAAACATCTCACAACAACAACAATGAAAATAACCCAATTGAAATGAGCAATGGACCTGAATGACATTTCTCAAATGAAAATCAAAATACCCAATAGGTACGTGAAACAAAGTTCAACACCACTAATCATTAGTTAAATGCAAACCAAAACTATAATTAGGTACCACCTCACACCTGTTAGAATGGCTATTTCAAAGAGAAAACAAAACAAGTGTTGTTAAAGATGAGGAGAAAAAGGAACTCTTGCACATTATAGGAATGTAGTTAATATGACCATTATACAAAACTGTATGAAGGTTCCTTGAAAAAGTAAAAATTGCATTATTATGTGATCCAGCAATTCACTTCTGAGAATTTACACAATTATTTGAAATTATTGTTTAGAAGAGATATCTGCACTCCCATGTTCACTGAAGTAACAGTGTTTCTCTGTAATGGACAAAAAAATAATAGAAACAACATAAGCTATTAGCAGGTGAATTTATAAAATTACTATATATAAATATATACTTCTCAGCCTTAAAAAAGAAGGAAATTCTGTCATTTATTGCAACATGGATAGAATTGCAGAATGTTGGCTAAGTGAAATATGCCAAGCACAAAAATACAACTACTGCATGTTGTCATTCATATGTCTAAAATAATAGAAATCATAGAAGAAAAAAAAGAAAAGTAGATGAAAATGAAAAAAAATCAAATGCTTATAATAAATACTTGATATGGTGAATACTATAAAGCCCTAGTTTTTTAGTCTTCTAGCCACTTTATGTAGAAACAAGAATGACAGGTTTTATAATTTTAATAAATGTTGAAGGTGAACTTGAACTGAACTTTTTCAAGGATCATCAAGAGCATAAGGGTTGTTGTTAAGAGAACTGTTTTAGAACACACACTTTGATAGTAAAAGTTATGCATGGCACATACCATTCAATTTAATTGATTTGAACAAAACCATCTGCTGTCTAATTGCCTCAAGGCCACTGGGATTTATGTAAATAAATGAATATCAGAGACAGAAAGAGTGCTATTGTGAAATTTGTGTTTCACTAAGAATGCCTCCTTGTTCATCCACAAAATTAGATATATTAAAATTTATGCAAATTAAAAGAACCTGCTTCTAAGATTTCACTCCTGACTAAATTGGAGTTTAGCAAAGACAGTATACATTCACTTGCCCCAAACTTCTTAAAAGTAGACAAAATACAAGAAAGGAAGGTATTCAAGATATTGGACATTAGTCAATGAGAAAAAAACAATAACTGAGAGATAGAAATGAAAAAGTTGAGCTTTCTGATGGCCCCAGCTTACTCTCAGGAGAGGTTTGCAGGTGGCACCAAGAGAGGAAACCAGATAGAGCCCTTGACTTTCAGAAACATAATGGGGAGAGTGGGGAAGTCAAAACTGATAGAGTTGCAATGCAGAATACCAGACAGGAGACAGTTGCACAGAAAATGAAGTCCCCAGAACTGGAAGAGTTTCCCTTGACTCATCAGCTGAATACTAATTAGCACATGAACATTGGAAAACAAGTTGAGACTGGGGAAAGAAATGCAAGGAAGGATTTGAGGCACCAACCCTTTGCATTACACAGGGCTAAAATAACAAATGCCCCTTTCACCAATGGGATCACCGAATAATTCATGAAGTATCAAAAATTTTTACCTCAATTATGTGATATAATTAGACATAGGGCATATTTCACACTGTTCAGACGTAACAAAATTTAAAGACAATAAGCGAACTTGAACAGCAAAAAATGATAAAGCAATTTCCTTGGGAAGAAAGACAATCATACCAGATAGAAATAAGAACTTAAAGAAAGGAATTATTTTGTTCCTCATTATAGGTCATATTTTCCTGCTTCTTTTGCATGCCTTTGGATTTTGCATTAGATGTCAAATATTATAAATTCTACTGTGTTGGAGTCTCACTTTGTTTTCATCTTATGAATGTTCTTGTGCTTTGTTCTGGAACATGACTGAATTTCTTGAAAACAGTTTAGTACTTTCATGTTATTCCTTTAGCATATGCAAAATATATCCTAAGAACTTTCTCCGTTGGCATTTTAAATTATTGTCAATTTATGATTGCCTATTATGATGCATTGTCTCATGAAGTATTTTATCAAATATCTACTTAAGACTAACCAATGTCAACAGACAGATACCATGACTTTGTTAGTAGATCATGCAAGCTGAATATTTCTAAATGTTCTTTGCAGAATTGGAAAGAAAATTTTGTGCTCCTGTGATGAAAATCTTTGAACTTCTTCATAGATTTTTTTCATTCTGTTCTGTAAGAGACCTTGGCTTCAATCATGAATAATGCAATATAAAATTTTTAAAAACTGAAGAATAATTTGGTACTGGATTATCCAATAGATTTGTTTTGGGTGTGGCACAGAACAAACAGAAGTACAACCCTTAGATCTCCTTCCCCAGCAAGGGAAAAACAATGCAATGAAAGAGGAAAGGTTCTTATATTTCAATACATATTTTACTGCATGTGAAATAGTGTGATTATTGGAAGATATACTTGATTAATTTATCCAAAACCACAATTGCTCTGAGACAAGGATGATAATCCCTGATTACCAATCCAAGGGATGGGTTTTCATAGGTACTGGGGTCTTGGGGTACTTCGTGTCACTGTGTGCAGTATACCTCTACAGCATAGCCTAATATTTTCATATACATAAAAGGAAAGGTTTATGATATTCTGAATTTATGTGTAATATTCCTGATTTCATATACCTAAGGCATGTCTTTCTCTTTGCATATATATATTAAAATTTTTTATGAAGATCTGAAAAGAATTAGTATATATTCTTATAGTTTTTATTGTTATTCTATTCAGCAATTATCAAATTTCTGCTCACAGGGATTATTTGATAGTACCTAATTCATGAATAAAACACAATATAGGTAGAATATTGTCTACATTGGTTATATTCTGATCATGTATTGATATTTAAGGGACTTCTAAAAAGAATTCTTTCACAGTTTTTATGTGTTTTATATCAAGAATATGGCCACACATATAAAAATTGCATGATTTCTATTACAGAGAATAAAAGGATTGCCTCTAATAATGTTCACATTTATAGGAAGAGATTTTGGAAGGATCGAAGGATGGCTATAAATTTTTAATATGTTGAGCATTTTCTGTTAACCAAAGCAAATAAAAGTTCATTTCACCTCAAGCATTTACTTTTTTTTTTTTCTAATCGCAAGATTCACCTATTTAATACTTTCTTTTACTTCTAGTATATCAGACAATTTTATTTTATCTGGAGGGCATAAATTAATTTTCATTTCTAGCTGGTTTATATTCTTCTATGCCTCTTTGAAATATGCAGTCACATTTGGAAGTTTCTTAAGTTGGCAATTTCTCTTTCCAATATATATTTTCTGTATCTCTTCTTTTAGGTCTCTGAACATTTATAAATAGAGGACAAGGATCCCTTTATAAAATTCATAACTCTACTCTAGGGTACTCTGAAAATATTCTAAAATCTATTTCCTTGCCTTTTTATGCATTTGAAAAAGTTTTCTGAAGTACTTCTGAAGATAATATATTGAGAATTTTCCATTTTTATTGTATCTCAAGGCCATCTTTAAATTATGTACATCTAAGTTATTTGAATCATTTCTTAATCTTTCCCATACTGCTGCTTGCAACCATTTTTCATCAGAAGGGTTAATAATGAAGTGAATTCATTGGTATAGATTTGACTGATCAGAAGGTTTAAAAAGTCTATAAACTGCAGCTCTTAGCTTTAGCTTGGGACAAAAACAATTTGTAACTTTGGATTCTAGCTATGATGTAAGAGGGATTGGATTTGTTCTCCTGTTGTTAAGATACACACACACACAGAAAAAAAACAACAACAACGACAACAAATATAATCCGTCTCTCAGACATTGACAAAGGGCATCTCAGAACCGAATATGTGAGACTAACCTTTATAATTGTTCTGGCTTGCTGCCTAATCCCAGTTTTAAGAATGCACATGCAGAGAGCTATAGTCAAAAGAACCCAGCAATCCCCAGTGGTGAAGAATATAAATGGAGGATAGCAAAGACAAGGAAGCTTAAAGCTACAGGGGTAAAGCTCTGCAGAGGAGAAAAGAATACAGAAAAGAGCTCCAGAATCTAAATAAGGGATATATTGACATCTTTCTTCATAGAGTGAAACTCCATGAAGCCTGGTAGACAGCAGTTAGGTATCTGTAAGGTAAAATGCCCAGAACTCACACAAGGTCCTGGCTAAGAAAATATGTTCAACTCCAGCTAGCCAGAGTGCGGAGTGCTTGATGATCCTTTAGAATATTCAGTACAGTGAATTGTCACCAGATAGGACACCATGGTAATAATTTGGGCAAACTGTAAATGAAATGGACCAGATCTGGTCCTGCCCTAGAAAAAGATGACTCATAGGGATGACACTGATCTGCAAGTAACTTTAATTGCTTTCCAGCTCAAGACCTAACACATTTTAAAGGAAGTAAAAACCTTCAAACTCTTGCCAACACCAAATCTATGCTATTTTGTGTAAAATAAAAAAAATGACTACTATATTAAGTAGAAAAATGTAACACCAAACATGATAAAGTAATTTAAAAATGAAACCATAAATGATGTAGGTGATAGAATAGCAAACTCATTAAGTGACTATTATAAATATGTAAAAACATTTAAAGAACAAAGGGTATGGGAATGCAGCCCGATGATAGAACACTTGCCCATCATGCTCAAGATTTCTGGTTCTAACCTCAGCTTTGAAAATAAGATTATCAACAAGGAAAAAGATAAAAGAAAATTTTAAAGCTAAATAGAATTTCTAGAGTTGAGAAATGTGTCCAAATGAATATTTTAACAGTATAGGGTTAACATCACACAATTCTCTGGATAGGAAAACATTGATGTATTTACAGAATTAGAATGAATTTAGTAAAACTAAAAAAGAATAAAATTAAATAAACAGAGGATCATTGACCTGTGGAATAAAATAGAGTTATCTTATATACATGAAATTAGAGTTTCATAGTGGAGCAGAGGAACAACCAGAAACAATTAAAAATACAGAAGTTAAAATTATCTAAAATTTGAATGAAACTGCAAGGCTACCTCAATATTCAGCAACATAAAAAAAAACACACAAATGAAGCACATCAAAATTAAGTTGTTGAAGAACAGAGGTAAAGAGAAATTTTTAACAGCAATTAGAGAATAAAAGACAAATTATGTAAAAAATAAACAAACAAAAAACAGACAAAAGTGACAGCATAACATGTATGGTAGCCTGTGGTCCCAGGTACTGGGGAGTTTGAGGCAGCAGGTCACTGGAGCCCAGGAGTTCACAGTCTGCCTGGGCAAATTAGTGAGAACTCACAGATAGCACATGGCCCGCAGAAAATACACATGAATAAACTTAGTGGAATAAGATTGGAAGATACTGAAAAAGACCATTACAACCTCAAATTCTATATCCAGTATACATTGCAAAAACAAACCAAAAAAACCCTCAAAACAAAGCATTTCAAAAAAACCTGTGAATAATAGCCCCTTCACACACACACACACACACACACACACACACAATTGAGTTTGTAGTTTGCAAACCTTACATCAAAAATGCCCCAGTCCCACATATATTGAGTTAAATTCTATAAATTTTTAAACAAAAATTGTTATAATCCCTATCTAGCCTCCCCCCAAAATTTCAAGAAAATACTACCAAAAACAAATATCCTCAGGAAGATGCATACAAATTTCCTAACCAAGAATTGACATATATGATGCATCATAGCCCAGTAAGTTTTACAGAAGGACGGAAAGGATGACAATATTTTAATATCACCTTATATAATTTATCATACTTTAAAAAACTATGATCATCACAGAACACGCAGAAACTCTTTGAGATAATTCTATGCTCATTCATGATTTTAAAAACTTTTCAACAAATAGGATAGAGCTTCCTTAATTTAATAAAGGGATTCTATGAGAAAATCTCCACTAAGTCACACTGAAAGATTGAATATTTTCCTTTTAATACTGGCAACAAGGAAATAATTCCCAGAATTTTATGAACCCATTCAATACATCAAAATGTAAAAGATGTGTGAACATGAGAATGAAGAAATAAAATTAATCTTTATTCACATGCAATAAATGCACAAATGTACACCTGCCTATAATATGAGAAGTCTATATAAAAATGCTGTAACTTATGAGTAAACTAGCAATGCTACAAGAAACTGTCAATATAGAACATAAGTTGTTTCTATGTCTCTACAGAATTTGAAATTTTAAAAGTACCAGTCATAATAGCATCAAACACATAAAATCCTTAAGTGACAAATTTCACAAAATGTGTGCAAAATCTGTAAAATGCAAACTAAAAACATACTGCTGAGAGGAATCTCTCTCAATGCCATCTTAATTAAAGTCCCAGAAGACTTATTGAAAATGAGAATCTCATTCTAAAATATATTGTAATTCAGGAAATAGCAAATATATAAGCAATTTGGATTTTAAAACATGTTAGAATTATATTTCTTATTTTAGGATGCAGTATACATATAGGCGTAATCAGACTGATGTGTTTTTGGTAAATGGATAGACATAGATGACTAAAATAGGATAAGGAGTCTAGATAGGTAGATATATATTAATTCATCTTACACAAGTTACCAAGGTAATTCAACAAAGAGATTTTTATCTGTTCAAATACCATTGACTGGAATATTATCTTTTTATAGAGAAAACCTGAAACTTGATTCTTAAACCTCATCATATACACAATTCAAAATACATTGTAGACACAACAATAAAAGATAAAATAACACAAAAATGGAAAGAATAGAAAACACTTTCATGCCCTTGAGATTGATAAGTAAAAGGGTTTTACATAGAACATAAGTATAAATGATTTAAAAATTCTCATATAGCCTACATCAAAACTTAAAATTTCTTTTGTGTTTTTATTAGTGCATTATAATTGTACATAATCATGGGGTTCATTGTGACACACTTATATATGCACTTAACATAATTTGCTACAATTAATTCCCCAATACTTCCTCTCCTTTCCTCCATTCCCCTGTTGCCCTTCCTCTATTCTTGTAGTCTGATGCTTATTTATTTATTTTTATTTTTATTGGTGCATTATAAATATACATAAAAGTGGAATTCATTGTGGTATATTCTTACATGTATATAGAATAATTCGGTAGATTTTATTCCTCAATTGCTCCCCTTCCCTCTCTCCCCCTCCCACAATATCTCCTACTTCTCCTCTACTGATTTCCCTTCTATTTTTGTGATATCCTCGATATTTTAAAATATTCTTTTTTTCCTCTAGCTTCCACATATGAGGGAAAACCTTCAACCCTTAACTTTCTAAGTCTGGATTATTTAACTTAACATAATGTTCTCCAGTTCCATCTGTATACCAGCATTTGACATAATTTCATTCTTCTTAATGACTAAGTAAAGCTCCATTGTATGCATATACCACATTTTCTTTATCCGTTTATCTGTTGACAGATATTTAGGGTGGTTCCAAAACTTGAGAATTGTGCTGCTATAAATATTGGAATTCATGTGTCATTGTAATGTACTAATTTCAGTTCTTTTGAATAAATACCGAGTGGAATAGCTAGGTCGTATGGTGGATTCATTATCCCTTTCAGAAATCTCCATTCAAATTTCCACAGTGACCTATGAATTTATAGCCCAACCAACAATGTATAACCATTTCTTTCTTCCCACATCCTCACCAGCATTAATAATAATTTACATTCTTGATGGTTGCTATTCTAATTGGGGTAAGATGAAATCTCAGTGTAGTTTTCATTTGCATTTTCCTGATTTCTAAGGATGCTAAATTTTTTTCATGTATTTGTTGACTATATTTCTTCTTTTGAGAAACCTCTGTTTAGTTCATTTGCCCATTTATTGATCAGGATACTTGTATTTGTTTGTTTGTTTGTTTTGTTTTGTTTTTGTTGTTGTTGTTGTTATTTGGTTTTTGGGTTTTTTTGGTGTTAAGTTTTGTAACTCTTAACATCTTCTGGATGTTAATCCTCTGTCCTAAGAGTAACTGGAAAAGGTTTTCTTCCATTCCTCAAGCTTTCTTTTCATGGTTTTAATTATTTTCTTTACAGAGGTTTTGCAATTTGATTCTATTCCACTTGTTGATTCTTGTTTCTATTTCTTGAGCTTTAGAGTCTTATGAAGGAAGTCTGTGTCTATGTAATTTGTTGAAAATGATATGTCCCCCAAAAGCTCCTGTGTTAATGTAAGAATGTGCAAAGGTGCAATGACTAGATCATGAAAGCTGTAACCTAATCTGTGGATTGGGTTAGGGATTAATAATTTGAAAGAATTACTATATTGGGTACTATCTACAGGTAGGTGGGGCACCACTGGAGGATGTGGGTCACTGGAGGCATTTTACTGGGAATTTCATCTCCCCACTTTCAGCTTCTATCACTTTATCTCTGCTTCCTGAGCACCATGAACAGAACAGTGCTCCTGTCATGATGTTCAGCCTCCTGTCATGATGTTCAGCCTCACCTTGGGCCTAGAGCAATGGAGTCAGTCAAAAATGGAATAAATTTATGAAATCATGTGCCAAATAAAACTCTTCCTCCTCTAAGTTGTTCTTTTCAGATATTTTGGTCACAGTAATAAAAAGCTCACTACCAAAGCCTATGTTGGAGTGTTTACTATATGCTTTCTTATATCACAACATTACTGATCTTAAAAATACACCCATAATGAAATGAAAAAGCAAGGCATTGATAGGAAGAAAATATTGGCAATGTTTAACACAGAAATATTTCCAAAATATATAAATAACTCTTAACATTGAATAGTAAGAAGACAAAGGATTCAATTTTAAGTTAAAAAAATTGAAAATGTATTTCATAAAAAGAGATATACAAATGATGAATCAGCACTGGGAAAACCATAATCATTGTAGTCATCAGTAAAATGTAAACTATAATGAGATACTACTACAAACCCAATAGAAAGCCTAAACTTCAAGACTGACAATATCAACAGTGATAATTGCTTATTCACCTACATTATCTATGACAACATAAAATAACCACTTACAAACACATTTAGACATCTCTTACAAATTTAAACATGTATCTATCATATGACTTAGCAATTCCGTTCTTATATATTTGTCCAGAAGAAATGAAAGCATATAGGCACATAGGGACATTTATTGCTATTTCATTCCCTATAGCCGAAATCTAGGCAAAATCCAAATAGCCATCAGAAAGGGAGTGAATAAACATATTAGCATAAAATATAATAAGACATAAACTACTTAAATATCTTTACAACTTGGACTATCTCAAAAATGTTATATTGAGAGAAAGAAGTCAGACACAGAATAGAAATACTTGAGACATTCATATGAAACTCTAGTAAGACAATTGCAATATCAGCAGAAAGATCAGTGACTGGGACTTTGGATTTGGGAAATTTAGGGTTGACTTTGAAGGATCATTAGCAACTTTACTGAATGATGAAACGGCTCAGTGTCATAATAGTGGTAGCCACTGAGTCTACCCATACCTCGGTTTTCTCATTGAGTGATGGCCATTATAACACAAATCCAATTGAATGTTGTAATATTTGAAAGACATAATATATTTGAAATTTCTCTATGAGGATTTTAGAGCACTATCCAAAGACAGGCTTATTTCTGTATTATCAACATTACTTAGAAAAGTAGACACTAACCTTGCTACAACTTGTGCATGAAGACCATGTTTTCCACAATAAAAGAGTTGCTTTATACTCTAAGATCATTCAGGATTTTATACTCTAAGATCATTTTATACTCTAAGATCATTGGGATTTTAATTGGAATTGCATTGAATTTGTATAACACTTTTAGAAGTATGGCCATTTTGACAATACTAATTCTGCCTATCCAAGAACATGGGAGATCTTTCCATCTTCTCAGATGCTCTTTAACTTCTTTCTTTAGTGTTCTGTAGTTCTCATTGTAGAGGTCTTTCACTTCTTTTGTTATATTGATTCCCAAGTATTTTATTTTTTTTTTTGAGGTTATTTTGAATGGGGTAGTTTTCCTAATTTCTCTCTCAGAGGATGCATCACTTACGAATAAAAATGCATTGGATTTATGAACATTAATTTTATATTCTGCTACTTTACTGAATTCATTTATAAGTTCCAGAAGTTTTCTGGTGGAATTCTTAGGGTCTTCAAAATAGAGAATCATGTCATCAGCAAATAGGGATAGTTTGAGCTCTTCTTTTCCTATTCGTATTTCTCTAATTTCTTTGGTCTGTCTAATTGCTCTGGCTAGAGTTTCAAGAACAATGTTGAATAGTAGTGGCAAAAGAGGGCATCCCTGCCTTGTTCCAGTTCTCAGGGGGATGCTTTCAATTTTTCTCCATTTGGAATGATGTTAGCTGTGGGCTTAGCATGGATAGCCTTTACAATGTTAAGGAATGTCCCCCCATCTCTATTTTTTCTAGTGTTTTGAGCATGAAGGGGTGCTGTATTTTTTCAAATGCTTTCTCTGCATCTATTGAAATAATCATGTGGTTCTTGACTTTAAGTCTGTTGATGCGGTGAATTACATTTATTGATTTCTGGATGTTGAACCAACCTTGCATCCCTGGGATGAAACCCACTTGATCATGGTGCACTATCTTTTTAATATGCTTTTGTATGCAATTCGCTAAAATTTTGTTAAGAATTTTTGCATCTATATTCATTAGAGATATGGGACTGAAATTTTCTTTCCTCGATGTGTCCATCTCTGGTTTTGGTATCAGGGTGATATTAGCTTCATAGAATGAGTTTGGAAGGGTTCCCTTCTCCTCTATTTCATGAAATACTTTGAGGAGTATTGGAATGAACTCTTCTTTGAAGGTCTTGTAGAACTCAGCTGTGAATCCATCTGGCCCTGGACTTTTCTTTGTTGGTAAACTTTTGATGACTTCTTCTATTTCATTGCTTGAAATTGATCTATTTAAGTTGTGTATGTCCTCCAGATTCAGTTTGGGTGGTTCAAATGCCTCTAGAAACCTGTTGATGTCTTCCAGGTTTTCTATTTTGTTGGAGTATAAATTTTCAAAGTAGCTTCTTATTATGTTTTGTATTTCGATTGTGTCTGTTGTAATATTTCCATTTCCATCACAAATTTTAGTAATTTGGAGTTTCTCTCTCCTTCTCTTCATTGGTGTGGTTAAGGGTTTATCGATTTTGTTTATTTTTTCAAAGAACCAACTTTTTGTTTTGGCAATTTTTTGAATTGTTTCTTTTGTTTCAATTTCATTGATTTCAGCTCTGATTTTGATTATTTCCTGTCTTCTGCTACTTTTGGTGATGATCTGTTCCTCTATTTCTAGGGCTTTGAGCTGTAATGTGAGATCATTGATTTGTTGACTTTTCATTCTTTTATTAAATGCACTCCATGCAATGAATTTTCCTCTTAGCACTGCTGTCATAGTGTCCCAGAGATTTTGATATGTTGTATCTTTGTTCTCGTTGACCTCTAAGAATCTTTTAATTTCCCCCCTAATGTCTTCTGTTATCCATGCACCATTCAATAGCATATTATTTAATCTCCAGGTCATGGAGTACTTTCTGTTTTTAACTTTATCATTGATATCTAATTTCATTCCATTATGATCTGATAGTATACAAGGTAGTATCTCTATGTTTTTGTATTTGCTAAGAGTAGCTTTGTGGCATAACATATGGTCTATTTTAGAGAAGGAACCATGAGCTGCTGAGAAGAAAGTGTATTTGCTTTGTGATGGATGGAATATTCTATATATGTCTGTTAAGTCCAAATTAGCGATTGTGTCATTGAGTCCTATGGTTTCTTTGTTCAATTTTTCCTTGGAGGATCTGTCCAACGGTAAGAGAGGAGTGTTAAAGTCCCCCAGTATTATTGTGTTTTGGTCTATTTGGCTCCTGAAGTTGAGAAGGATCTGATTGACGTACATGGATGCACCACTGTTTGGTGCATAAATATTTTTGATTGTCATGTCTTGCTGATTTATGCTTCCGTTAAGCAGTATGAAATGTCCTTCTTTATCCCTTCTGACTAACTTTGGCTTGAAGTCTGCTCTATCTGAAATGAAGATGGAAACACCTGCTTTTTTACTCAGTCCATGTGCCTGGTATGTTTTTTCCCAACCTTTCACCTTTAGTCTGTGGGCATGTTTTCCTATGAGATGAGTCTCTTGAAGGCAGCATATTGTTGGGTCCTTCTTTTTAATCCAATCTGCCAGACTATGTCTTTTGAATGATGAGTTTAGGCCATTTACATTCAGGGTTATTATTCAGATATGACTTGTATTTCCTGTCATTTTAGCTTCTTTGGGGTTTTTAGCTTAACTTTGTTTCTCCTTTGATTGACTCTTTCTTTAGGGTAATTCCTCCTCGTGATGACTGAGATTGTTATTTTTCGTTTCTTCCTCTTTGAATATTTTGTTGAGAATGTGCTGTAGGGCAGGCTTTCTCTTTGTGAATTCTTTAAGCTTTTGTTTATCATGGAAGGATTTTATTTCATCATCAAATCTGAAGGTAAGTTTTGCTGGGTATAAGATTCTTGGTTGGCATCCGTTTTCTTTCAGAGCTTGAAATATGTTGTTCCAGGCCCTTCCTGCTTTTAGGGTCTGGGCTCAGAAATTTGCTGATATCCGTATTCGTTTCCCCCTATAGGTAATCTGATGCTTTTCTCTCGCAGCCTTTAAAATTCTATCTTTGTTTTGTATGTTAGGTATTTTCATTGTAATGTGCCTTGGTGTGGATCTGTTGTAATTCTGTGCATTTGGTCTCCTGTAATCCTCTTGTAATTGGTTTTCCATCTTAATCATCATATTTGGGAAATTTTCTGATAATATTTCCTTGAACAGATTTTTCATACCCTTGGTTTGTATCTCTGTGCCTTCCTCAATCCCAATAACTCTTAAATTTGGTCTTTTCATGATGTCCCATATTTCTTGGAGGTTTCGTTCATGATTCCTAACCATCTTCTATGTTTGTTCGACCTTGTTTTCAAGATTAAATATTTTATCTTCATTGTCTGAGGTTCTATCTTCCAAGTGATCTATTCTGTTAATTATGCTTTCTCTTGAGTCTTTAACTTGGTTTATTGTTTCCTTCATTTCCTTGTTTCCTTCAAGGATTTCTGGGTTTTTTCAGAACTTCTATCTCTTTATTGAAGTGAGTTTTTGCTTCCTGCAATTGCTCTATTAGCTGATTATTCATTGCCTGAATCTGCTCTCTCGTCACATCATTCTCTTCTCGGATCATTTTAATTATGAACATTCTGAACTCCCTTTCTGTCATTCCTTCTACCATGCCGTCTTTGGGTTCTCTTGATATATCATCTAGATTTGTTTGGGACACTTTCTTCCCGTGTTCTCTCATGTCGCTCGTGTATCTTCCCCTCTAGTACTGTGAATCAGAGGGATTGCAATTTCCCTGTGAAGACTTAAAGTGTCCCTGCAGATTTCCAGTAACTCACCTGATGTTTGAGAGATGCTTGATCAATCAGTGACCCAAAAAAGGTGCTGTCTCACTACCTCCATGTTGGGAATCATCAATGTTTCTGGGCAGAGGCAGCCTGGTGTTGATAGACAATCAGATACAGCAAGGTGCTAGACCCTGGGCCAGGGTGTGGGCTTGGGCACTAGACCAAGTTGGGTTGGGGACACAGAACTGTGCTCAGTGATGGAGACTGGACATGAGAGCCCAGGCAGGCCTGAACTCCTTGCTGGGGGCTCAAGCAGTGGTAGGTGGTTGCTCTCTCCCGGGGGACACTGTAAAATGTTGCCAAAGGCCCTAAGCTCCCCGCTAGAGCTGGCAACTGCAGCTGCTCCAGGTCAAATCTCCCCAGGAGCCCCTGCAAAGCGGAAAGCCAGAGCCCAGCCCTGAGGATTCAGGCAGCCGAAGATGGTCGCCCTCCGCCACGGAAGCTGCAAAATGGTGCCGAAGTGCCCAATCTCCCCACTGGAGCTGGCGACTCCAGCCGCTCCAGGCCAGACCTCCCCAGGAGATGCTGCACAGTGTCGCGGAAGAAGCAGTACATCTTATTTTGATATTTTCCACTAGAAATGAAAGAGTTATATTTATTCTAGTAGGTATACATAAAATATATTTAAAATCAGTAACTAATCTTAGGCAAAGTTGCAATGAAAGTATCTTTTCTAATATTTATTATGACTCATTTAGGCTTAGAGATATATTGATTTGCTGCATGCTAAATTTTAAAATCTTTGTTTGGTATATGAGTGTAGTATATTTTATATACAAATAAATAATCATCATTGAAAACCTACTAGAGAAAATAGAAGATGAACTCTGATCATAAAGAATGTTTATGGTCTTGTGACAATCTACCCTCTGGTTGGAACATAAACAGAATCACTTATTTAGGACCATAGAGCAAGCCAAACAAAATAAATTCTTGTTTAAATTTAATTAATGAAGTAGAGGAAGAAGGAAACAAATTTGTTTAACAGATGTATTCCATTCTGAAGCATATATGACTGAATTAACACAGTAGAAGATTGAAAAGTCAAGAGGAAGGAAAGAGTCATTTAAATAAATAGAATGTTCATATCAAATGAGCAAATGAGAGATCTACAAAGATTTTTAACAGCTTCCTGACAATGTGATTGCCAAGATAATGGAGTAACACCCCTGAGGAATTCTAAGTACACCATTACTTGGGAAATGTGAGAACTAGTTTGGACAAATTGTTAGCACAGACAAATTGCACAAATTCTATGTTCATTGGCAAGAATTTTGCTTTCTGAAGGTTCTGTGATGGTAACGGCTTTCAGAATGAGTCCTGGCTACAAGTCTGATCACTCCATAACTTTCTCTTGGGATGGATGTTAATAAAAATCTATTATGTCCCTTCTGTAATGCATAATCTTCATCCACAGTTATGCTTTCCTTTTGAAAAAAAAGTGACTCCTTCACTTCTCCTAGTTTAAATTAATATTTTATTTTCTGCTTAGTGTTACAAAATAACTAATTGTTTTAATGTGTTAAATCAGCTCCTGGATTTCAAGTTGTTCTCATTGTTTGCATCTTAAAATAGTTTGAGTAGATGGACAATGACTATAAACGAGTTCAATTAATGAGTAATTACTTTTCAACTAACTTCTACAAAAACTGTTTTTCTATGAAAGTACCCAGGACATGTTTCAATCACAATGCAATAAAGCTCACATTTTAAATTATAATGAATGAGATTTAATCACACTGAACTAAACAAATACCTAGTCCTTTCAAATATTAAAAAGTTGATTTAACTCCTTGGCTTTTCATTGTTCTCTTACACAAATCCTTTCTTCTTTATCCACTCATAATATAGTATGTGTACAAGACACTATTTTAGGCAATTACAAATAATGAAATAACATATCTGAACATTTCACAGAAAGAACTTACAACCAACATTAGGAGAAAAGTCAAACTTCATGTGGTAATTTAATATGAAATAAAAGATAACATAAAACCAGGGAGTGGAGCTTGCCTATAATCCCAGGGACTGAGGAGGTTGAAGCAGGAGGATCACAAGTTTGAGGCCAGCTTCAGCAACTCAGCAAGACCCTGTCTCAAAAATTAGTAAATAAATAAAAATATCTGGGAATGTACTTCAGTGGAGCATCAGTTGTGGGTTCAATCCCTACTCCTATAACAACAACAGCAAAAATTTTGAAATGTCTAATGTGTGATCATCAGGGAAGGGACAGTTGGAACCAAGTTGTTTGTTTATTTTTTAATTTTAGAGAAAATAGTGAAAAGTAGAAGGTAACCTGCTCAGTGGGCACATTATAGGAAACATGAAACTACGTATTTTTATTCTACCAATATTTTCAAGTAGCTTTCATATGGCAGGGTGTGGACTATTCCTGGAAATACAAAGATAAATACAATCACACCAACATATACACCACACACCCTATAATTATATACCATATGACTTATATTCTAAAGGTTGAAACACTCTATAAAGTAATAATGATGGTATTATTTAAGCTTAAAAATAAAAGAAATAAAGGAAGGTAGTTCAATGAATGATTTGAGCCACAGAAGAAAAATCCTGAAGATTGGTGTTTGTAGAGCACCTACTGTATGCTAGGTACATAATTTTATAGATCATTCATCATCACAACATTCTTAAGGGTTATAATTCTCTTTTTAGAGACAAAGAAATGAAGGTATAGAAAATTTTAAGACAGAGACAGATATCAGGCTCAGCCCAGCACAGAGGCCTGAGACCTCTGCACCTGGTACCTTGGCCCTAAGTGCTCCCAGGGTATTTCCTTGCTGGGGGTGGTGGGGGGAGCTGGCACAGCCCAGAAGTGGGAGACTTCAGTATGTGGTGAACAGGCACAGGGGACACTTGAGTGTCCTACTCAGGGAAGCTCAGTTCAGAGGTTTGGTTCTGCCAAGCCAAGTCCTGCAAGACTTCTAGTAGGTCTGGGATGTAGGCCCAGAGACAGACACTCAGGATCAGCCCAGCACAGAGGCCTGAGGCCTCTGCACCTGGTACTTCGGCTTTGGGTGCTCCCATGGGATTTCCGCACAGGGACAGTCAGCAAGAGGACCAGCCCGGAGGCCCAGACATGTTGTTCCGCACCGAACAACAAAGGTTGGGTGCCCTCCCTGGACCAGCCAGAGGGGGCACGGGGGTCAAACAGGATGGTGAGTGTCGACGGCTGAAAAACACACACCAGCCGGGAGTCTGTCGAGCAGGATCTCAGTTTAATGGGGAAGTGAAACAGGTATATGAAAAGGGAGCGAGGGGAGGAGATACAGGCGGGGGCCAATCATCTTAAAGGTCAACAGCACATGCAGTATACAGCAAGGCCTGCAGGGCAGAGGTCTGCTAAGATGTAAAGCTGCTCAGGTTCATGGAAGTTGAATGAGCCAATCCTGGGCCGCGACCTTGGTGGTACCACGAGTGGGGGAGGCTTTTGCCCCGAGGGTGTTGTTATTGTGGTCACCATTTTAAGGTGTGTCCCTACACAGACATACCCTAGACTGGCCCCAGCTTGTGACCTAGTGTTACTGAAAACTAGGAGGTGAGGTATTGGAAACTTGCAGGGACACCAGAAGTCTATAGAGGGGAAGCTGCAGTACCTCAGATTCTCACGGATAGAGGGGAAGATACATGAGCAACATGAGAAAATGGGAAGAAAGTGTCTCAAATAAACCTAGATGCTACATCAACAGAATCCAATGACAGCAGGGCAGAAGAAACGTCAGAAAGGGAGTTCAGAGTGCACATAATTAAAATGATCAGAGAAGTAAACGATGTGATGAGAGAGCAAATGCAGGCAATGAATGATGGCATCAATCAACAGTTAGAAGAGCAGTTACAGGAAGCTAAAGATCACTTCAATAAAGAGGTAGAGATTCTGGAAAAAAAAAAAAAAACAGAACTCCTGGAAATGAAGGAAACAATAAAACAAATTAAAAACTCAAAAGACAGCATAAGCAACAGGCTAAATCACCTGGAAGACAAAACCTCAGACATTGAAGACAAAATATTTAATCTTGAAAAGAAAGTTGACCAAACAGAGAAGATGGTAAGAAGTCATAAACAAAGCGTACAAGAATTATGGGATATCATGAAAAGAACAAATTTGAGAGTTACTGGGATTGAGGAAGGCACAGAGATACAAACCAATGGAATGAATAATCTATTTAATGAAATAATATCAGATAATTTCCCACATTTGAAGAATGAAATGTAAAATCAAATACAAGAGGCTTACAGGACACCAAACACACAAAACTACAATAGATCAACACCAAGTCACATTATAATGAAAATACCTAATATACTAAATAAAGATAGAATTTTAAAGGCTGCTAGAGAAAAAAATCAGACTACATTCAGAGGAAAACCAATACAGTTATCAGCAGATTTCTCAACACAGACCCTAAAAGCAACATATTCCAAGGTCTGAAAGAAAATGGATGCCAACCAAGAATCTTATACCCAGCAAAACTCACCTGCAGATTTGAAGATGAAATAAAATCCTTATATTATAAACAAAAGCTAAAAGAATTCACAAATAGAAAGCCAATACTACAGAACATTTTAAACAAAATATTCCATGAGGAAGAAATGAAAAACAGCAATGTAAGTCAGCATAGGGAGGCACTACCCTAAAGAAAAAGCCAAATAAAGGAGAAACAAAGTCAAGTTAAAAATCAAAAATAAATCAAATGCCTGGGAATACAAATCATATCTCAATAATAACCCTGAATGCTAATGGCCTGAACTCATCAATCAAAAGACATAGACTGGCAGATTAGATTAAAAAGAAAGACCCAACAATATGCTGCCTCCAAGAGATGCATCTCATAGAAAAAGATACCTACAGACAAAAGGTGAAAGGATGGGAAAAAACATACCATGCACACAGACTCAGTAAAAAAGCAGGGGTTTCCATCCTCATATCAGATAAAGTGGACTTCAAGTCAAACATTATTTAGGAGGGTTAAAGAAGGGCATTTCATACTGCTTAAGGGAAGCATAAATCAGTAAGACATAGAGATCATAAATATTTATGCCCCAAACAATGGTGCATCCATGTATGTCAATCAAATCCTTCTTAATTCCAGGAACCAAATAGACCAAAATACAATAATATTGGGTGACTTTAACACACCTCTCTCACCATTGGACAGATCTTCCAAGCAGAAATTGAATAAAGAAACCATAGTACTCAATAACACAATCACTAACAGACTTAACAGGCATATATAGAATATTCCATCCATCAATAAGTGAATACAC